>CAJRST010002224.1:17056430-17206340 GCA_907169785.1 Menidia menidia | reverse complement strand
AGATAGATAGATAGATAGATAGATAGATAGATAGATAGATAGATAGAACAATTTACTGTCATACATTTTAAAATTACAAAATTGAAAATGGTAAAAGTATCAACTCTCCATGATGACAGTTTCAATACATTTAAATAATGAAAGTTCTGAAAAAGATTTAAATTCACCAGTTGTCACTAAAAATTCACATTAAGTCACATGTGTGGCTCTGTGCTTTATGTGTGTTTCCAGAGTCAGTCCAATCCTTCGTAATGTGACAGACAAATCCCACTAAGCTGTTAAATATTACACTGCTTTCAAACTCATATTAAACACCTTTCTCTCTTTTTCCATGTTCACTCACCTCACCAGAACACTTCACCCATATCTCCTTGTTCAATATGCAGCATAGGACTCTTCACACAAGCACAACAAATCTTTAAAATGCAACAACACTGCACTAAGGTCACACAGCGCAATATTCTCATGAGACACACAACTAAAACTGTTCAGGCAGAAGTGTGTGTGTGTGTATGTGTGTTAGTGTCCTAATCCCCAATGTTGGCTGTCTTGTCAGACTGTTATATTTTTTGGTATCACTGTATCTTCTTCTTGCCCCCTAATCCCACCAACCTAGGCTTGATATTTCATGACATTTATATGAATCGCTTCTCTCCAGATGAACAGACGGCAAAAAAGCTACAGAAAGCTGGGATGGGGAAGAGCACAGTGATGGAGGGAAAGAGGAGGAGGGAAAAACTGATGACGAAAATATATGCACGAGATAATAAAAATATGACTGAGTGTAAATATCCAAAGAGATTAAAGATGGCATAGGGACGGTTGGATGAAGAATATACAAAATAGAGTCGGTTGAATGTAAAGAAAAATAATTAATGTACATACATACATTAGAGAATAATAAATGGGAAAGATACAACCCAAACAAAATATACCAGAATAAGAAAGGGGATGAAATGGTGTGAAGATGAACAGAGAAAGATGGGGAAAGATGTTGGATGAGTAACAAGAATGGTAAGCTAGTATGATGGATGGACAAAGCAAATGGGAATAGAAAGACAGACTTATGTAAGGCACAGTGATAGAAGAGAGGTTGATGCAAATACAGATACAACTAAAAGAGCAGAAGGGTTAAATGCCTGTTACAACTACCATAAGCGTAAGAATACAATCAGGAAAAAAATGAAGACATTAAAAAGACATTGCTAGTAAAATAAGTACACACAACAACAAAATACACTTATAATGATCTGCAAATCAACAGTCCTTGTGAGCCCTGAGAGTCACACAATTGTGTAGAACTTGCATTTGTACTGTATTTGTGATTTTCAAGCAGTGACAGATCAGGAACCTTGATTGTACATCAGATTTATATAGGAAAGCACAAAGGAGAAGTCAGCAGTCAAAGTTTATCCACTACTAATATATCTCAGAGCTACCACTGAAGGTAGCAACACAAGATTCTTTTTATTGCCATTCATTTTATTCTGTAACTGCATACTTTACTATTTGCAATAACCCGGTCATGTGCAACAATAGTTATTTAGACACTGAGCAACTTTGTAAATACTGTTGATTGTAGAGTTTTTTTTTTTTCATTTTATTTTATTTTTTCTTTTGTAAACGGGTGCCCTGAAACAAAAAGAATTTCCCGCAAGGGATTAATAAAGTAATTCTGATTCTGATTCTGATATTTGTAAGCACACACTGATATGTGACTGAGAATCTTTTTATCTAACAAATATGAATTTCCAAAGAGAGACAGAAACAGTTTAATGAAGATGTATTCTTTGAGCGGTTAACATTTAACCGATATATGAAAACGGTCATTTTCAACAATTAGAATTATCTCTGAAAATGTCATTTGTCTTATCAAAATTATAAAAATAATTTGTGACAATATTTACTTAAAGTTAAACGCACAAAAACAACATGTTTTAAGTGCACTTATGCCAAAATGTAATGTGGACATGTTGATGCTGAAGGGGTTCAGACCGTAAAAATCCACCCTACTTATAAACTGACACTCCCTGCTTTGCAGTTTAGAACTCAAGACGCCTTTCCAATGAGAGGCAAAAAGTCTGCAAGAACAAAGAAGTCCAGTTGCTTTTACACAAGCTCTAAGGATTACCATGACCTGAATAACTAAGAATCTACACCAGCAGGCTAAAGGTATGATTTTTTAGAAGTTAGCCTATGCAAAAGCTGACCGCAGGTTGAGTTCAAACACATATAGGCTACCTCACCGCCAAAGCTATTCAGTGACATTGTATATCCACTAGCAGCCTAAAAACATGCAGTCACAGTCAGTAAATTGAAATCTAACTTACTTACATTTGTTAATGTGAAATATCTCCTTTACCACAGCTCTTCTCAAAACATGAAGATAACACAATGATTTAAGTTGGTATTTAATTGTTTGTTTGAAAAATTAATAGTGAGTCTGCTAGTTATGAATATTATAAAGAGTCTCATTCCTTTCTGAATTTATTCAAAATGTGTCCTTTATTTTACCCTTTAGTCAAGGTTACAGTCATTTAAAATGACGCACCAACATACACAGAAAAACAAAAAATATACTCACGATCACTATAGAACACACACAACAAATAAACAGCAGAATATTTATCTACCCTCTGCCCTTGGTTCGTCTTATATCATCTTTCTACTAGGTTCCATAAACACGGACAGACACATATACATAAACATGATGCCAAAAGTTGACCTTGCAGTCTGCCGAGCACCCAAAACACACCTCCCCTGTCTGTGAGGCAGTAATTAGGCCATGCATCTGATTGTCATTAAGGAGCACCAGCAGATAATGAACATAGTGAAGTCAGGCTCAACATCAAGCTGTCTAATGGTTCTAAATAGTGCATCACACTATGGCATATGGCAATGACTAGCATTAAATGTAAAATGTTTGCGGTACAAAAACTACAGCATAAGACACAGCGCACCTCATCACTCATAAAGCTCTAGCATATTATATTATTATGTATGGGAAACATAAACATTGTCTGTGAACTACGTGGTAAAAAGTATACATATATACAGTACATTGTATAAACTATGCCGCTATGTTATGTATAAGTTCTTGTATTTTAAAAATATGGGCCGAACGTGACCATCAAACATGCCAGGCACTGTCTAAATACTTTTACACAAGTAACCACTTCAGAAGCGGTAACATGAAGAGGATCTGCGAAAAATGGATTTTTCTATACCTAAAATCTACACCAACATCGCAGGACTGCTAACTTCGAGAAGCAACCACTATCACACCTTGAGATTGATGAGCTACAATACAAATACTGCAAATGGGAGCTAAAATGCAAGGTCAGTATGGGGAGTTCACCATCA
Source organism: Menidia menidia (assembly GCA_907169785.1). NCBI lineage: Eukaryota > Metazoa > Chordata > Actinopteri > Atheriniformes > Atherinopsidae > Menidia > Menidia menidia. The sequence goes on along the minus strand of CAJRST010002224.1, from coordinate 17,202,977 downwards.
TCCCCCACTCCAAGATTGTGTACCAAACCACTGGTAAAGAAAAGCTGTCCTGAAAGAGAAGATCATAGCTAAGCTGGAAACCTGGACCCTCTGTTGCCGACTACCAAGATTACATGAAGTACCTTCTGAAGATCTTCTTGAAGATGTGAATGCAGCACTACAGAAATTCCTACTGCAACTGTCACTGAAACTAACCAGTTGATGTACATCACAAGAGCAGTGATCCTAGAGATGCTTGGCTACAAATTGAACAACTACAAGGAGCAATACCCTCGATGTAAAAGGTGATTAAAAGCTAAGCTCAAGGCTGCATGGAATAAAGTTAGCTTATTATCATACCTAAAGATAGGTGTGATGAAGAAACTGACTAAGAAGTACAACAAGCTGTCAATACAGCACGCGCGACCCCATAGCGTTTTCATCATAGCTGGAGAATTTAATAAGTCCAATTTAAAGACTGTTCTACGGAAGTTCTACCAACACATTAAGTGCCCCACAAGAGGAGAAAACACTCTCGATCATGTGTACTCCTACATGAAGCACGGTTACAGAGCGATACCCCTCCACCACTTCAGGAAATCCGACTATCGCTCCATGCTGTTCATCTGTGCATACCCCCTCAGACGCAGATCCAGATCATTCACAAAATCTGTTACAACCTAGCCTGAGGATACTCTCAGTGCACTGCAGGGCTCTTTCCAACACACCGACTGGGACCTACTTGAACTGTGGAAACACACACAGCGAAAGTACTGGACTACACACTGTTCTGTATGGGAACTGTGTCTATCAACAAAAGCGTCCGGGTTTTTCCAAACCAGAAGCCCTGGATGACCAGCCAGGTCCGCTTACTCCTCAAATCCCGCAATGCAGCCTTCACGTCGGGACACAAAGCTCTCTACAACTTGTTAAAAACAACTAAGCGGACTATAAGAGCAGGATAGATCCCCACCTCACCAGCAAAACAGCACGGTAATTGTGGGAAGGATTACGGAACATCAAAAACCTCAGGGGCTGTGATTTGACACTAGGAGACCTGAGCCAGTTGCTGGCATAGGAGCTCAGGAGCTTCTTTGCTCATTTTGAATCACCACAACGACATTTATTTGCTCCTGCGCTGCTCCCACCTCCATCAGGCTCCATAACCCCCTCGGTCACTGTGAAGGAGCAAAATGCTCGGCATGTGTTCCTGGCCGTAAACCCCAGGAAATCTGCAGGTCCTGACTGAATACTGGCCAAGGTGCTCAAGGGTGTGCCCAGCAGCTGTCCCATGTATACCGAAACATTTCTAACCTGTCCCTGCCCATACAGACATCCCCACCAGCCTGAAATCAGCCACAATAATTCCGGTGATGAAAAAAAATCCCCCACAACCAGCCTTCCTGACTGCCGCCCAGTTGCTCTCAGACCTACTGTCATGAAATGCTTTGATGTGCTTTCCAGCACATCAAAGGACCCCCCGCCCTCCCATCCCATGCTCGACTCCCACCAGTTTGCATACCGGTTAAACAGGTCCACAGAGGATGCCATCACTGTTTCTCAACATGCTGTGCTGTGCCACCTTGACCAGCAGCAGAGTTCCGCCAGCATGTTCTATGCGGACTACAGGTCGGCCTTTAATACAATCATCCCAGACATTCTGGTCATCAAACTATACACCTTAGGCCTCCCCCCTCTTACTTGTACCTGGATTAAAGACTTCTTAACAAACCCCAGACCCCATAAAATGAGACTTGGCTCACACTTTTCCTCCACCTTCAGACTGAGCACAGCATCACAGCTTTTTTTAAAGCTCTAGGTTACGTCAAAGATTACTTTTTAAAGAAGCATAAAAAATTGGAAGCCCGTCAATCATCTTAAATTTACAAATAACCCGAAGAACGTATCCCACAACTTATTGTTTTGCTAATATTTCAGTAAACTTCCGTTTGTGTCAATAAGCTAAAATCTTAACTGAAACAAAAATGTTTGGACACTTGGACTTTTAAAAAAAGGTGTTTATTGTGCCAGAAGCCAATTTTGTGCCTGCATGAAGAGGGCATTTTTAATCACAATTAGTTGTTGGTAATTGTTTATCTTGGCAGACTACCCATAAAGTGAATAATTTATACATATCACAGAAATACAGTATGCTAAACATTTGAGATTAACCTTTAATGTATGTGAGCTGTAAAGCAGTGAATGTTAATACTATAGCTTGTTCACCCTTCAGTTGTTGTTTGGAGGTTTCATGGATCAAAGCTTTAAGTGCAGACAGATACTCATACAGCTAATGAATGGACTGCTAATGTGTTGCTGGCAAGCAGCTAATGGACACACACACAGACATAAAAACAAAGGCACGGTAACATACAAAAATACATTTGCCGTATAAGATGTACACAAATGCACTCACACAGAGTAGGTAGCTTGTTAATGGCTGTCATTGTTGACTGATCACAGTGATCAGGCTGCTTCAGCTCTAATTGCAACTAAACAATCTCAAAACAACCAGAGTACGGTCTGCTGGAGGAGTGGAAGGAGAAGAGGTGGAAAAATAGGGTAATAAGTAATTGGGAAAAACAAAACCAAAAGAAAGTTTACAAATGAAATAACAAAAAGCAAGAATGTACCAAATATAGGTTAAGTTAAAAGAAAGGTAGAGGAAGGAATTAAGCATGAAAAGATGTGCAGAAGAACAATACGTTTTTCCACTATAGGATAAAAATTGTGAAAATTGATGGTGAGTGGAAAAAGAGTGCCTGGGTGAAACAGGAAAGATGTATTCAAGTAAGCAAGTTGAAATAGGCAAAAAGTGAGGAAAATAGCTCAAATTTAAAATTGTTTGGGAAGTGCTCTCTATTGTTTCTATATCTTTATCACATAGGTACTGGTCAACTGGTGATGTTCCCTTTATTTTTCCTTTTTCACTTTAAAGCCTGGTCCCCAAAAAAAAGGGACAAAAAGTCTTTTTTGGCTGCCACCTTATCGTGGTGGAGGGGTTTGAGTGTCCCAGTGATCCTAGGAGCTATGTTGTCCGGGGCTTCAAGCCCCTGGTAGGGTCACCCAAGGCAAACAGGTCCTAGGTGAGGGATCAGACGAAGCGCAGCCAAGAAGACCCCTATGATGTTTAATAAAATTGGATCCAGCGTTCCCTCGCCCGGGCGCGGGCTACCGGGGCCCCCCCCCTGGAGCCAGGCCCAGGGGTGGGGCACCATGGCGAGCGCCTGGTGGCCGGGCCTTCACCCATGGGGCCCGGCCGGGCAAAGCCCGAAAAGGCAACATGGGTCCCCCGTCCCATGGGCCCACCACCCATGGGACGGGCCATAGGGGTCGGGTGCGCTGTGCCCTGGGCGGCGGCCGGAGTCGGGGACCTTGGCGGACTGATCCCCGGCTGCAGAAGCTGGCTCTAGGGACGTGGAACGTCACCTCTCTGGCGGGGAAGGAGCCTGAGCTGGTGTGCGAGGCGGAGAGATTCCGGTCTCGCCTCGACACACAGCTCTGGCTCTGGAACCAGCCTTCTCGAGAGGGGTTGGACGCTCTGCTACTCTGGAGTTGCCCCCGGTGAGAGGCGCCGAGCAGGAGTGGGCATACTCATTGCCCCCCATCTCGGTGCCTGTACGTTGGGGTTTACCCCGGTGAGCGAGAGGGTAGCATCCCTTCGCCTTCGGGTGGGGGGACGGGTCCTGACTGTCGTTTGTGCCTATGCGCCTAGCGGCAGCACAGAGTACCCACCCTTTTTGGAGTCTTTAGAGGGGGTACTGGAGGGTGCCCCCCCTGGGGACTCCCTCGTTTTGCTGGGGGACTTCAACGCTCACGTGGGCAACGACAGTGAGACCTGGAGGGGCGTGGTTGGGAGGAATGGCCCCCCCAGCTTGAACCCGAGCGGTGTTCTGTTTTTGGACTTCTGTGCTCGGCACGGATTGTCCATAACGAACACCATGTTCAAACATAAGAGTGTCCATATGTGCACTTGGCACCAGGACACTCTAGGCCGCAGTTCAATGATCGACTTCGTTGTCATTTCAGCTGATCTGCGGCCGCATGTTCTGGACACTCGGGTCAAGAGGGGGGCGGAGCTTTCCACCGACCACTACCTGGTGGTGAGTTGGCTCCGATGGTGGGGGAGGATGCCGGTGAGACCCGGGAGGCCCAAACGTGTTGTGAGGGTCTGCTGGGAGCGCCTGGCGGAGTCCCCTGTTAGGCGGAGCTTTAACTCCCACCTCCGGGAGAGCTTCGAACACGTTCCGAGGGAGGCGAATGGGCCGTGTTCCGTGCCTCCATCGATGACGCGGCCTCCCGGAGCTGCGGTCGCAGGGCTGTCGGTCCCTGTCGTGGCGGCAACCCTCGAACCCGCTGGTGGACACCGGCGGTGAGGGATGCCGTCAGGCTGAAGAAGGAGTCCTATCGGGCCTTTTTGGCCTGTGGGACTCCGGAGGCAGCCGATCGGTACCGTCAGTCCAGGCGACATGCGGCTCGGGTGGTCGCCGAGGCAAAAACTCGGGCGTGGGAGGAGTTTGGGGAGGCCATGGAAAAAGACTTCCGTACGGCCTCGAGGCGATTCTGGTCCACCATCCGGCGTCTCAGGGGGGGGAAGCAGTGCCCCACCAACACTGTTTACAGTGGGGATGGGGTGCTGTTGACCTCAACTCGTGACGTTGTGGGTCGGTGGGCGGAGTACTTCGAGGACCTCCTCAATCCCACTGGCGCGTCCTCCATTGGAGGGGCAGAGCCTGGGGATCCGGAGTTGGGATCTCTAATCTCCGGGGCTGAAGTCACCGAGGTAGTCAAAAAGCTCCGCGGTGGCAGGGCTCCGGGGGTGGATGAGATCCGGCCGGAGTTCCTTAAGGCTTTGGATGTTGTGGGGCTGCGTTGGCTAACGCGACTCTGCAACATCGTGTGGACATCAGGGGCAGTCCCGCTGGATTGGCAGACTGGGGTGGTGGTCCCCCTATTTAAAAAGGGGGACCGAAGGGTGTGTTCCAACTACAGGGGGATCACACTCTTAAGCCTCCCTGGGAAGGTCTATTCAGCGGTTCTGGAGAGGAGGGTCCGTCGGATAGTCGAGTCTCGGATCGAGGAGGAACAGTGTGGTTTTCGTCCTGGCCGTGGAACGCTGGACCAGCTCTATACCCTCAGCGGGGTCCTGGAGGGTGCATGGGAGTTCGCTCAACCAGTCTACATGTGTTTTGTGGACTTGGAGAAGGCGTTCGACCGTGTCCCTCGGGGTATCCTGTGGGGGGTGCTCCGGGAGTATGGGGTACCTGGCCCTTTGCTACGGGCTGTTCGGTCCCTGTACGACCGGAGTCAGAGTTTGGTTCGCATTGCCGGTAGTAAGTCGGACTCTTTTCCGGTGGGAGTTGGACTCCGCCAAGGTTGCCCTATGTCTCCGGTCCTGTTCATAACTTTTATGGACAGGATTTCTAGGCGCAGCCGAGGTGTTGAGGGTGTCAGTCTTGGTGGCCTTAGGATCGCATCTCTGCTTTTTGCAGATGATGTGGTCCTGTTGGCTTCATCAAGTCAGGACCTACAGCTCTCACTGGAGCGGTTCGCAGCCGAGTGCGAAGCGGCTGGGATGAGGATCAGTTCCTCCAAGTCCGAGACCATGGTCTCTCACCGGAAAAGGGTAGAGTGCCTCCTCCGAGTCGGAGCGGACGTCCTTCCCCAAGTGGAGGAGTTCAAGTATCTCGGGGTCTTGTTCGCGAACGGGGGTAGGGAGCGTGAGATCGATAGGCGGATCGGTGCGGCGTCTGCAGTAATGCGGGCGCTGTACCGGTCTGTCGTGATGAAGAGAGAGCTGAGCCTAAAGGCGAAGCTCTCAATTTATCGGTCGATCTACGTTCCCACCCTCGTCTATGGTCACGAACTTTGGGTAGTGACTGAAAGAACGAGATCGCGGATACAAGCGGCCGAAATGAGTTTCCTCCGCAGGGTGGCGGGGCTCTCCCTTAGAGATAGGGTGAGAAGCTCGGCCATCCGGGAGGGGCTCGGAGTAGAGCCGCTGCTCCTCCACGTGGAGAGGAGCCAGTTGAGGTGGCTCGGGCATCTGTTTAGGATGCCTCCTGGTCGCCTCCCTGGGGAGGTGTTCCGGGCTCGCCCCACCGGGAGAAGGCCCAGAGGAAGACCCAGGACCCGCTGGAGGGACTATGTGTCCCGGCTGGCCTGGGAACGCCTCGGGATTCCCCCGGAGGAGCTGGCTGAAGTGGCCGGGGAGAGGGAAGTCTGGGTTTCCCTGCTCCGGCTGCTGCCCCCGCGACTCGACCCCGGATAAGCGGTGGACAATGGATGGATGGATGGATGGAAAAAGTCTTTGTATGACCCTAACAAAATATGAAAAAATATGAAAAAAAAACAAAAATAACTTTTTGAATACTCAGGGTTTATTGTCGTGTAGTCTTCCGTCTACTGTAATCAGATATATCTGGCGTTGTACAAAAGGGTTATGAGAAAGGTGAACAAAAATCTTAGAACTACATGGCATGAATAACCTTGAGAGAGATGGAACCAAAGTCAACAGATGTTACCATCAGAAACACACTACAGCGAGAGGGACTCAAATGCTGTAGTGCCAGGCGTGTCCCCCTGTTTAAACCATTACATGTCATGATCAGTAAAAAGAGTTCTTTAAAAACTCAACTCGTCATGTTTGGAGGAAGAAAAATGCTGAGTTGTATCCCAAAAACGCCATACCTGCTGTGAAGCATGGGGGTGGAAACATCATGCTTTGGGGTTTTTTCTATCTCTAAGTGAACATGGCAACTAATCACTGTGAGGGAAAAATTAATGGGGCCATGTATTGTGAAATGTTAAGCCAAAACCTCCTCCAGTCAGCGAGAGCATTGAAGTTGGAATGTGGCTAGGTCTTCCACTATAACAATGATCCCAAAACCACCAGTTGGGCAATGAAGGAGTGGCTCCATTAAAAATAATTCCATTGTCCTGGAGTGTCAGTCTCCAGAGCTCAACCCCACTGAAAATTTGTGGAAGGAGTCAAAGTCTGTTTTGCCCAGCGACAGTCACAAAACTTCATTGCTATAGATGAGATCTGCATGGAAGAATGGGCGAATATACCAGCTACAGTGAGTGCAAACCTTGTGAATACTTACAGGAAATTTGTGACCTCTGTCATCTCCAACAAATATCATGTTACAAAATAATGAGTTGAACTTTTGTTGTTGACCAAATACTTATTGTCCATCATAATTTACAAATAAATTTTATAAAACTCTACAATGTGATTTCCTGGATTTTCTTCTCTCATTTTGCATCTCAAATATATATATATATATATATATATATATATATAAAACGTAGCAGCCTCCTCATTTGGTAATGCGTGTTGTTCGCCCAGTATTAGTAAAATAAAAAGACAACAGAAAAGCCATAATATTAAATGCCAGCCCTTACAAACCACAAAAAAGACTACACAAGTTCATGACTAAATCGAGGTGTGTGGCAGATAGATGGGGGATAATATGGATCAACCGCAGAGGAAATGGAAGGATATCAACCAGAAAATAAGAAAAATCCGACTATAATACCAGAGACCTTTGAAACTAGACAGAAAAAATCACTTGTTGGTTACCTTTATGCTGTTTGCTGCATAGGGGTCCTGTGATTGGATGGTATTGAAGAGTTGAGCCTGGATGCAACGAAGGGTGTGGATCATCCAGCAATGCTGGCGCTTGATCTGCTGCTGGAGCAGATCCCACTGGCTTGAAACTAATTGGAGGATATCTTTCAGACCTAGGGAGTAAAATAAATAAATGAAAATAAAATACAGAGCAAGTGTTGAGAGTGTATTAGATTAAGGTCCAATATGAACTAGCCCAAAAACATTTAGCCCAAATTGTTAATCTGTGCCCACTCGTCCTAGCCATAAATATGACCATTATGAAATACACAGCATCTGCAATTTGTCTGCCTTTTCTCGTATAATTAGTGTTGGTGGTGTTACTAGATCTTCTTACAGAAAAAAACAAACCAATATATATGAAAAACAAGTCCAACTCATCTGCTGGGCCCTTAAAAGTCGACTCATATTGATTTATGATCAATTGACCTGGCAACTTTAGAGATGAAGCCATGCTTCATGAAGAAATCATAATATTTCTTTTATTTATGTAGATGTGTAAATGCAAGTAATCTCTAATACTAAACGCACTTATCATTTACAAAGAATTATTTGGGTCAAAGTGATCATAAAAAGTTCTTTCCCTATTAATATCTTATTGACAGTACACATTTACTTTTAAAAAACGTTTGAAATTATTATTGTTGTATTTTTGTTTTCTGGTAGTACAAATGGTCAGAGCTAGTTAGTTCATGACATTATGATATCCCGGATGCCTCAAAAAAGGTGAATAGATTTTATAGTAGACCTGCAACTCTAAGTGGCAGTGCACAATTACTTGAGATGACACATGTGCTTCCTTATCCTTATTGTCTTAATGAAGACAGTTAGATACATAAACTCACCACAATAGGCACATTGAACACAAATACATTTAGTATTAATTCATCAACTAATGGAATTGATAGATTAGAATTAATAAAATATTTTTTATTCTTAGATATAATGGCTCATCATTTGTCCATCTAGTGAATTTTGCGTATATGGAATAGGTGTATAAGACATTGTAAGCCAGTTATTGTGTAACACTGATCCTTTTTAGGTAAGCATAAAAAAAAATGTCAGTCACAAAAAACACAAAAATAAATTCATAACATGCATGAATAGTTCTTCATATCTAAAGGGCTAGTGTATTATTTTATGGTACATTACTCACCATACTCTGGCATTGCGGTTAAACAAATAAAACATTTTTCAACTTTCTTTAAGACAATGATTGATAATGTTTATTCTCATCCTGTGTTTCCAAAGGAACTTTTTTTAAAAGAAGATGAAGACGTGGCAGATTAAAGAGATTTCCAATGTAATCTGTCTATACTTGGGCTGCTGTATTTATTTACTCCTGAATACGAATGCTTTTTCAAAATGATTAAATATTTTCTCCATGGAAGCCAATTTGAACCACCGGCTTTTTGTCCACAATTAAATCTGTTTCCTGCAATCTCATTCTTTGGCATTGTCTCTATTTTTGATACATTTATGAGCATTCCTCTCTGAAGGTCACTCTGTTAATCCAAATATTAATAATTAATGAAATGGGGTTGGGGCTCACTTATGAAGACCCATATGTGTTTCAATGTATCCAATGGAGCATAGTAAATGTGGAGAAAACCGTGTGTGTGTGTGTGTTTGTGTGTGCGTGTGCGTGTGTGTGCGCGTGTGTGTGCGTGTGTGTGGGTGTGTGTGTGTTTGGCGTACCTGATTGCTTGGAGGTGATGATGCTGAGCAGTTCTTTGCCTTCCTCAATTATGCTTTTCTTTAGAGTGCAGTGACTGTCCACATTCAGTTTGAAACTCTAACACAAGAACACACACAGAGACACTAATGTTATCATTAGAATCCAGATATTTTCATCCAGGATGTTTTCAAGAAATATGTCATATTAGTACAAATAGGCCAGTTAAACTACTTCCCCTATAGAGCCAAATAAGAGCTCAGAATCTATCTTTTCACATACATTTCTGAACAAACTGTGCCTATATTCAATTTCACCTTGAGATAAATGTATGTGCATAATCTGAGTATACTGCTTAATCTGATTAGGTGCTCAATTTTTAACTTCCAGACTTTTGGGGATGACAGTATAAACACTGAGGTATAACCATATTTCTGTACATATACTGATTGTGAAAATAGCTCGCTTTTAACAAGATAAAATGGGTAATTGTAGCAAAGAAAGAAAGAAAAAAGAAAGAACAGTCATTATACAGTATGAATAGATGATAAATGGATAGCTGGATGGATAGATGGATAGAGGCACAAAACAGCCTGAGGCAGTGTTGGCAAGCACTACAGTCAGGTCTCTGAACATCATTACAGCCTTTTCTGATCTGATCTGATTCTCACACACACACACAGCTGTGTGTGTGAGTGTCAGTATGTGTGTTTCACAAGGTGCTCAGGCCGAAAGACTTAACCACCTCTGACAACCTGCTGTGCTGCAGTGGGAAAGGCTGCACAGTTATTCAGTGACTCTTTTTCTCTCTCTTTTTCTCACACACACACATGCACTCACACACACGCACAAAGCATAGACCCTTACAAACACACATCTTTATTAGAACACTGCACTGATTTTACGAGCTTCACCATTTCTATTTCACGCCAAACCAAAGACTTAGCCTGAACTCACTGCACACTTAAAACCCTAACCATGACTCCACAAACAAAGTTCTACCTACTTTGGAATTGCCTTTGGCACTCATATAGAGTGGGGTCACGGCCAGGAATACTGTTTGAAAACCAGCCAGTTAATCAAAGAATACAAATGCACTTTCAAAAATCCTCTGCAGATGAAGTTCATATTTGTCTTTGCCTTGACAACACTACTCTGTGACAAGGGATGAAATTCCCTTAACTGCAGATATAATCATTCTATAGCATCTACATCAAAATAAAACAGTGGAATATACTGTATTTGATTTGGCCCAATGTGCTGAATGTCCTTTGAGGAAAATATGAGACCAATCAGTAATTTGTACTTTACTTAAAATGAAAGAAAGAAAGATATTTGAATGTTGGGATAGACTAAAGTGGAGTTGTTGATCAAAATGACATTGATGTGTGGTGAAAAAGAGAAGAAAATATCAGAAAAATCTTCTTCTATTTCTTCTGTTTCATCAAAGTTCAGCTACTGTGCAGCCTAAACTTTTTTTGGCTGCAATGAAGGATAGATTGTCAATGCCATCAGTTAAATCATGACAAGGTCAGACCTACACACCACCAATATTTATGGAGCAGGATATAAACTGCAAAGTCAATGGAATACAATGATTTAACTCCTCACATGTAAACAGAAAATCCGGTGTTCACTACCGTAGTTATTTTCTGCATTAAAACAGATTAGAACATTTTTATTTCAAATCTGTTAAGAAAAACACATGTTCTCTTTACCACAATTAGTTGTCGAAAGACAATACTGCTGCAAATCTGTTGAAAATTTGGGGGTAACAATTCAATGGAACTTCTTCTCAGAACTGATTGTTTAGTTTTTTAAATATAATTAGTTCTTTATTATTGCTAAAGGGCAGGTCAGGGTGATAAAATGATAGAGACGATAGACTCTTATACAAATATCAAGCTTATCTTCTTGAAAAGATGTGATGACCTTCCTCTCCCTCTGATCAATGCTGGTTAAGGCCTTCAAGTGAAAATCCCGCATTTCTTAAATTAGGATGTACTTATTACATTTACTGATAACAAATAAAATATCATGTTATCATTTTACTATGCCCTCATAGCACTCATATGTCAGCATTATCTAAATAAAACCTGTCTACATACAGGAATCATTACTAGCCTGCAAATATTGTAAATTACATCAAATCTCATGGCTCATTGAATGATTTTACAGATGAAGCCACCACTCTGCCCTACTTTATTTCCAGATAAGCTGGTGAAATACCTCACAGCTAATAAACATAAAATACATCTATCAGAGCTACAGAAAACACAGCGTGACTGTCTGTATCTCTGGATAGGGCTGGTTGATGTTAAGAATTTATTAGGTTTTGCAGATTAGCCAGGCTATCAGGGAGCAATGGCATTTCATCGCCTTATTCCTCAAGCGAATCAGCTCAGTTTCTTCCATTAAACATGTGGAAAGCATAGAATCGATAAGAGTAGAACAGCCAACCATCAATCAAACTATGATAAGGCATGCAGAATAGCTCTGCTTTTATGCACATTAGACAACAAGGGGTAATAAGAGACTGTGTATGTATTGGTTTCTGTGTGTGAAAGAAAAAAATATAAATACCACACCCCCACCTTCACAGAAAAACTCTCAAGCTTGTGTCCATTTTTTCTCTTTCATCGCAAATATCTCTACTGGAAGGGTTATCCTCCCAAGCCAGACTCATGATCATCAACGTAATCGTTTTTCTTTTTTTTAACAGGTTGGCTCACCACAGAAGCCATCCTTTCTCTTCCCATGGTTTTTCTCAGTGTAAGAGAGCAAAAGCAGTGCTTACTTAAATTTCTCTCCTAAGCTTTCATAATCACTACAGCTGGACGGTAGGCTCTGCCCTGCATGGGATCATTTTCCTTTGACCCATCGTGTGTTGGTACTCACTTTGCAAGAATAACGGTAAAGCAACTGTCATCCTTCTTCCAAAAAGCACAATTAATGAACACTCACGTGACCATGCCAGCTTTCGGTTCATGTGATCGCTGAATGTGCAAAAGAAGTGAGTGAGTGTTGTAGTGGGTGTGTACCTATTTCAGCATATCTAACTGATAAATGTACAGCAGGTATCGGTGCCAGAGACACAGAAAAAAAGCGAAAGAAACAAAGAAACAAAGAATGGAAAGTAAATACTAGCATAAAATGAATTAACTAAAAGCCAATTATAACAACACAATGAAAACTAAATCATATTGTTCCTTAAAGAGCAGCCTGCACATTGCCTACGTGTGTGTGTGTGACTGAGTACACAATTTTTATGGTAGGAGAAAGGATTCAACATCAAAGGAAAGGCTCGTGGTAACTTTTGTGCTGCAACACCTTGACTCAAATCCATGAAATGTCTTATTAGAAAAAAACAATCTTAGCTTTTCAAAGTAAACAATTTTTTTACCTAATATCTTTTCAAGTCAATCAAGCTAAGGAGTAAGTTAATTTATGGAAACTGATGCAGGTTTATCCTTAAAGGTTGTAATTCCCCACTCTGATTAACATACACAAAGTGGTTTGAGAGGCAAGCTGCTTCAAAGTTTGAGAGATCAGATAACATGTTAGCATTAGCATATTAGCCAGAAGCACAGAGTTGTATGGTCTCAGAAGCTTACGTAATACCATTTGGCTTTTAGCTCTTGCATATTAGTGAGACGCTAGAGGTGTGCAGCACTAATACTGAGATGACATTGGGGTTCGTCATCGAGGTTATGTACTGAGCTACGCAGAGCGGCGAAACACACAACACCCTCCTCACACAGCAAAGAAAAGTGAGTTGCTGAAACATGATATGATCAAAGAATAGTTGCAATAATGATGATCTGATTGTAACCACTGACACAATGTTTAAAGGAACTACATTGCATGATGGCATTCCCAGCAGACTGCCCCTGAGTTCACAGATTTATGTCTCTGTCTTTTGCTTTCTCTCTTTGTTTTTCTGCACAGATAATTTATAATAACTAATATATGCTCTTGCTCGCTGTCCTGTTACCAAGCATATTTTTCAATTGTTTTAAGTAATTTACGTGTGTATGTTATCAGGCCCTCCAGACCTCTAAGGCCAATCTTTTTTTTTTACTATCTGTGAAGAAACTGTAGGGGGTGTAGCGTGGTTGGTGGCAGGGAGTGTGGTGAACAGACAGAGTCCCTATCAGGTGACGTAGCATGGAGGACACGGACGAGAGAGGTCAGCCCAATGCCTGAGGCTTTTATTAGTCGTTCAACAGGTGGTGGTCAACATTAACCAGTTCACTGGATGTGTGCTGGGAGGACAAAGAAAACTGACATCATTAAACATGAAACAATAAAGGGTCCAAACAGCTTCCAAACACACAATATACCTCCAGTGTTTGGCCAAAGAAACAAGGTAGTAAATCAAAGAAATCAAACTCACGTTAACCAGAAGACACACACTGGAACTGGGAAAGGTGGCAATGGAGTTTCAAAAGGGGTGAACCCTGGGCAAGCAGCAAACTTATAGCCTGCACAGCGCACAGGGTTTCCCGGCAGGGGCATGGGTGTGGTCGGGTGTGGCAGGCTAGCCCTGCCCACTGAATTGGGTTCCCCATCTCTGCCACAAGAGGTAGCCAAAAGAGAGTGTTGACACAGCCGCCCTGGAATTGGGATCAATTCCTCCCAGGAAAAGACTCGACTCTCAGTCATCGGTCAGTTCCGGGAGGACAATCAATCGTGAGACTGGTCTCGTGTAGGTTTGCTTCCCCACCTGGACTTCAGCAGATCGGACCCGGCCATCGCGGCCAGTAGTGACGTCAATGACTTGACCAATTGGCCAAGAGGCCCGAGGCAACTGGGGGTCGAGGATCAAAACAATCATCCCTTCTCCTAGGTTGGGGACATCCTTCCGCCATTTGCTCCTTGCTTGTAGATTTGGCAGGTAGTCTCTGACGAATCTTGTCCAGAAGTGGTCTGCCAACATCTGGCTATGACGCCACTTCCTGCGTCCAAGGAGGCTACTATTCACGAACATAGCTTGAGGCAACGACGCATCCCGCCGCCCCATGAGGAGCAGATTGGGCGTGATGGGATCCGGGTCAGCGGCATCAGCAGAGAGGTATCCCAGAGGCTTAGAATTTAGGATTCCTTCAACCTCACTTAAGATGGTTTGAAGGACTGTTTCTGTGACAACTTGGCTTCCCAGGACAACCTTCAGAGCATTCTTTACTGATCTGATTTCCCGTTCCCAGACTCCTCCAAAGTGCGGCGCTCCTGGAGGATTGAACTTGAAGGAAATCTGCTGGTTGGTCAGCTGTTCTTGAAGTCCCGGCTCCATTGCCTGGAAGGACTCCTGGAGTTCCCGGTCACCCGCTCGGAAGTTTGTTCCCCTATCAGCCAAGATTTCGAAGGGCTTGCCACGCCGTGAAATGAAACGACGAAGGGCCAACAGGAAGGTGTCGGCATCTAAACTGTCCAGAAGGTCGAGATGTACACAACGGGTGGTTAAACATTTAAATATGATTCCCCATCGCTTCTCTGACTTGCGACCATGACGGATGGTGAATGGCCCGAAGCAATCTACCCCAGTGGACCAGAATGGCGGTTTAAACAGGCGCAGTCTTGCTGGAGGCAAATCAGCCATCTTGGGAATATCTGGAGAGGCTTTCCACTTCCGACATTCCATACAAACATGCTGGTGTTTGCGAATAGCTGGTTTTCCCCCTATGATCCAGTATTTGCGTCGCAACTCCCCAAAGACCCGCTCTGGCCCAGGGTGGAGCAAGGATTCATCATAATGCTTGATGAGGAGCTGAGTCAAGGGATGATTTGGATCAAGGATGATTGGGTGGATGGTGTCTGGATCCAGATCGTGGGATCGGCGTAATCTCCCGCCTACTCTCAACAGTCCTACCTCAGGATCCAGCTCAGGTGAAAGTGAAAGGAGACGACTCTGTCTTGGGATATTCTTCCCTTTCAAGAGAGCTTGGAACTCATCAGGGAAACATGACTGTTGGGATTGTCTTAGGATCAGGGCTTCAGGAGAGTCCCTGGTGGGGACATCGGCAGTCTTAGAAACCATCTGCTCTGTTGCAGCAATCAAATCAGACCAGCTTTGGAACTGAGAAGCCTCCGGCAGGACCATAGGGGAAGTGTTAACATTCAAACACTGGGCAGCTTTCTTGAGTTCCACCTCTGTGTCTGACGGTGATGACTTAGGGGCGACAGGGAAAACAGGCCAACACTCCTCTGGTTCCCGGAGGAAAGGGGGTCCTCTGGTCCAACAGTTGGGTTGGGCCAGCTCAGAGAGCCTTTTGCCTCGAGTCAGAGCATCTGCAGGGTTGTTTTGGCTGTCCACGTATCTCCAGTCATCAGGACTTGTTAAATCTTGAATCTCGGCGATGCGAGTCCCAACAAAACTTTATAATGGCAAGATTCGGACTTCAACCAGGTAAGAATGGTTGTTGAGTCACTCCATAGGATGGTACGAGTGAAGTTGAGAGTGAGCTCAGAATGTAGTGTGGTAGCCAATTGGGCACCGGTTAAGGCAGCACTCAACTCCAGTCGGGGCATGGACAGCTGTTTCTTTGGTGAAACTCTGGAGCGGGCCATGACAAAGGCTACGTGGAGATGGCCCTGAATGTCCTTGACTCGTATATAAGCCACAGTCCCATAAGCCCGCTCGGAAGCGTCGCAGAAGACATGCAGTTCTCTGTCTACATCCGACAGGTCAGCACAAGGAGGAACATAACAGCGAGGTAAACTGATGTTGGGAAGGTCAGCTAGCTCCTCTTCCCACCTCAACCATCGATCCACCAGGTCAGTTGGAGTGATTGGGTCATCCCATCCTTGCTTTGTCTTCCATAAATCCTGAACAAGGACTTTAGCTCTGGTGGTATAGGGTAAGAGATACCCCAAAGGGTCATATTGGCGGGCAAGTGTGCGGTAGATGAGGCGAAGTGTGGGGACCTCGATGGGCGTCACCCGGTGTTTGTAACCCAGGCTGTCAGGGAGGCAGTTCCAGCGTAGGCCCAAGGTCGACTCCTGGGGATCCACGCCAGCTTGGGAGAGCCACAGGTCAGTATTAACAGATCTTGCCTCCGAAGGAAGATGAGCTATGACCTGGGGGTCATTACTGGCCCACTGGCGGATTTCAAATCCTCCTCGGGCTAGGGTAGTGCGTAATCTGTCCAGCAAGGTCTTCGCAGTAGCGGAAAGAGAGAAACTTTGCAGGCAATTGTCTATGTAAAAGGCCTTGAGAACTGAATCCTGCACTTGCTGGTCACTTTCTGGGTGCTCTTTTGCATGACGCTGTAAGGCATAAATAGCACAGCATGGGCTGCATGTCGTGCCAAAGGGTAGGACCTGCCACTCGTAGGTTTGTGGATTGGTAGCGGGGGCCATTTCTCGCCAGATGAATCTGAGTAAAGACTTATCAGCAGGGAGTAAGTGAATCTGGTGAAACATAGACTTTATATCACCACTGATGGCCACGGTGTGCTCACGGAAACGAAGAAGAACACCAAGGAGTGAAGGGCCCAGAGTTGGACCAGGCAGAAGGCAGTGGTTCAAATTGAGGCCATTCCTCTGAAAGGAGCAGTTGAACACCAGCCGATGTTTCCCACTGGCTTGTTTGATGATGTGATGTGGCACATACCAGGATTCGGAGCCTGGTTCATCCTCCTCTGGATTCACTTTTTTCACATAGCCGACAGCTACTAGCTTCTGTATCTTCTCTCTATACACCTCAGCCAGCACTGGATCTCTTCTCAGTCTACGCTCCGTTCCCCGCAACATAGGCAGCAAGGTTCGAACAGAGGAAGTCAAGTGAGGTCCGTTGGGCACCCTGAGCAGTGGAGTAGCCACACGAGCAACCCCACCTATCTCAGTCACAGTGGTTTTCGCATCCAGCAAATCCAACGAATATTGGTCTTGTTTAGACCGGGTCACTTCCCTCTCCTTCCGGTGAGGAAAGGAATCCAACCTCCACAGCCTTTCCACGTCCTCCATCAACTCGGCAGTGATAGGACAGGACACAGTGTTACAGCGTGAGAACAACACCTGAGCGCTGGAAGCAGGTGAGGAAGGCAAGGCTGCCGCTGGGCCCTGTATGGCCCATCCTAAAGAAGTATGGATGGCAATGGGTGTCCCATAAGGACCGAAGCGGACCGGCTCCCTGGGTACCAACAAGTGGGAATGATCCAAACCAATCAGGATTAATGGCTGGGCCCGGGAAAATCCAGGCAGAGGTATGCCTCGTAAGTGGGCATACACCCGTTGAAGGTCAGATGCGGGACAGGAATGCTCAGCCAGGTTGAGGACAGGGGCGGTGAAAGCATTGGTTATAGGAAACCTCTTCTTCCGGTCAAGAGGGGAGACATGGCAGGATACAACCTCACCAGTCACCGGTATCACCTCATGCCTTACTGTCCTGAGGTTGAGAGTCTCTGTGGGTCCCTCCAAATGTAATTGGCTCGCAGCTGTGGTCAATATGATGGTTCTTTCCGAGCCATCATCGAGGATAGCGTATGTTTTCAGCCTCTGTCGGCCATTCAGCAAAAAGACTGGGACTATTTTCAACATTACGCGAGGAGATCGGTTGCGTTGGTCAATATACAGAGCATCTCTGATAACAGGTGGGGTGGTGACAAGCAGTGAATGAGTCGCCTTGGAAGCAGCTGATGAAGGACCTGGTGAACGCGATGGGCTCTTGGACAACTGCTGTGCAAGGCTGTGCAAGACGGTGAGATGCAGTTCGTTGCACACATTACAGGGCTTCTTGAGGGTACATTTGTCAGCAGCATGGCAACGGGCACATCTGTAACAGCGGTTAGTCTTTTCTATCCAGCCCTTCAGCTCCGATGGACTGAACTTCTTGATTTCTGGACATGTTCCTAGAAAATGTTCCCTGCTGTTACAGTAGGGGCAGAAAGGTATGAATTTCCCTCTACCAGAGGAGACAATGGTGCCTTTCCCCCTCACGAGCGGGTCCGGTTCAGTGTTCGGAGTGGCGGTATTCAGATACATCGTAGCAGGGGTTCCCTTCTTCAGACTCCTGGACGTCGAATCTCGTCGCTCAGTTGGAGCATGAAATGAAACATGTTGGGCAATGCTCTTGGCCCGAGCTTTAATCTGGAGCCATGCAGAGAACTCCTCAAGGGTGTATGTTTGGTCTGAGCCCTCCTTCAGAATGCCACGGAGCAAACAGTGCTCGAAGAAAGCATTGCGGTATTGAAGGGGGAGCTTGGTGAGTAAGCGGTCGACATGGGAACCACACCGCAATTCACTTCCCCCCAAACCTTCTACAGCACGCAGCATGCCAACTAGTGAGTGTACAGAAAGAGCAAAGTCCTGGAAAGCACTACTATCACCGTACCTAACAGGTGGTGAATAGAGGATGTTGGCTATTTCACCCTGGACCAACTGTCGGGGTTGTCCATACCTTGCTTTCAAGGCAGCAAGAGCAGAGGTGTAAGGAGTTGAGGCATGCATGTAGGACTTTGCTAGCTTGGCTGCACTCGGTAGCTTCAAGTGGTCCATTAGGACTTGGAACTTGTACTGTTCTGAAAGGTGAGCATGGATATCTAAAAGATTCTCCAATGCCATGGTAAGCAGAACAAAGTCACTCTCTTTACCACTCTCGAAATATGGCAGCTTCGGTTTCGGGATTCCAAAGGCGGTTGCTACCAGCAACTCCATGATGTGCACACCTTCTGCTGCCCCATCAGAGAGTTTTGGTAGGGGAAAAGGTAAGGCCTTGGTATCAGCCGGATCTGGAGGTCTCGGACCTCGGACAGGACGTGGCACAGTCTGAACGATGTTGCGGAAGGATGGGTGTGAAAGAGTTGCATTCTCAGGGCTTAGAGGTGCTGGTTGATTCTGTGACAGTGAAGGCCCAGACAGAGAGGTAGTTGGCTGACTGGCAATGGGAGGTAAGGGTTGACTGATGAGGCCAGCTATCGATGGAGTCACCAGACCTGGAGTGGCGATTGGTTGCGGAGGGGGAGCCATGGGCTGCGCCACCTCCAGTCGAGCCGCTTCTGGCTGTTCTGGAACCAATTCAGCTGGCCCTGTGGGATCTTGCAGTCTTGAACTCATGGTTAACGGTGCAAACACCTGTGGCGGATGCGGGACCTCAGCTGGAATCGGTGGTGTCGGTGCCCGGCTCATGGTTGCCCCCGTATCCTCGGCAAAGGAAGTTATCAGCTTTGCCTCCTCTAGCTCCCTCTGCGCCCTGCGCAGCCTCCTTTGCATGGTGAGGCTACGAGTCAACTTCTCCCGCTCTTTCATAGCCACTTGTGCTTGCCAGTCTAACACGTTAGCTCTTTCGTCGATGTCCCGGTCCTCTTGTATCTGTCTCTGAATCTCCTGCAGCTCTCCAAGTTTCCTCTTCTCCTCGACCACGGCTGTCTGCAGTGCGGTGAGCTCCACCTGGCGGCCTTTCCGCGAGCGTCGCGAGCTCTGGCTGCCATACGTATAGGTATAAGAGGAGGTGATGGTCCTCTGCTTTACTACGCGGCCCTCACCTCTGGTCGTGGTGGGTCCCACTCCACCTCCTGCCGGTGGACTTGGTTGCAAAGGTTGTGAAGAAGGCAAGCCAGATGGGGCATAATCATGGGTAAGCTCTTCTGCTGGCTCATCCTGTCTTTGTCCTTCCTCCCCTTCCTCTTGTTCTGGGTGTCCAGACTGTGGAAAAGAAGCTTCTTGTGGGGGTATTTCAGACACTGGAGGGTCAGGAGCTGCTGAAAGAGGACGTGTTCCAGATGTCTGGGTGTCAAGAGTGGGCACACGGGTAGTCCGTCCATCTTTGGCAGAGAAGCCATATCGGGCTGGTGGGTGCCTCTCTCGCACAGGTCTGGAAGAGGCCTCCAGTGCAGGTGCTGACCTCACTGAATGAGCATGTTCCCTTGGCTCTCCTCCCTCTGGTGTCTCCATACCTCTGTCTGCCGTGGTATCACTCCCTCAGGTCTCCGGCTCAAAGGACCATTGAAGAAACTGTAGGGGGTGTAGCGTGGTTGGTGGCAGGGAGTGTGGTGAACAGACAGAGTCCCTATCAGGTGACGTAGCATGGAGGACACGGACGAGAGAGGTCAGCCCAATGCCTGAGGCTTTTATTAGTCGCCTCCTCCTAGATTATTAATTTCCCTTCCTAGAATAAAAATGATTTCCTCTGTTCACCCCAGTTTACACTTAGGATAATATTCATACAAGGGAATATTTTCACTTTTAATGCACATTATATTTCCTTGTCTATAAAAAAACATCCACTGAAGATAAAGCTTCTTAAGGCTCATTGTCATGTTTGCTTGGAAATTTTCAAAACTTAATTAGAATAACAGCTACACATATAAAGGCATAGCTTTTCAAAATTTTCCCTAATTGGGATAGTTTATTGTTTTTACTGAACTACTGTTAAAAATCAGACAAGCTGGAAAGTGTAGTAATTAACTGGTTGAAAAGAATTGAAAAGCAACATTTACAATACATAAACAAGCATGTTCTTGGGTTTCATATATTATTATGTTAGGACTCCTTGCCAGATTAATAAAGTACAGGGCATTATCTATCAGTTTTAATGAAAATGTTTAAGATTGGATTTCTATTTCACTACCCAGTGCTGGTATCTGACTCTTGGTTAGGTGGTTTAAGGACCTAGTACACAGAAAATTCCCAAATGTCTCTAGTAAGTGAGTCACAGAAACTGGAATGGTGCTTTTTCCATTAAAATGGTGCTGTTTAAATCAATGAAACATCAAATGGATCTTACACCAAGTTATTGGAATTCAGGATATTATAGTTGTGCGAATATGCTCGATAGACCAAGTCTCATATTTTTTCCCTATCCATGGACCTTATTAAAATTACATCTGTTATATTTGCATCTTATCTGAACACATCTATCAAGATGGCAACACTGTTTTGAGACTTCATAGGCTTTGATAAAATGCATATTCCTGTTAAAACATTTTGTACAATTATATTTAATTTTGTTGGAAAGTGAATGGATTTCTGTAACTGATGATAAGCAACCACAGACCGCAGGGGAAAAAAAACAAAACATCCATCCTCTATCGCTTTGCTGTATGTAACCAAATGTTTACAATGGTAACAAGATTTGTTGTTTTTCAGCCCAAAAAAAAGGACACATTTACTTGGTTCGGGGCTTTAGTATGGTTGCTGACCATTAAGAAAGACATCAGATATATTTATGTGATCATTTTCGCACACAACTTGCATTTTCAGATTCAGTAAGCACATTGTACATAAGACTTCTGTCACTTATTCTCACACCACTTTATCTAATCCTCCCTCATGTTGCCATCAGTAGTGTCTTGCTTCTAATGGAATTCAAAGGCCTGGATCACCCATCAGACCCAATCAATAGGCCTTTCATTGGCTGCCATCACTTAGCACCTTACAAAGAGCTGTGTGTGTGTGTGTGTGTGTGTGTGTGTGTGTGTGTGTGTGTGTGTGTGTGTGTGTGTGTGTGTGTGTGTGTGTGTGTGTGTGTGTGTGTGTGTGTGTGTGTGTGCACATTTGTGTGAGAGAGTGTGAATGCTCACATCCTCTTGCCTCACTGACCTCCCTGGGCTTCCGGAAAGACCTGTGCTTATTTGCTTCGCATGCCCTAAAACACACATGCGACACACACAATGCATACACAAACACACATGCCAGCTGGACCAAATATTCAACTTGGAAGAGCACCACTCCTCCCACCGTTGCCTCAGAACTGTGTGTGTGTTTAAGTGCATTTGAAAGACATCGAGAAAGAGATGCTGTGTGGTGAGAGTATGTGTGTAGCACAAAGGAATGGAACAGTCTGCAGGTGTTTTTCTTAGTGTCATAAAATCACATGATGAAACAAGACAATGAAACAAAATTAATTGAAACCAGACTCGTATAATTTTGAGTCAATCCAACATAGATCAGTTCTAATGTTTGCATTAGGAGCATTAGATGTGCATGTTGTTATCCAACCTACACAGACAAAGACACATGGATGGAATTTAGAATAAGGAACAGTTGCAAGAGTCTCATCTTGTTCAAAAAGCTTTTATTCTATATTAGGGGATATCCTCCTGTACATCTTTTTTAAATGCTGTTGCGGAGCTGATGCCAGAGCCAGTTCACTGTATGTTTTACTTGGAATTCAACTTAGAACCAGTCTGTTTTTATACAGCGGCGCCTGCAAGCAAGGTACCTGGAGCTACAAATGTTTCTTCCATTGCATAAATTGAGCCTTTCTCTGGTACATTCTTTATTCCTTTATAATGCAGGAGGCCGTTTGTCAACAAGGATCACAGTATTTGTCTTAATATCTTTGCAAAACATTTTTTTACAATCAAAATTTAACGAAAACTATTCAAAAGATGATCAATAGCTGTAAACTAAATACATTTATGAATAACAAAACAGTTTTTATGAGTGAAATGATAATACATTTATTATTCAAGATGATTCATGTGTGGACCATAAATGATAGCTGGTGAAATAAAAACAATGACCAAAGTTAATAAATAAAGTTAGAAACTCTGACTGTACATCAAGCTAAAAACAACAATCAATCAAAAATGTGATACATCCAGCAGTGTATCTTATGTCTTTATATCACTGTGTTTCATGTTTTGATCTATTTGACTTGACATCACCAAAATTCAAGTGTGTTGTCTTAAAAAGGATAGTTATAAGATATACTAGATGTGAGTGAGCTCAAGAAATATGAAGACCACTTTCAAATGACTTATCTTGGGTTTCAAAGGCATTGTTCTAGAGTTTCTAGAAGTTGAATGTGGGATATTATTTTTGTTTCTTTCCTGTGATGATTTCCATTTTGATTTTTCCCATTGTTATTTAAATCAGTCAAACTTAAGGCGAAAAAAATAGAACCATGATAGCTGTTATAAAACTATATCTGTGTAGATTTATCTCACATATCAAACATACATGTTTGATAGGGTTGCATTAGCAGTGTTATTTATGTTTGTAAAAGTTAGAAAAAAAATGTACATCTTGCTAGAGAAAGGAGGAAAGCTGAAAATTTTGGGGGTAAAAGACCTAGAAGAAATAAAGAAAAGAGAAAAACAGACATAAAGTAAGTGGAAGAGGGGAGAACGTGAACCTGGTTTCCCTCTGCAGTGATAAAAAACATGCATATTATTCATCCAAACACACAGTAATAACTGCAAAGTGCAAGTGTGACTATCAACACAAACACAGTCAGTTAGCTAACATGCTATCAACAGTGTAGCAGTCCAAAGTCCTATTAGTGATGCCTTTTCATCCTCTTGCTTTTATTTAACAAGACATGCCAATTAAGAGCCAGGAATTCCAGTTGAAGCTAACCACCTCTAACGTTACTGCTACTGGCATCCACAACAAAGTCAACACATGTAAACAAACCAACAAACAACGAACATACACACACATTCGAAGCTGAAATAAACACCGTATCTCGATGAGATATCTTTGCATGTTTGTGTTTGTGTGGATTTGTGTGCACGATGATGTTCTGCAGGGGTGGATTTGGAGATGCTGATTTGGAAATCTGTCTAGGAACATGCAAATATATGCAAATAGTACCTCTGTGTTTGTGTGAGGCTGTGTGTGTGCATGAAAACACAAACCCACTATTGTATACGTTAGCATTTGTAGACTAATATGCAAATAGATGTTTTGGTAAAGTGTATCACTCTGTGCATCAATTTTATTTTGATTTTTTTCATTCGTGACATTAAAAAACATTTATTTACGTTGATGTTCAAGCAGAGGGTGAGGTGCAATTAAGACCAAACACTTTTGGTCCTAATTTTTTTCTTAAAATCTCTTTTTTGCATGTGTGTCCAAACAGCAAAGTGATATTTAAAGAACTATTTGAAGGAATCTGAAAATGTAACTTTGAAAGGGAAATGAAAATAAAAAATATGTAATACCACAGCAGAAGACCAAAGGTGAAGCAGATGGTCAAAAAACACAACAAAGAAATTGGGGCAGAGGAAAAATGTATGGCAATTTTTAACTCAAAAAAAGAACACAAGATAAAAGCTTTAAAGAGACATTAAGCAATGCATTATGCGTTTTCCCCTTGCCATTTCTTCCAATGACAATCCCCTTTGTTTAAAGAAAAAAAACTTTTGTACAGGTGTCTGTATACAGCAGACAGTTTTATTTTCTGATGTTTTAATGCTTTGACAATTTTGTAGGGGGACAAAATGTCAGATCCTAGGACTTTGTTAAAAGGATGAGCTTAGAATATGGAAATTTTTCTCAGGAGCAAAATAATAATAATTATCGTAATAACAGCAGTGTGTGCTCTCACCAGGTGAGTGTCCACGTACACCCTTAGGCTGTCCAAGTTCTGTCTGGGCTGTGTCCAGTTTTCTGTGCTGTCCAGCGCCTCTTGCAGCCACAAAATAAACCCATCCAACTTCTGCACAAAACACTGGGGACAAGAGTATGGAGATAAAGAGCCAGTTTAGTCTAGGATTATATAAAAAACAGTTATAATCTGTATAAATACTGCTGTCCACAGCCTGTTGGAAAAAGATCAAAACAACACATGTACAAAACACTTCAGAGAAAAGGAGGAGGATGGATTGAGTTCAAAAGAGGGAGGATGAGAAAAGCAAATTAGAGCAACAGTCGGTTGAAGGCGAGATAGATAAAAACACTAAATAGAAGAACAAAAAAAAACAACAGGTAATGGCATGCAACAGTGAGAGGGAGGGCAAACAGCCAGAAAAAGCAACAGATTGGAGAGGCTGGGAGTATAAGAGAACGATAAAACAGAAACAAGAGGAGAAGAGAGGGGGAGCATGTGGCTGCTGTTTAAGAGCTGATTCCAGATGAATTAATTCAAGGACAGAAGGAGAACAAAAACAAAACCCACAGGATGAAACAAGCAAAAACACATTTAAACAAATATGGAACGAGAAGAAGAGAGAGGGGGAAAAACAAAAAGCGATAGGTGTACATAGATCGACACCCAAGTTTATTTAACAAAATAGTGAAAAACAGTTAAACAAAACCAAGAGGTAAATAGAGGGATGGATAAAGCAAAGATTGAATTACGGCAGGAAAAATTATGACTGAAAAATAATAACATTTCTAGTGTAGGGCAGTGGCAAAACAGTGAAATTTATAAAACAATGAAAATCATTTCAAATAAATGGAAAATTAAATGAAGAGATAATACTGAATAAATATTGGACATAGCTGATGAGGCAAACATATTCTCCTTCCATTTTTTCTTTTAATGGTTTTTGTCTTAGAAACGTCTGTATGATTATAAGAGAAACCTTCTTTCAAGTGAATCAAGATAATGGCGGCGTGTTCTGTGTTCTGTCGCGCACCATGTAACTGGAAACGGATGTTTTGGGTGACCTTGACGGATTTCTTTGGAACATACTCACGAATCAAGAATGTAAAATAAGAGAAGGCGAAGGGAGGTCGATAAGAAATATTAAAATTGGAACCGAGCGCGAGAAAAGAGAAAAAACGCGAAAGAGATGAAAAAGGAGGGAGAAAAGGAAAGACAGAGACGATTCCAGCAAGTTCAACATGTATCACACCATTAATGGCAGGTTGCTCTTCATAAGAGTGTGCAGACGGAGTGACTGAGTGACAGACATTCACATGTTCATTACTTAGTGTAAAGATACTGCCATCTATTGGCTGAGAAGACAACTTCAATATCTTTGTTGCCAAACTCATCAGATTTCTAACAACAAAAATTTGCTTAAACGAAATTTGATAAGACTGATCTGTGTGTCGTTGTTCTTCCTTTCAGAGGAAGCTGTGGAAAGAATAACTTGAGCATCATCAGAATCCTGTTGAAATAGCGTCTGATCCAGTATTGATTTCTCCTTTTAAATCCACTTTACTTTTGAAGAGACAGCTCAAAAAGATGGTGAAAGAAGTACGAGTTAAATTCATTGTCCTTAAAAAAGAGGTAAGGGAGAAACTATTAAATCTTGAAGCAAGGATCAGATTAAGAGAAGATGTGTTTAAATCACTTTTAGAGGCAAAAACAAAACAAAAATGGGGACGATTAAAGGATTTTAATGGGAAAAAAGAGATCTCTGTATGTATACTGTTCAGTTTAACTAAAGTTATTACTATTAACTAAAGTCACATTAGGCAGGTGATGACTAATCTGGCAAACATCTCAGTCACTCTGGATAGTGTATCTTGAAAATAATGTCTTAATCAAATTAAAATTGAGAACAGATGACAAACATAATTTTTTTTATAGTGATGAGTCTGTGCAGTGATTAGTGATTCGAAACTGGATAAAAAATCGATGAAAACCTCAGCATTAAAATTTAATCATGAAAGATTATCTCAAACCAAAGTACATTTTAGATTTAATAGTGACAAATTCAAAGACCACTGGAGTAAAGGTCCTTGAACCAAAATTAACCAAAGACAAAATTTGTAATACCATCAGAAATTTACTGTGATGGCCCTGTTGTGTGTCTGTGGCTCTAATTTTGGTCTTGGTGATCAGGAAACAGGACTGTAGTGTGGAGGGATTTGATGGCACTACTGTTTAAAAAGCAATAAAATACCCTAACAAAGCAGATTATGTTGAATTAATTAAAAGCAACATATGTAATTAAAACTAAGATATATTTCTGGTTCAAGTTGCAGCAACGTAAGCCTTCTATGGATGGTCGTTCAATTAACACCATGACCAAGCAAAAACATAAATAAAACAGCTGAATTATATATTCTTAAAATTATATTAAACTTATGAACATATTACTATACACATTATTCAGCTGTGTATTCATGTTTCTGATCAGACAGGTGTCTGAAAACATAAAATATGATGTTGTAGTGAAAGGAATTAAACATTATTAAACATTATTTTTGCAAACTGCATTGGGAATTTTTAACATCTCAACACAAACATTTATGGTAGATATGGCAAAAAAATACAAGCTGCTGTGTGTATTTGGAGGAATGTATTAATTTATTCAGTTTATCTTATTTTCTTTGATGGACGTCTTCTTGTGTCCCCAGTTTGTCCACACAGCAGATGACCTAGCAGGCATATCTAAAGAATGTACAATGTACTCCTTAATTTTAATGGATAACTGTTTCCATAAAGAGAAACACACGAGAAACATCGCACACACCACACTCATTGTCATTGGGGAACTTCATATTGACCACAATGCAGTCTGTGTAGAATCCAGCTAAAATGAGAAATACAAAATGATAAAAAGGAAGAGAGAGAAGCTAAATGTAATTTACATAAAACTCCAGACATACAGCAATGTGAGCTCTCAAATTCATTCTTTCCAGTCAGACCTCAAACATCCTGTCTGAATAATAAGTGTAGCTGTGACCACTGATCATCAAGAAGAGATTTCTAATATTTCATACACTGAGTGTTGTTTTTATATCGTTCGCTAAAAGCTATCTAGAAAACTAATGGAAGAGTGAAGGAGGCTGAAGCAAGAGGGTAAATCTGCTGGAAATTATTGGACCTGCCACATGTGCGCATCCACGCTTTCACCTTGCCTACAAATCGCTGCATCAAATCTATACGTGTGTGTGTTGTCGTACAGATATAGGTGTGTCTGCTCATCTATGAAAATAAAATGTGTGTTTGTGCACATCTCATAAACCTCTGTGATGTCTGTGTCTCCGTGCAATGTTTAATGTTTGAGTATGCATGCTATAAACCTTGACCGATTGAGCAGAAATATGCTAATTACAACCATGACCCTAAAACATTTTTTAAAAAATCAATGCGATCCCGTCCATCTCTCGACTTCTCATTATGAAAGGGAGATAGGAATAAAAATATTGATGAGTGGAGAAGAGGAAAGTAAGAATGATGGAGGAATAGGATGTAAAGTGTACAAAGGAAAATAAGCAAATAAGAGTAAAAGAAAGTGGACAGAATTAGTTTTGGAGATCAAACAAGGGTTTTTTAATAAAACAGAAAGAAATTTTATAGATAAAAAAATTAGATAGAGAAAGACTCAAAGAACTGGAATCCAAAGTGACGGAGGATAAACACTAAAAAGAAAAGGGAGAGCAAGTGAAAGAAAGGTAAGTGAGAAAATAATAAAAATATCAAAAATGTAAAAAGGAGAATGAAGGTCCAATCAAAAAGACTGATAGCGTTAAAAGGAAACAGAGGAACAGACTGAGTAAACAAAACTATCCAGAAAACTGTATGATAATACACACTGAAAAAAAGACTGAAACAGAAAGAAGAGGAACAAGGTTGTGGGCTTGAATGGTGGCAGAAAGATCAGCCCTGGTCTGGATATCGACCAGCATGCACTTGGCTGCTTACAGCTGCTTTGATGTCTTTAAACCAGTGAGGCTCCTGAGGGGCAGAGAGGTCTGTTGGGAGCCGAAACGCCTGATCTGATCCTCTGCCGCCTGGATAACTGCTCTGATATTATGCTTCATCTCCTCCTCCTGTGGTTCAGCACTTCACCACTGCATAATTACTGTTCAGCTGACAGGGCTTTCTGAAGGACGATTCTGAAAGATTTAGACTCAAGCTCCCGACAGATGATGTTTGGCTTCAGTGATTAATATGTTCCAGGCTGTAGCTCAGGTGGTTATGAACCCGGAGTACAAGCCACATACAATGTAAAGTCATAACTACAGTTAATCTTTAAAATAAGGGCAGCTATTGAGGTTTGGATATTGGTACAATAACGTCAGCAATTGGCAAAAATTGTTAATGGAAAATATAATACACAGATTATCAAAGAGGAGCAAATAACTCCTGATCCAGTTGGTAAACTGAAAGACTTGGTAGACATAGTATTCATTTTGGAGGGGTTGAAGTAAGGATGCTTATAGGCTAAAACTAGACTGGTAACATTACCGTATTGTGTCAAACACTGTAGACTTCTCTTGCCATAAATGAAAGAACTTGAGGGAGTTAAAGTACTATCATAAATTCCTTAAATTACTCCTAGCAAAAAATATGAAAGCTGTGCAGATGATTTCTGGGGAGAATCTTTACATAAGTATTGTTGTTTTTTTAATGAAGGAAATGAGGAGCTGGTGGGGGAAAATTCTCTTCAGCTATTTTGTAGCAATATCTAACTGGCTACATTTTTTCAGGGTGCAAAAAATATCCCTGAATCAAAACACTTAACTTTGATCAACCAGTGGCAGAAGGACAACATCTAAAAAACGGTAAGTTGCTTCCAAAATCTTTCTCAACCTTTTGTTGACACGCATTTGAAGACCACCAAGTGTCACAAAGAAACCGATTCTCAGCATCTTTGATAGTCTCTGATAGCCTGCTTTTTCTTTGACTTATTTCCTCCTTAACCTGTTTATCTACAGAATCACAAGAGAAGAATAACACCCCTCCACATCATCCTCCTACATCTCATTCTTATTTTCTTATCCTTTTTTCTGTCGATAGGCGTCCTTGATTCCCCTGCTGGGCCAATCAGACGATCATTGATGTGAGTCTGTTGTCTTTCTGTCTCCCACTGCTAGCAGATAGGCCGGCGTGCCACAGAGTCTCCAAATACACAGACACCTCATACTGAGGATGTTGATGTTGGCCCAGACAGTCTATACAATGTGATCGCATGGTGCATAGAACACTTGTCTAACTGATGGACTGTTTTCTATGTCTATACCAATTTTAGGAAATTCTAATGCGTATCAGGTACCACATCCCACACAACACAATTAGTAACTTCAAGTGTCAGTGAATGAATGTCAAACGTCTCATCGCCTGATCTAACATTACCAATGACAAGAAGGTTAAGGTCAAGACAAGACATAAAAAATGAAGAAGATTTCATGTGTGAAATATTGATATCGAACTGCCAAACGAGAATGAAGGAAGAAAAAGAAATGCAAGTCAGAGAGGAAGGAAAGAAAGAAAAAAGACCCTTTTGTTGTTTCCTAGGAGCTGTTTTGTTGTCTTTTAAGTGCAAAATAGTTTGTTACAAGGCAAAATCTGATTTGTATTCAAAAATCAGCTTTGGGTAATATGACAATATAGTCTATACAGATACCTTGTTGATCAACTTCTAAAAACTCAAAAAATTAAATAACTGCAATATCTCCAAATCAGAAGAAGTTTTTAGTGATGTAGTTGTCCTTTTCTCGAGTTTATTTGATGTTGTAGAATACACATGCAAAGGGACCTTAGCTTCAATCACCCATAGTCTGTTGTGAAAAGATCTGGCTAATTTCAAACATGACTTTCTGTCAACCTTTTTCTGTGAGATTTTAATATTGAACTGTGCTTTCATTCATGTAAAGCAACATTCATGTATAGGCATAATGCATGTAAATAAGAATTAGCCCTTTGACAAATACAATTGGACAAAGGTCACTAAGATTTTAATACCAGTAGGAACATTTTATTGCTGCATTATTTATTATCGAATATAAGGATCTTGAAATAACAACATAAATAAGATAATATTTCTTTTTTCATTTCTAATGAATACACGCGTAATAATGGCAAGCGAAAACAAAGCAATTCTAAAAAGCTCACATGGATACTTCATATTTGTGACCTGTCCAAGAGAACTACATCTGTTGTTAAAGTTTTTCAATCACCCCTACCTCACTGTTACTTCTCTTATATAGTTTGAAAGTCAAGTAGAGAGGTGTTAAGAGTTGTTTTTGTAACCAAGTCTTAGTGAAAAACTGTGAAATGACCTTCCTGATATTCCTGCTGCTGTCTTCTAAGAGTTCTAAGCTGATAGATTTATTTTAAATGATAATTAAGCTGCAAAATTCTTGCATTTGAAATCTCATAGAAATATATTCATTTAATATAGATTAATATAATTAAAAGAAAGCCGATGCAATGTTCTGAAACTGTATCAGGATTTCTTCTCATCAGTGCAGATTTCACTCAAGTCATCATCTGTGAGAAACCGGTGAGACATGAAATTGGGAGGCGCAGTTTCAGGATATATTAAAATACTTCAAAAGATCAAGTGGAACACCACCAGTTGTTTTCTTATGTGCAAAGCTGAATTGATGTGGCTCAAACCAGTCACTGGCAGAGGCAGTTTTGGTCTTGGATCTCCAGCATATTGCAACTATCTGTGATTGTATCTACAGCAACAATGTCAGTAGGGAGCTGTTGTATAAGCTATGGGGAAAATTCTTTTAAACTTAAAAGAGGCTTTCCAGTTTTGAGCTGACTGAACTGCGGATCAAGAAGCTAGGAATTACACAATCACTAATGTAATTTGCTCTAATTTGATTATATCTGTAAAAGACTGATTATGTTAAAAAGTTTTTAAAAAGTGGTAAAATTGACAGAATTAATTAACAGACTATCCAAGCAAGTATCTGGTTGTTTATTGTTTTTTATTCAAGATTAGATTGACTATGTCTTTCATGGTTCAATTAATTAAATGTTTTTTCCTGGAAATATCATTAGTTCATAATTAACCTGAATCATCAAAAATAAAGGCAATGGTTTTGATTAATCATCTTTTCAACATTCAGCAAATGTAACTGTTTTAAAAAACTCTGGCTTTCGAGACTTTTTTTCCAGTGTGCTGGTATAATTATAGACCCATGATGGATTATGTTGTTGTTTTGTTCCTGAGTTTCCTTAATGTCTGGTCCTGTCAGGATTTTCCTCAGCACCCTTCCCTGAATAGATTATTTTTCATTCTCTCATTATATGTTCTGTATTTAGGAGAGACTGCAGAGAAACAGAATATTATCCTCCATACTGAGACTCTTCTTCTTGTCTCTTCACTTCCTCAATTAGGCAGCTCATCCATCGCCATGATTACATGCTGCTAATTAAGCAGCAAATCAGCTAATTACCCAGGAGCAGAGAGGAATGAGGAGTGAGTGTGTTTGTGTGAGTGTGCTTAAGCCAAGGTGTCATGTGCAAGACAGCACAGCTTAATTCTTGAATTTGGAAAGGTTTTTTTCACATTAGGGTAACTTTTTTTTTTTACTACAGCTGTCTGTTCTTCCCACATTAACTTATGCTGCTTGTTTGAGCAGATGTATTGTAATCATTTAGTGATTACGATGATATCGTAATGTAAGTAAGTTTGGTAATATCTGTTGTTGTCTATAAACTACATTAACTTGTCTAGATCCCAACCCTTAGGTTATGGAAAGACCACCCGAGTCATTGTTGCCATAAAAAAAATAACATTTAAAGAGGAAAAGCCCTATTTCGATGAAGTTCTGCACCATTAATGGTTTCATCAATCTGTTAAAGTGATAGCATTCAGCCACTCAGATATTGGTCACTTTTATGTTGATGCTCCTCTCGCTTCATTCAGACAGGCCTATGACAGTGATGGACAGTGTCACAGTGCTCAGACAATATGTGCCATTCACATGAAATTGTTCATTCAATCATGTGTGATATATCATTACATTCCTAATGGATTCGCATTATGTCGTATTACCAAAACAATTTATTTCAGCATGCCAAGCAGTCTTTATGTCTTCATGACTCTTTGTTGAAACCCGCAAGCATGAATAGAACTGTTTTGAAAAAAATCCATTCTCTGAGCAAACAGTAGTTTTTGGGGCTTAACTGCACTGTTACATTAATAAATGTTGTCACCTAAAAAAAAAACATTTTTAACTTCACCTCTGGACACTGTCTCCAGCATCACCAAAATTAAAATTTTCACAAAACATGTCATACTGCCACAAATTTAGTCTCATCTATCTGTCTCTGGTAGGCAAGTAGCCTTCTAATTTTCTTCGTACAAGCCTTTCATGTGCTGAATTATTTTTCAGACACGCAGCGTAACTAAATTAATTATGAGAGCAGGTGTCGTCATCAAGTAAACACTAATTGAGATGTAAGTCATATCACCGATTTTAAACATTAAACAGTTATAATTGAAGCTTAACAACTTCATGAGTCGCCATGCACTTGGGATTTTTGTGATTTTTCCAGAAGTGAATGGTTTTGAGTATTCTTTGAACAACTTTTCTAACATTCTGACAACACCAGTTTATTATGTATAGAAAATACAGAAGTATTTCATCCAGTTACTGAAAAATTCCCACATGTCAGCTAACTATAGTTGCATTTGTGTTTTTGTGATTGATGTAACCAC
The DNA here is from genome assembly GCA_907169785.1 of Menidia menidia. Lineage (NCBI taxonomy): Eukaryota > Metazoa > Chordata > Actinopteri > Atheriniformes > Atherinopsidae > Menidia > Menidia menidia. The sequence goes on along the minus strand of CAJRST010002224.1, from coordinate 17,169,655 downwards.
AATACAATGTTAATAATGGTCAAATCTACATAGTTTGATTATTTATAAAGCTTCTGAGACACTGTATACTATATGCGAGTTCTATGAGCACTAGCAGGTGCCAAAAACCTAAATAAATCCATTGGACAGCAGCTGTTTTTTAGCTTCCAGAGTTAAAATAGTTGTCCTTTTCTTTTTTTAAAGGTGCCCTGCCACACAAAACAGTTTTTACTTATATTCTTTAAATTATATTAGGTCCATATGTGTTTGTGTTATGTAGTGAATGTGAGAATGAACCGCAACCTCATCTGTCTGCTACAGCCACTGAAAAAAAGTTAGCCAGATGCCAGAAAGAGGAGAGGAACTGCTGTTAGACAGATTTAATGTCTGTTTGGACAGTGGTAACACTCGCTAGCTTAGCAAAGTTCTAGGTTCTATCCATTTGGACAATGCTAGCACTCATTAGACAAGCAAAGTTCACGCCATGAAGCTAAAATTAGTCCATAACAGCTTTCAGCAAGCTGTCTGGTTCTGGACAAAACCAACGGAAAAGCCAACACATAGTGTATCTTTGCTAATTATATTATGAAATGAAAAAGTTCAGAGCAATGGGTAACTTGCAGGGCAGCCTAAAGCACTGACGTAGGCTCCATGATTCACTACGATAAGATGTTCCAAATTATGATTACCGCTAAATAAAAACAAAGCTGATATTTTTTTCCATTTTACCAAACACATTTAAGGTTATTAAAGTTATGTTTGTAATATATTCAGGCTAGGTTCTCATTTGGTAGCTTTTAGCCAATCAGAGTCAAGCAAAATTAGCATGTTGAATGTTGATGAGAACTGGCACATATGGAGCTGAGTCTTCCAGAAGGCTTTCTATACCATGCTAGAATGGCTTCAAGCAAAGTAACGAAGGCATTTTCTCCACAAATGTCAAAGAGTCCATTGTAGAACTTCAGACATAATCGCAAAAGTAATAGAATACGTGTGGCACGGCACCTTTAAATTAAAAATCATGTACAAATGTTTTTCCAAAGCTATCAACAATGATACCCATGGTACAGAAGAAGACCACCATCCCCAAGGATGTCCCATTCGTCTTTAATTTAAATACTGATCCTAAAGTGCCCTGATCATTCCCATTGGCAATCCCTGCTGAAACAAAATTTGAATGATGTGATAAATCACATTTATCCCTAGAGGAATCGTGGATGTTACAGCTGCTTAGTAAAGTGATGCAGGTAGAGTCAAATATATTCACATTTTAAATGTTAAGGCAATAAAGATAAAAGAATGAGATAATCCTGAGTAAAATTCAACAATAAAAAATAGATGTGCCTTTATAGTGCTAATTAAGGGATGAGCCATGAGAGGAAAGGCATCCCCAGAGCTATTGACATTTGATCACTTTTAATATGACAGATATGACTGATTAGTTCATCAGGAAGACTCATCAATAATCTGCCTGCCAATCAGAAATGACCCTTAGAAGTGAGGTGATGAATTAATAAAGCTGGAAGATAATCCAATATCAGCCCTCCAATCCATCAAGACAGCTCCCGTGAGGAGGTGGAAGGTGGTTTTGGTTCTGTGACTGAATAATGTCACATGGACCTATCTGGAGATATCTTACAGTTCAGCTACGGAAAAATATTAAACCCAACCAGAGAAGTCAACATGTTTGAAGTTTCATTTCTTGGCTTTAACAAAGACAGTGATGGGGAAGGCAGATGTAATCAAATAGTCAAATGCAAGAAAGTAAGAACTACATATACATCAAAGCCAGACCACAGAATTATATAAAACACTGGATAGGAATACCTCTATCTTCCTCCAGATATGAGGGTCTTTATCCTGACTCCGTATGTCCTCAAGCAGTTGTTGCACCAAAGAAGCACACCGATGCCTGTTTTCTCGAAGAGCTGGCAGCCGAAGGCATTTGTCCTCTGACTTCCTCCCCTCATCTTCTTCCGATGGCAGGTCACTAAAGGGGCCAGACTCGATGCTTTCATCCAGTGATGGTGCAATATCACTTGAAGACGTGGGGCTAAAGCGGCTGACTTGGTTTTGTCTGTGAGGACGCTAGGAAAAGGCATGCAAAAGAGTGTTATTCATTAATCTTTTACAGAATTTAGTCAATTAGTCAATTCAAACAATAAAAAAAGGCATACCACTGTAAAAGGAAGGGGAGGGTTATTCCCACTCTCCCTTATGGTGCTCACATTTTCCTCAGTCTCCACTATGTCCCAATTTGAGTTAAGCTCTGTCAGCTCCCAGTCATCTACATCCTGCAAAGTTGCCTTAGTGGAGTCTTCAGGCCTCTGCAATAAAGTGTATTTTGTTAAGAAAAAGAAAAACTGTTTGGGGCAAATGTGTAAATAATGACAGAATTCACAATAAATTCTCTACTAACCAGTTGGATGGAATGGGTAAAACTTTCCAGTTTCATTGCAAGCATTTCTGTTTTATTGAGCTGAGCAGGGAGAGCCAGAAACTCCTCAGATCCATACCAGTGCTCTGTGATTGCTTTAGAAGATTCTTGGGTATCCTGTCAGATGAGAGGGTAGAATATAAACCTTAATTATTCACTCAAAATGAGTAGGTGAGAGGTCAAAATGATCCCCGGCACATATGTTGCATTGCTTTTACGTATTACAACAATCAACACTGAACCTTCAGGTAGCATCATTTTCTTTTTTTTTCTTTTTTAAATCTTGGTCAATTTGTTTTATATTGTTTTGATCCTGAAATTAACACTATATGCAGAGATATTATACATACACGGTACATTACATATACACCATACAATTGTGTTTAGTATCATCGTTTCATGATCTAATAGGTTTTTTATTTCGTTTTTCTGAAGCCTGAGTTTAGTCATTTAGTCACCGTTATTCTTATGGATTAAATGTTTCCACTTGTCATAAGTTACTTTAAATTTCATTTAAAGCGTTTTGACAAGTCATTGCGGATAAGTTCAAGCATTCCTCCCATAACTCTACAATTCGATCATATTTCTGTTTTTGTATTATTCTAAAAGAATCTGTATTGGTTTCAAGTTTTTATTTACAAAATGAGGTCACTTGTTTGATTGGCCAAGAATGAGCAGACACATTTCTGGTGGGGAAGGAACCTGAGCTAGTTTGTGAGGTTGAGCAGTTTTGGCTAGATATAGTTGGACTCCCTTCAATACATGGCCTGGGTTCTGGAACCAGTGTCCTCTAGAAGGGGCTGGACCCTCTCCACTCTGGAGTTGCTCACAGTGAGAGGGCCCCCTGGCTTGGTGCCCTTTACATTGGGGTTTGCCCTGGTTGATGAAAAGCTTCCTTTCATCAAAGGGAGTTGGCTCAGCCCAAATGTGTTGTCAGCTGGGAGCATCTGGCTGAGTTCCCTGTCCCAGAGAGTTTCAATTCCCATCTCTGACAGAACTTCAAGCATGTTCCGAGTGATGTGCTTTTATTGTCAGGCGTTGGTGCCTGTTGTGTAGTAACTTATTAAGCCGGGAATACACTGTGCAATATTTTCAATCGTTACATGTAGCTCCAGGTCAAACTGCTCGACCAAATCGTAGGGGTTAAAAGTTCGCTGCTCACGATTTATGTTCTAACAATATGAGACCCGATACTCTTACGCAATGTGACCGCTCACATTGTACGTCCAAAAACGCACGTTGGACTTGAAATAGAATCCGATGAAGACAAAGTTGAACAACATTGAAGGAATATAAGGATCACCAAAGCTAAAAGCGCTGCCTTGGCAATTCACGCAATTGTGTGTGCCGAAAGCTTTAAAAAAGAACAGAAGACGGCGTTGTCGGACTAGGAAATGGCTGTGCAGACGTGAACAAGAGGTAAGCAACCACAACTTTCACATAACTTCATGATACCCCTGACCACTCAATGTCACTTCCGCTTTTACAGGTTTTCACAGGTGCAGTGCCAGAGATAGTGGGTAATTTGGTCGTAGACGCATGTAACATTGCTTCAATAACATGATTCGCTCACAAGTTTTTTATCTGACCATATGATTGTCGATCAGGAGGTGGTCGTTACAGGTTAATTGTTTCTCGTTACTCTGTGTCTATTACACGATGTGAGACGCACGAGTAAGCTGAAACTTGGCCCAGTCTAAGAAATTCTAATGTAAAAGTCATAAAAAAGTTGTCAATTGCACAGTGTATGCCCAGCTTTAGTGAACACCAGCTGTGAGAATGCTGTCAAGCTGAAGAAGCCATCCCGTCCGGCCTTTTTGGCTTGTGGGACTCCAAAGGCACCTTCCAGGTATCGGCAGGCCAAGAAGAACACGGCTTTGGCAGAAACTCGGACATGGGAAGAGTTTGGAGATGCTACCAAGGCTGCCCTTTGTCAACAATTCGGTTCATAAATTACATGGACAGAATTTTTAGACACAGCCGAGGCGTTGAGGGTATCTGGTTTGGTTGCCTCAGGACCAGATCTTTTGCTTGGTCCTTTTAGCACAGCTAAATGTGAACGTGAAATTACCCCTTCACATCTGAGACAATGGTCCTCAGCCTGAAAAGGGCAGAGGGCCCCCTTCAGGCCGAGGATGAGGTCCTACCCCAGGTGGCTCTTGTTCACGAGTGAAGGCAGGATAAGAGATGAGAGATTGATAGGAGGATTGTTGCAGTGTCAGAAGTGATGCTGACTCTGCTTCGGTCTGTCCTGGTGAAAAAAGAGCTGAGCCAAAAGGCAAAGCTCTCAATTTACTGGTCGATCTACATTCCTAACGTCACCTATGGCTTCTTAAGACTGATGGATTAAAAAAACAGTAAGAATTTGTTCACTACCATTCTTTTCTTAGTGTTTGATCCGTCATTCTTGTATAGCTTAACCAAATGTTTACAAACTCCACAAACCATGTTAGGGAACATTGAATTTATTGTCATAAATGTACATGTAACCTACTACTCTGCCAGTAATGGAATACTTTTTTGGGTAAAGTAATGTACCATCTACATCAGTTGGAAATTCTACAGACAATTGATTGAAACAATTAAGTTGTTTCAATCATAGCTGGTCAGTTATTTAGTTAATGATTAAATCTGATTTCAGTTCAATATAATGCAAATGCGAAAAATATCTAATAAAGTTTTTTTTTTTAACAACTGAAAGAGGACAAACCTTCAGGCTCTCGGGGGATTGTGAAAACTTTTCTGGATAAACTGCATCCAGCTCCAAACAGAGCATGGAGTGATCTGAAGGATCCACAAGAGAAGTGCATTGACTCCGCTCCGCAGGAGGCTGGACCTCAGTAAGAGTCTTAATCTTTTTAAAATCTTCTCTCGAGACATCACCTTTGGCTGTCCCATTGAAGAACAAGGCAGCTCTCTTGGGAAGTGAAGGATGTGTGGGAGACTCATCAGTCCTCTCTATGGTACCCTGCAGGGGACGCTTCGAACTTTCACTGTGGTTTGGCATTCGGCATTGCATTGTGGGTGACATAGGTGGAAACATGTTTCGATTCATCAGCTCAATCTCCGCAGGGAGTTCAGGTAAACTGTTACAGAGTTCTTGGTTTTTCAGGTGGTTTCCTTCGCTCTCCTCAGTGGCAGGATCTTGACCTTGTCCTTGGGTGTCAATGATATCTTGGGAGGAATCCTCACTTCTGAAATCTATACCCTGGACCTCAGGTTCCTCACTTGGACTGAAGTCACCTAGTTCAAATGCGGTGATACCGCAATCCAGAGAAAAATAGTCCTGACTGCAGCGAATCGTCAGCTGACCGCAGTCGTCCACGTCTGTCAGGGCATCGAGACGGGTCTGGAAGGGAAGAATGTTTGCTATCATAATTCAAAATTTGTGTTTTATAAAACTACAACCAATAAAATAAAGATTTTGTCCGTATTTACAATGGCGATTAATGGTATTTCTCTTCCCCTCTTCCCCTCTAACACCAGAGGGGACTTCGTATTTTATATGGCATTTTCATAAATAGTCTTCTCTTTTCTTTATTTTTTATGATCCATGTCTGAAAATGCAGTTGAGAGACCACTAAATCTTGACAAAATGTCTGACTATGTTTTAAACTAAAACTTTAATTTGAGTGCACATCATACTTGTTGCTGGTCCTGGCTGAAGGCTTGTAGGATGTCAGTCTGACGGGTGAAGTTTCCGTTGGAGTCCTGCAAACCCTGTAGAAGACGTTCTTTCAGGACTAGAACGGATACTCTCAGCTGGTGCCACAGCAGCTGAACAGTCCTGTGTCATATGGGACAAAAAACAGCAGTTTAAAAATAACTGTCTGTTTGTTTAATAGATATTCACATCTAAAAAGTATTAAACATGAAAACTATCACATTATACTGAACAGGGCTGCAGCTGATTGTCTAATCAAATGCAATAAAATGTTTAACTAATATATCTGTATGCATATATTAACTTTCATAAGACCAACACAGAAACAGAACAGTTACAACGAGAATATAAAACTGCCCACTTTTGGAACCTTACCTTATATCAACAATGATGTTAACTGAGTAGGACAGGAGTTTTAGTGAGAACTCTGTTCCCAACAAAGCATGAATCTGCTCCACATGGTCCGAGATGTCCTCACAGATATCCTATGAAAGGAAACATTTTAAAAAGTGGTGAGATATAAAAATAATTCTAAAAAAGAGCATTAAACTGCCAGCAGCTCTACTTGATCCAGCTGACAACAGTGAATTCATCTCTAGGAATCTGCAGACAACAAAAGGACAACCTACTAGAAAAGCAGAACTTGTAGAGCTTGTCTGACATCACGTTCCCATTTTTAAATATGAGTCAATTTCACATGGGACCCATTTTAGTATGCGTCAGAAAACATGTAGAACACAAAGTGTCAGGGATCAACAGTCTGTCAGTAATGCCAGCCTTACACTGACTGCTATTACTAATATAAATTCAAGTGCTGTAAAAAAAAAAAAAAAACAGACAGACAGACAGACTCCAGGCAAAAATAGCTTCAACTGCAAGACACTGTCACAAAAATATTCTAAGTCCTCAGATACATTGACCATTTTGGTGATGCATACAAGGAACTGTAATCTAAAGTTTAGGACAGCATGTAGCAATTATTGCTTTATCTATGAAGCACAAGTACAAATAACTTTGAAGATGTTTTTTTTTTCAGAATGTTGGGCTGTTTTCTGGATTTTTCCCCGAATGTCCTACAATTGTAGGGCTTTGTATATCTCATTGTGCATGATGACATTTTCCTGACATCATGAACAATGAGACACACATTTTACACTGCACTGTAAAATGTTAAACTCTCCATTCTCCCTGCATAATTTATATAAATCATTATTCATTTTCATTAATAATATATAATTACTATTTCTTTTATCTAAAAAAGTCTTGCACGGACATTGTGAACCAAGGTACATTTAGCTTATTTTAAAAATAAACCTGCCAAAAAAACATAAAACAGCATGTGTAATGCAGTTGTCGCAGACAAAAAAAATATTTTAATAATCTTTTATTTCAAACTAGGTTAAGATTTGTTTAGAAAAAATATATGTTATGTATTTTTTCTTAAGATTTAAGAAATTTACATCATTTTGCTTGTGACCTACTGCTCTGCAGATATGAAACTAGCACAGACTAAAATTAGATGACCTTTGAAAAAGCAGGTGACCTGGCCCTAAACTCAGGAGTGATATTCTACATCCATCCCTGGCTGCTGTGACACTGTTTTGCTCCATGGCGACCCGCCCGGACAACAGAGCACCTCCTACTTGGCTTCTGCATGGTTTGAAGCAATGCTCAGCATGTGAGAATGTAGGTCACACACAGTGCCAGCCTGGCTCATGCTAATTTGGCTTGTGGAACACTGTTCCAAAGTACATTAGTCACTATACTACTGTACATGGGCTGGTTGTCTAGGACCCTATAATTACTTGTGGTAAATACTTAATAAATAATGTACTTTATTAGATATACAGTACGTCATGTGCTGGCTACCTTGTAGTCAGCTAGTCTCATGGTGAAATGGTGAATGTGAAATAAAGTTGAGACCAACTGAATCAGGAAAATAAGAGAAGTCCAGTACAGAATTCCTGGTTCAAGTCTGCCTGATAGTCTTTGTTTTGCACCAACTCATGTTACTTAATGCTTGCATGTTTGAACACAGTTTCATCATTTTAGTTAATTTTTCATATAAGTAAAAAATAATTTAATGTTATTCAGGTGTGATAAAACTGATGAGTATTGTCTACAACAAGAATCCCTCCATTCATCCATTGTACAAGGTTCCAGAGCTTCTTCCAATTGTCATTGGGCAAGAGGCAGGCTACTAGCTGAATAGGTTGCCAGTCTATCACAGATCACAAAAAAACAAAAAAACAAACGCATTCCTATAATCAATTGATCTAATATGCATGTTTTTGATTAGGGAGAGAAGCGAATCAAAAGTCGTTTGCCTCTTCATTTTGTTTTAGAAAACAGATGCATTATTCTCATTCTTTCAACTAAATTCTGAGAAAGTTGAAGACTCACTAACAGAAGCAGATGTGCATCTTGGACACTGCTGAGACCAAGGAAGAGCCATTTTTATCCACCACATGCATGCATTTATTTAACTTGCAACTGAAGCGCAGACTCCTGACAAAAGAAAATGCCAGTAGAAAATCAAAACTTGCCCAGACAAAATAGAGCAATGTAGAAGAAGAATTAACCCAGAAGAAGAATTAACTGTAGAAAAAAAAATCATGATAAACATAAAATATGAGTGAGTTATATCTGACATGCAAGTGTAAAATATGCACAATCCCACAATTCATTCCAAATGTGCTTGAAATTACTATGGTACACACACACATAGTTTCATCATCAAAGCGCTCTCATGGCCTTCTAAAACAGTGGAGAATATGTCACCAGTGTCTTTCAAATGCTTTAATAATTTACATACAGCTTTCAAATGTGAATACAAGACAAATACACACTTAAAGCAGACAGGGAGCACTCGACAAAGGGCCTGTCAAATGCATTAACACCGAGTCCGTTGTTACCATCTGAAGTAATTTATTCAAAGATCTCTGGTGCAGACAGACGGCTATGAGTAAAAAAAAGACCCCACACTGTGTGAAAATGTGTACATATCTTCATTTAAATGGATATATTAATGTACAAGTGAAGACTTCACCTAGAGATTTGGTGTCAGAGTACACCTCCATTTTACTAAGAATCTGAGAAAAAAAAACAGAAATAAACCCAGGAATTATTGTCACATCTATGTAAAATGATGACCAGCCACCATCATTACAACGTCTAGTTTGTGTTTATTATTTTCATCATATTTCAGCAGTTACATATTATATGCTCTTGAGCGGTAGCTAGTGATTACAGTTTTCACTGAAGGTACTGTGTCAAACAAGCTGTGCAGCAGAGCAAAGGCTGCAGTAAAAAGGCAGTTTAGCAAAGAATAACAATTCTCCCGGTATGAACCCACCCTTCATCACCAGAAAAAGCAGGAGCAGTTGAGTATTCGCAGACCCCTTTGCTGTGTCTGTGAATATTAAAATGTTTGCCCATACCAGATAGCACGACAGACTACTGTCCATTGTGTATTATCTTAATAATGCTTAAGAAATATGGTATTTCAGTCAAGTTTTAATATTGTTGGATCTTTCATTCAAAGAATAAAATATTTTTCTTTTTGTGGGGCTAAACTGTTGGTAAATCGACAGAAGGAAACTCACATTAAACAGCCTTAAACATTCACTTTTTAGGAAAGAAGAAAAGTAATTACTTATAAAACATTTTTTTAAACAGGATTAATGGCATGATATATATATGCATCCAACATTTGTCTTTATAATATGCATGCTTGTTTATATGTAAGACATATAGTAATATTATGCATAGCTGTTTGCTTTAGATTGATGCCTTTATCAAAGTATTCTTTTAATTAATTTGATCACTGATAAAAACTGTGCTGACATTTTCCCTCACACAAGTCATGCGGAGTCAAGACATAACCTGTCAATCATAAAGCCCATATATCCAGCAGGGTTCATAATTGCAAAAAATCAATTTAAAACAAGCCGACTTATGCTTCAGCTCCAATCACAGCTCTTAGTCGTCACCCCCAACATCAAGGGGCCTCAGACTAGCCTGTTCAAACTGCTTGCGACAGGTGGGCCTCATCCACACCCATTCAATCTAATAACCTTCAACTCTTCTACTTCAGCACATCAACAGTGTGTTTTACCTTTGAGATCAAATACCATGTGTTACTTTCCCCCTGGAGTATTCAAATTAAGCTGCTTCAAAGACAAGACTTGTTGGTATGAACCAAAGACTTGTTACAGTAATTTTTAAAAAAATGATCATTTTTGAGAAAAGACTTGAAAGTATGAATTCACTTTAACTGCTGTACATTAATCAATGCTGCCACTTAAGTCCTGCAAGAAATATGTAAATGTGTCTCAAAGTCCTCTTAAATATGATCAATAGAAATACATATTTTTATTTAAGTTATTAGAAGAGAGAAACAAAACAACCTAATTAGAGGCCTGCCGATCTCAAGCACTGCTGCATCTTAGCATGGCACGAGCATTTGTATTCATGTGGGTGTGTACCAATGAAGAAAGCGGCCACATTTTACAGACCAACCAGCTGTTCTATTAATCATGGTTATTCTGGTGCACGCTTGTAGCATACCAAGGCACATGAGGGTAACCTGTAACAGTCTATCAGGGGGATATATTAAAAATGATAATATATTTTGTTGAAAAGGAATTATAAACCAATATAGCTAAAACTGTAATCCCTCTTTCATATAAAGAGCATAAATAATATACAGACTGCAATAGAAACTGAAGAGTAACTAGGTGATGAGGAGCTTTCAATGTCTGTGTTTCTTTCTCTGTTTATTGATGCTTCACATACCAAATTCAGTATTGAGAACATATTAGTACAATACTCTTAATGATTTAGTATTTAGATTCACACTTAAATAGTTAAAATGACTTCTGAATATAACTTTCCCCACTGTTGGACTTGTAGGGCTTACTGTGGAAGCCAAACATTCAGGTCATCAAACAAAAACTGCATTTTGAAACTTTGCCAAACACTGAAAATGTAATAATAAGGTATTTTTTGCACACCTCATTTGGAGATGAGATATTCTACAAAATGTAAAATAGTCAGCATTCATTATGTTGCTTACCTTTTCACACCATTTTGACAGTCTGTCTTCAGATAAATAAGTTTAGCAGCAAAAAAAAACCTCAAATTCATGAGAAAAAATGGTGACCCACTGACATGCTGGCAGCGTGTGAGTGTGGGCAGTGCTGACCTGCTTCTTCCATGGGGGTGTTGCAGAATGACGAGGGGCGAGAACAGTTGGGAAGGTTAATTTTAGAACTCAACGACCCCTCAACACTCAAACTCTTTCTCTCCAGTGTCATTTTAACCACTTAAAACACACACACAAACACTAGTAAGTTGTATTTTCGCCCTGTTCTTCATCTGTTTCTTTAATCCACATAAAATAATGTAACTTTGCATTAATCTGCACTAATATGTACTACACAAAACAGATAATTGCAAACAAATGTGAAAAACACTTTTGATTTAGTCAGCACTAAATTTGTATTTATGGTTAAAACAAATTCAAACTTTCTTTAGAAGCAGATGGGTGACTTTAAACTATCAAATAAAAGTTTTTTAATACATTTTAATCTGCACTCTTTTTTATTGACTGGTGACCTATCCAGGGTGTACCACCTTACTTAATGACACTTCAGATTGGCTCCAGCCCCTGTGGAACCCTACTTGGATTAAGGTTTAGAATAATTTTTATGTTGTTCTCCAAAATTAACAATGATATTACAAAAACACACTAAACAGCAACTCATTCAATAAATTAATTTGTACAGAATCTGTGCATGAGGTGAGCTTTATCCAGCACAGTGTTCAACCAACACTGGAATTGCTTGGTTGAAAAAGCCCATCATGGAGATGACTGGATCCTGAGGAAAATCAAATGTATTTTGCAATAATTTTCCTAAAAGTGAGAATCTGAGCTTTCAAGATTTAGATTACTAAGAATCTTCTTTATCCAACAATTTGAGTGTTGGAGGCATGTAAGCTTTCTGTCTATCAAGAGCAGTCTCTGAGCTATCACGATCCTGAAAGCCAAAGCTAGAAATGTTTCACACAAAGAAATAGGTGTTCCTAATCCTTTCGGAAACATTCTTCAAAGATGATGCCAATTTGAGATTGCCTTGCATAAATATAATAACAGCAAGAGACTCTCAAGATCACAGATACAATCGGCTGAAATAGCTTTCCTTCGGAGTGTTGCCTGGCTCGGCCTTATAGGTGGAGGAGATTAGCTATCCAGATAAGCAGGGGGAAAGGGATATCTGGATTTCCCTAATGAATCTGTTGCCTCAGCATCCCAACCACTGATAAAGTGGACTGAAATGGATGAATGGATGTAGGAGAATCTTCTGGAAATAGATTATTTTTGTGTGTCTGTACCCTCTTTTATGCTCCTGTTTTCTTATCCACCCTTTTATTTCGTTTAACACAAATACCCATCGATACGTGCCATGGGTGTGTTAAATTTTGTACAAATGTGTTTTTGTTACGTGGAAAATGTGATAATATATAGATATATATTATACAACAGTAGAATGTTTTCTCAACAACCGATTGATCCTACTAATTAAGACTATATATGCTGCTACAAAATATATGGACAACATGTGAGATGGCTGTAATTGCCAATTTAGCGATATGGAGAATCTGAATCCATTTAACTCAGATTAGGTTATACAGTTCCCCAACCCTGCCTTCGGGAATAGCTTCATGAGTCTAACAACACGCTTTACGTTCGGCCATCTGTATGCATGAATAGAAATTCAGCTTTACACTTCTACAACTACTATTTCTACTACTTCCAAGTGATCAACAAATATGATCCAACATGTCATTGAAAGATTTTCTTTTGTGAGATTTTGCAATATTGACTATGCAATATTGACAATGTTTTATTCAACATTCAAAGCTATAATAGAGAACACTGGTGTTTAAATAAAGCAGTGAAAGCATCAAACAGGCTTTGACAGCAAAAAGGTTTGAAACATTTAATATTAGCTCAGACAGTATTGTACCGGGTACTCCAGAGGGGATTTAGGGTGTTTCCACAAGCTGCCACGCCAAATACAGCTTACAGCTAAAATAATATCAATAAAAAAACTTTTGAGTTCCATGGCCTTACTATATTTAGACCCTCTTGAGTATCACATATTTCAATGCAACAAACAGCAAGCCTTAATTCTTTTTTATTTTCTGTGGTCTTTCTAGCTTTTTTCCATTCCATATAGAAAATCCACAGAGAAAGAAGCACTGCCTTCTTTGTCTCTGAAAACACACACACACACACACACACACACACACACACACTTTCTTTGTATTCAATACAACAGCTGTTACTTCTGACAGTTGTGAAGGGGGGGTGGTGCAAAGGAATAAAAAAACAAGGAGTAAGTGAAGGTTAAGCCTCATCTCCAAAAGTCAGTGTGTTTCATCATTAAAACAATTATGACGTTCCAGTTGAAGTTTCAAAGGCTCAGTAATAATTGTAAGCTTTTTCATTCATTTTGGTATGTCACAACAGATATTATATATCATAACGGCGTGCAAAATAAGGATAAGAAAAATACAACAAATTCCTGAGATTCTTTTAATGCAGTTTAGGATCTCTTATCCATACAGCAATTTAATAAGACACCTGCTATATGCAAGATCTATTGCAGATCCATTGACACATTTGTGAGTTTTGGAGCACCAAGAACAAGTTGCTTCCATTTTCAACATCACTGATACTCCTTACAGGTCACAGCAAACCAGAAACCCTCTTTCCTTTCTTTCTTCTGTCCTCCCTCCCTGTTCACACTGCATTTGTTTCAGCCCCCTCTGCGCGAGGATCATATTCCAGGATTCTTTGCATGCATAGCTGCAACAGTGACATGAGGAAACAAAAATATCTTGGCAACTGAGAGACAGCAGGCTGGACTCTGTGGCTTCAGGGCTTTGATGAAAAAAAATAGTTTTTAAAAGCTAGGTGGCTCTGATTCAAGGTCACAAAAATTATCTTAACGGAAAGAAATATGACAAAAAAAACAATGTATGTAATTTTAACAGATATTTCCTAAATCTTAAACATAGATTTAATCGCTAAGCTAAATGATGAAAATGCCTGTACAAAAAAAAGTCAATCATTTTACTGTAAAGATGATGAACTAAGGCAATTAAATATTTGGGGAAATACCTCGTTTGGCGTAAAAAGTTTTTTTTTTGTATTACTGGCGTTATTTAATTTTATATTGAAGTGTGAAAGCTTCATGATATGGCAAATCGTTAATAATGAATTTGTAAATAGGTTTGGAAGCAAGATGATTAAAGATATATTTTTAACATTTAAATATGTTGTACTCTTGTATTTATTGTGTTTGGCATAATTGTGCCAAACACATGCTTTTAATAATGATATCTTAGTTATGAACACCTACAAAAAGACAAAACAGAACAAAAGGAACAACGGAATCGAAATGGAAAAGAAAAAAAACAGCACCAGCAGCAAGAATATGGAACAAAACTGTCAATACTCATGTACAAAAATACTTGTCAGCACAGCTACCCTATTAAATGTGCATTAAGAGTGTGTCTTTGTATCAACATTCAAACTATATGGTCTCACATGAATTGTGCTCAGTGATGGGTGCAGAGGGCCACTGTCACCAGCCACCAGGGATCAGAAATAAACAGAGACGACCCCAGGACCCAGGTAAGCAGAGGCATCATGGAGCACAAAAACCAGTCTACTCATTCACAAGGACAACACATACAGGGGTTGGACAATGAAACTGAAACACCTTGTTTTGGACCACAATACTTTATTAGTATGGTGTAGGGCCTAATTTTGCGGCCAATACAGCGTTAATTCGGCTTGGGAATGACATATACAAGTCCTGCACAGTGGTCAGAGGGATTTTAAGCCATTCTTCTAGCAGGATAGTGGCCAGGTCACAACGTGATGCTGGTGGAGGAAAATGTTTCGTGACTCGCTCCTCCAAAACACCCCAAAGTGGCTCAATAATATTTAGATCTGGTGACTGTGCAGGCCATAGGAGATGTTCAACTTCACTTTCATGTTCATCAAACCAATCTTTCACCAGTCTTGCTGTGTGTATTGGTGCATTGTCATCCTGATACACGGCACCTCCTTCAGGATACAATGTTTGAACCATTGGATGCACATGGTCCTCCAGAATGGTTCTGTAGTCCTTGGCAGTGACGTGCCCATCTAGCATAAGTATGGGGCCAAGGGAATGCCATGATATGGCAGCCCAAACCATCACTGATCCATCCCCATGCTTCACTCTGGGCATGCACCAGTCTGGGTGGTACGCTTCTTTGGGGCTTCTACACCCCGTAACTCTCCCGGATGTGGGGAAAACAGTAAAGGCGGACTCATCAGAGAACAATACATGTTTCACATTGTCCACATCACAAGAATTGCGCTCCTTGCACCATTGAAACCGACGTTTGGCATTGGCATGAGTGACCAAAGGTTTGGCTATAGCAGCCCGGCCGTGTATATTGACCCTGTGGAGCTCCAAACGGACAGTTTTGGTGGAAACAGGAGAGTTGAGGTGCACATTTAATTCTGCCGTGATTTGGGCGGCCGTGGTTTTATGTTTTTTGGATACAATCCACGTTAGCACTCGAACATCCCTTTCAGACAGCTTCCTCTTGCGTCCACCGTTAATCCTGTTGGATGTGGTTCATCCTTCTTGTGGGTATGCTGACATTACCCTGGAGACCGTGGCTCTTGATACATCACAAAGACTTGCTGTCTGGGTCACAGATGCGCCAGCAAGACGTGCACCAACAATTGGTCCTCTTTTGAACTCTGTTATGTCACCCATAATGTTGTGTGCATTGCAATATTTTGAGCAAAACTGTGCTTTTACCCTACTAATTGGACCTTCACAGTCTGCTCTTATTGGTTCAATGTGCAATTAATGAAGATTGGCCACCAGGCTGGTCAAATTTAGCCATGAAATCTCCCACACTAAAATGAGAGGTGTTTCAGTTTCATTGTCCAACCCCTGTATCTGCCCATAGGACACCAAGGAGGGCCTGGGACAAATCTCATAGGGCCAAGGAGCAAGGCCCACCAAGGAACCAGATACAAGTTTTAAACACCCAGAAGACATATTCCATTAAAAATGGCTGATGCCCCAACAGTCATAGAAGGTTTTCAGTAGTGCTTTTTGCATTTCAATGGACCTCAGTCTCCTAAGAAGGGAAAGTATGCTCTGGCTTTTTCCTGTAAGGTTTGGTGGTGTTACGAGTCCAATCCAAGTTGTCGTTGAGATGAACACCCAGGTATGTCACCATATCATTTACATTTATGCATTTAACAGACGCTTGTATCCAAAGCAACTTGGTTTAACATAACGGGTTTAACATTCAGCTATCCCTTCATCCATTTTCTTAACCGCTTAATCCCAAATGGGATCGCTGGAACATTCAACTACAACACCAATACCTTATCTTGAATGCAGTATGCCAGAAGAGTGCTTAATAACAAGGATTGAACAATCTACTCTGAAATAGATAATGTGTGCTATTAGGAAATAAGTGCATTTAGAGCTTTCAGGACTCTCGGAAGAGCTGGGTCTTCAAGGATTTCTTGAAGGAGGAAAGAGTTATCTGATGCTCGGATAGTGCTTGTAAAATCATTCCACCAGCGTGGAACTGCGGATGAGAGGAGTCTAAATTGACCTGTACCAGGCATTGGCCTTGTTGGCTTGCGCTCTTTCGAGGAATGGAGTAGGCGAGCAGTGACATAGGGCTTTAAGAAAGTATTGAGGTAGGTGGGGACAAACCCATCAAGCCATGTAAGCCAGCACCAGTGATTTAAATTTGATGCGAGCAGCTAAGGGAAGCCAATGGAGTTCAGTGAACAGGGGTATGACATGTGCTCTCTTTGGCTGGTTGAAAACCAAACGGGCCGCAGCATTCTTAATCATCTGTAGCGGTCTCACAGCAAAGGCTGAAAGGCCTGTTAGGAGGGCGGAAGATGACTAAGGTCCGTACCAGGAGCTGTGTCACATGTTGTGTTAAATATGGCCTAATCTTCCTGATGTTGAAGAGAGAGAAGCGGCGCAATCGAGCAACAGAAGCAACATGATCCGCAAAGATCAGCTGATCAGCAATCATGATGCCCAGGTTTCTTACAGTCTCGGGGGGTGCCATAGATAGTGAGTCTAACTTGATGCTGATATTGTGGTGAATAGTTTGCTTGGCTGGGATGACGAGCAGTTAAGTTTTGGAGAGATTTGATTGGAAGTGTTGATCTTTTATTCATGCAGATATGTCAGAAAGAAAGTCTGAGATTCGCTTTTGTACTGAGAGGTCCACTGGTGGAAAGGACAGATAGAGCTGGGTGTCGTCTGCATAGCAGTAATAGGAGAAGTCATGTGACTGGATGATCGAGCCCAGCTAAATGGTATATAACGTAAAGAGGAGGGGACCCAATAGTTTTGTGTCGATGTTTGGCCTTGCCATGACACCTTGAAGGATCGTCCAGTTGGGTAGAATCCAAACCAACAGTTTGATCAATGTCCATTACCTTGATATTCACTGGTGTTGGATGGGAGTAAGTGCACCTGCAGAAATTCACCAACAGTTCTTTAGTTTTCTCCGCATTGATCGGGAGGCAGTTCTGCTGGCACCAGTCCACAAAGTCTTGAGTCAGTCCTCTGTACTCCTTGTTCCCATTAATGCTGAGGCTGATGGTTGCAGAGTCATTAAAGAACCCTCTGCAGGTTGGTCGTTTGTTGTATGAAAAGTCTGCCAAGGGTGAAATGGAACAGAATCAGGCCATTCCCTGCAGGGCTCCCAAAATCCAGACAAGCATATAGGACATCCAGTCCTGTGTCTTTATGCACTGTAGATGGATGGTGAGGTAGTCCAGAATCCAGGATGTGATCCGACTTGTTCCCCAGCAATTCAGGGTGGATGGTATTGAACACACTGGAGAAATCAAAGAGCATGATTTTCACAGTGCTCCCAGATTTCTCCAGGTGAGAGAGGGCTCTGTGACGAAGGAAGAGGATGGCATTATCCACCCCCATACCAGGTTGGTAGGCAAACTGAAGTGGGTCCATTGAAGAATCCATCAAACCTGAGTTAAAAATTGAGTCATGATACTGGCTTTAATAGTGAATGGCAATACTTATCCCCCACTTGTAAAAGATTTGTTGTAGTGGTATTGGATGACACTGTGGAATCTGACACTGTCTCATCCAGGTCAACAAATTATTGACTTTATTTTCAGATTCTATTTCCACTGATCATATGTGGGACTTGTAAGTATACAAGTTTATGTGTGAGTACATGTGCACATGTGCATTGAAACAAGCGGCCTTTTCTTTTCAGACTTGCCCACTACATTTTCCATGCAGCTGTTACACACCGCCTGCAGCAGAATACTAAGACTGGCCAAGAGGCCGGTATACCATCACACCCACAGACACACATGGAAACATTAGTTGCATCACTATAATTATGTCCTACAGTTGCTCCATGGCAAGGTCAGGTTATAGAAAAAAACCCTGCGGGCAAACGCATTATAAATATGACAGAGGGAAGAAAGAGAGAGAGAGAGAGACAGAGAGAGAGAGTGAGTGAGAGAGAAAGAGAGAGCAAAAGAAGGAAAGGATAAAAAACAAAGCCAGAAAAAAGCAAGGGCATGATGAAGGAGGAGAGATATCACCAGAGGCATGAATATAATTTCAAACAGCAGTCTGGCAATCTGTCTGCTCCCATCTCCCACTCTGTCACTGGGCCCGGTGCCCACCAACTACCTGCAATTAAGTCAAATAAACTTCGGCTAACTCCATCCTAGGTGCTTTATGTCAAAGTAAGAAGCAAGGACGAAGCCAAGTGTACTAGGTCTCAAGAAGCTCATCATAGAAATACAGACATCAGCATATACTTATGCTCGACAATGAGCGTGGAAAGCACAGTCATCTAAAGTTTTTAAAATAACCATGTATGCATACATACATATATATATATATATATATATATATATATATATATATATATATATATATATATATATATATATATATATATGTGTGTGTGTGTGTGTGTGTGTGGCTACAGTTCAGTTAAAATAAAAAATAAACATATCATAAAACAACACAAAATGATCTGAGAAACAAAGCCTAATAACTTTTGCTCACATTTTAAAGTGCCTCTTTGAGCTGTGAATCTCTACAAATACACACTGCTACTTGATACTTTATTATAGATCATTCTTATATTTTAAAATAGAACTTTATTTGTAGAACATGACAATATAATTATAATATTGATATCTATCACTTAATTCTAAAATACTTTAACATATAAAATACTTGGAGGCTTCCCAAACATACCCATCTATATGTATATTATTTATTATGTTAAAGTTTAGCCATTGAGTCAAACATACTCCGATAGCTCAACATTTTTCCACCTTGTTGTGACACAGAGAATAAACCACTAGGTGGAGCTGTGAACCCAATAACTAACAATCTGTGGAACTTGAATCTTCTCAGCCATATGTAATCTGTCTGCCTTTACTGGTCCTGTAATATCGTCAGTCCATTACAGGGCCACACTCACAACCGCACTCACTTTCATTCACTCCAGGGGAAATTTAGAGTGTTAATTCAGCCTAGAATATATACATGTATAGGCTATATATTAAAGCATAATTTCCAGTTAAATAAGACATCTACAACCTCAAAACAGAATGAGTCAGAACACATACAGAACACATAACACCATGCAACTTCATCCTTTAAATGAACAAAGGCATTAAGAGGATAATATTCTTTAGTTGTGTTTAACTATTATTTCTGTCTTAAAAATATTAATAATATCATTCAAGCTCATTTCTAGTCTAACACGGAATTTTCAATCAAAATCTGAATTGTACCACTTAAGTTTTCAGTGCTCAGGAAAATAGGATTTGTCCCTGAACTATTTCTAAACCCTTACTCATCAGTGTTCAACGCTTTTTAAAACCTGGCTGAACCACTTATTTTCAACAGCAACAAACAAATATGGTGTTCTTTTTTTATTTTGAATTTGTTGCAAAAAAAATCATTGAAAAGTGGAATTCGGCCACAATTTTGACAGAAAATCAAATGTTCATCAGTGGGTGAATACTGAGGGCATACAATTACATGCTCTGAGAATGACATCACACAACAAGTTTGTTGTTCTAGCTCACACAGACACACACAGCTGCCACTGACCAAGAAACCAGTTGAACTCCAGCACATATCATAACAACACATTCACTAACTTTCACTATGCATAGCAATTAAGTCTTCACAGAGAATCATGTGAAAATAAATACTTGATACGGTCTCAGATAGGCAGGTTCTGGTGCGTGTGTGTTCCTTAACAGTGATTAAGGACTCATATTTAGAGATGAACACGGAAATTGCTGCGGTTTGAAAGATTTCTAGGGACAGGGTTCTCTGGTAGTTACTACCTTTAATCATTATTCTATATTTTGTTAATTAGTTTTAGAACTCTTATATAATACAAGCTATACCAATCTTACTGAAATATTGCATATATCTCTGGTCTCGGAAATCTGATATATTTCACATAATTGCTAATAAGGATTAAAGTGTGTTTTCCTTGGAGTAACCTGCTAGATTTTGAATTATTCAATTTGTGTAAACATAGAAAGTTGGCCAGATTATTGGTTTCCCCTTTATTTGAAAAATGGGTTCAAGCAAAAGGCCTTGAAGAGAAAATGCATAAATAATTTTGCATCTGTGTACAACAGGAGGAAATGACTCAGCTAGAAAGAAATTATCCCTCTCTCACCCCTCACACAAACACACAGCAGGCTTTCTCCATTGCTACGAGAACTTCTTGTCCATTGCAGAAGCTGTTAATAAAATACAGGGCTGCTGAAGCCATGATTTATTTAGGGAATGCATTTACACATATAAAAAATAGAGAACCCGATTAGAGCAACACTCACAAAATACTGACACACTAAAAACTATTCTTAAAGTAGCAGCAGCAGTCTGGCGAACAGGAAACATCTTAGTTATTTATTGTTGATACACATCAATGAATAAATATCCAACCCCAATGCCATGTTGCTGGCAGATGAGAAAGTAAAAAATAAATCCCTCTATAAAACAATACATTTCCTGTCAACTCTATGACAGCAACAACTAAAGAATTTTGCTGAAGTTCCTAAATGAGACTTCATTTAGTTGAGACAGGACAGATTAGTTTTCTATTAGGTATATTTTAATTTAGTTAATTAGTTTTCAATTAGTTAGTTAGAAATTAATGGATGCATAAATGAAGAAGTCAAGAAACTAGACCAAACAAAGTATGCACAACTGGTAAAATGCTTTTTATTCCTCATAATTTACTTTATGTATATCCTTTGGCTTGTCATTTCTGCACCTGGACCTAGATACTGTGTTATTGATGTGAAACAGCTGAAAAAAACAAACTTCTAAGTTAGAACCGGATGGATTATAGTGTGATATATCCATCATTCCATTTTCTAGCATCCATTTTCCATACCCACTTAATACAATTCAAGGTCATGGAGAGTTGGACGCTATTCTCATCTGGCAATCAGGTCAGCTAAAAAGACTAAAAGCATCATGATATAGACCGAAGAGTTAAGGAAGCTCTACATAACACAAAAGCAGCAGAAAGAGAGAAGGTATTATTTGTTTAGTTTTTGTTCGTTTGTGGTAATAATTCTAAGGTCGATTTTTTGTTTTGTTACATACTGTTATAACGTTGCATACATATGTTTTAGAATTGCTGGATGCCGTATTTTTTATTTTGACTGTTATTCCAAAGAAAGAGTCAAATATAAAAGAACTTAACTACCAAAATGTCTACGAAGATGTAACAAAAATAACACCTTTCTCCTCCTCAGGGCGAACCTCTAGCGGTTACCAATTGTTGCAATCAGGAGGAAGTATTTTGAGGGATGTGTTCGCGTAGGCTGACGCGTGTTGGTTCATTTCCATGCAGTTGGTAACTTACCAAGTTTGCTCCACAGCGCCACGGAATATCTTTCGTCCAGAGAGAAAACTAAACCCTCTGTCCCTCATACAACCCTCAGCCTCTAAATCCTACTTGCAGTTTTTGGATTCCTCCCTGGATTATTCGCCTGCCCTTCCACCCTCCATCACCTTTTCTAGATCAGGAACTACGTGAAACTTAGCTCTTCGTGTCGCTCACTCCCTCTCCGTCTCAAGTCCTGTGGACTCACCCCTCTTAGTCCTCTCTGCTCATCCATCTGACCTCCCTCCGTTCTCACACCTCCACGCCGGTCATATCACTCACAAAGTGAAAATAACACTTTCGGCTTCACTCCATCTGGCTAGCGATTTTTGCCTGCACGCCATAATCAGTCGTTTGATCATGACAGTCAGAGCTTTCATGCTGAAAAGTTCCTGCTCCTTAATATGACTCAATCCAGTAACGCCACAAAATACCACTCCTAAAAGCAGCAGCAGGGAAATCAAATTACATTCCATTTTTTCTTTAAGAGCTTTCAACTATGAAGATGTTAGATCAGCAAAAACATGTGTTCCATTAATAACAGTTCAATTACTAAAACACCTTTCTCCCTGCCAGGTTTGGTAAATAATAGGCAAGTCAGAAAACCATGATGACTAGAGCTTAAAAATATTCTTTTGAGCCCCAAACCCTCAGGGTTTACATTAACTCTCTCTCAATATAGTTAACTTACAGCTTTTTAATAAAATGTTGTCACTTTATTGCTGGGTTTAGAAAGTAAGGTAATTGATAGAGAGATAGAGATTGATAGAGATGTCCCATGGGCCCACCACCCATGGGACAGGCCATAGGGGTCGGATGCAATGTGCCCTGGGCGGCGGCCGGAGTCGGGGACCTTGGCGGACTGATCCCCGGCTGCAGAAGCTGGCTCTAGGGACGTGGAACGTCACCTCTCTGGTGGGGAAGGAGCCTGAGCTGGTGTGCGAGGCGGAGAGATTCCGGCTGGACATAGTCGGTCTCGCCTCGACACACAGCTCTGGCTCTGGAACCAGCCTTCTCGAGAGGGGTTGGACGCTCTGCTACTCTGGAGTTGCCCCCGGTGAGAGGCGCCGAGCAGGAGTGGGCATACTCATTGCCCCCCATCTCGGTGCCTGTACGTTGGGGTTTACCCCAGTGAGCGAGAGGGTAGCATCCCTTCGCCTTCGGGTGGGGGGACGGGTCCTGACTGTCGTTTGTGCCTATGCGCCTAGCGGCAGCACAGAGTACCCACCCTTTTTGGAGTCCTTAGAGGGGGTACTGGAGGGTGCCCCCCCTGGGGACTCCCTCGTTTTGCTCGGGGACTTCAACGCTCATTTGGGCAACGACAGTGAGACCTGGAGGGGCGTGGTTGGGAGGAATGGCCCCCCCAGCTTGAACCCGAGCGGTGTTCTGTTTTTGGACTTCTGTGCTCGGCACGGATTGTCCATAACGAACACCATGTTCAGGCATAAGAGTGTCCATATGTGCACCTGGCACCAGGACACTCTAGGCCGCAGCTCAATGATCGACTTTGTTGTCGTTTCAGCTGATCTGCGGCCGTATGTTCTGGACACTCGGGTCAAGAGGGGGGCGGAGCTTTCCACTGACCACTACCTGGTGGTGAGTTGGCTCCGATGGTGGGGGAGGATGCCGGTGAGACCCGGGAGGCCCAAACGTGTTGTGAGGGTCTGCTGGGAGCGCCTGGCGGAGTCCCCTGTCAGGCGGAGCTTTAACTCTCACCTCCGGGAGAGCTTCAAGCACGTTCCGAGGGAGGCGGGGGACATTGAGTCCGAGTGGGCCGTGTTCCGTGCCTCCATCAATGATGCGGCCTCCCGGAGCTGCGGTCGCAGGGCTGTCGGTGCCTGTCGTGGCGGCAACCCTCGAACCCGCTGGTGGACACCGGCGGTGAGGGATGCCGTCAGGCTGAAGAAGGAGTCCTATCGGGCCTTTTTGGCCTGTGGGACTCCAGAGGCAGCCGATGGGTATCAGCAGTCCAAGCGACATGCGGCTCGGGTGGTCGCCGAGGCAAAAACTCGGGCGTGGGAGGAGTTTGGGGAGGCCATGGAAAAAGACTTCCGCATGGCCTCGAGGCGATTCTGGTCCACCATCCGGCGTCTCAGGGGGGGGAAGCAGTGCCCCACCAACACTGTTTACAGTGGGGATGGGGTGCTGTTGACCTCAACTCGTGACGTTGTGGGTCGGTGGGCGGAGTACTTCGAGGACCTCCTCAATCCCACTGGCGCGTCCTCCATTGGAGGGGCAGAGCCTGGGGATCCGGAGTTGGGATCTCTAATCTCCGGGGCTGAAGTCACCGAGGTAGTCAAAAAGCTCTGCGGTGGCAAGGCTCCGGGGGTGGATGAGATCCGGCCGGAGTTCCTTAAGGCTTTGGATGTTGTGGGGCTGCGTTGGCTAACGCGACTCTGCAACATCGCGTGGACATCAGGGGCAGTCCCGCTGGATTGGCAGACTGGGGTGGTGGTCCCCCTATTTAAAAAGGGGGACCGAAGGGTGTGTTCCAACTACAGGGGGATCACGCTCTTAAGCCTCCCTGGGAAGGTCTATTCAGCGGTTCTGGAGAGGAGGGTCCGTCGGATAGTCAAGCCTCGGATCGAGGAGGAACAGTGTGGTTTTCGTCCTGGCCGTGGAACGCTGGACCAGCTCTATACCCTCAGCGGGGTCCTAGAGGGTGCATGGGAGTTCGCTCAACCAGTACACATGTGTTTTGTGGACTTGGAGAAGGCGTTCGACCGTGTCCCTCGGGGTATCTTGTGGGGGGTGCTCCGGGAGTATGGGGTACCTGGCCCTTTACTACGGGCTGTTCGGTCCCTGTACGACCGGGGTCAGAGTTTGGTTCGCATTTCCGGTAGTAAGTCGGATCCGTTTCCGGTGGAAGATGGACTCCGCCAAGGTTGCCCTATGTCTCCGGTCCTGTTCATAACTTTTATGGACAGGATTTTTAGGCGCAGCCGAGGTGTTGAGGGTGTCAGTCTTGGTGGCCTTAGGGTCGCATCTCTGCTTTTTGCAGATGATGTGGTCCTGTTGGCTTCATCAAGTCAGGACCTACAGCTCTCACTGGAGCGGTTCGCAGCCGAGTGCGAAGCGGCTGGGATGAGGATCAGTTCCTCCAAGTCCGAGACCATGGTCTCTCACCGGAAAAGGGTAGAGTGCCTTCTCCGAGTCGGAGCGTCCTCCCCAAGTGGAGGAGTTCAAGTATCTCGGGGTCTTGTTCGCGAACGGGGGTAGGGAGCGTGAGATCGATAGGCGGATCGGTGCGGCGTCTGCAGTAATGCGGGCGCTGTACCGGTCTGTCGTGATGAAAAGAGAGCTGAGCCTAAAGGCGAAGCTCTCAATTTATCGGTCAATCTACGTTCCCACCCTCGTCTATGGTCACGAACTTTGGGTAGTGACCGAAAGAACGAGATCGCGGATACAAGCGGCCGAAATGAGTTTCCTCCGCAGGTTGCCTGGGCTCTCCCTTAGAGATAGGGTGAGAAGCTCGGCCATCCGGGAGGGGTTCAGAGTAGAGCCGCTGCTCCTCCACGTGGAGAGGAGCCAGTTGAGGTGGCTCGGGCATCTGTTCAGGATGCCTCCTGGTCGCCTCCCTGGGGAGGTGTTCCGGGCTCGTCCCACCGGGAGAAGGCCCAGAGGAAGACCCAGGACCCGCTGGAGGGACTATGTGTCCCGGCTGGCCTGGGAACGCCTCGGGATCCCCCCGGAGGAGCTGGCTGAAGTGGCCGGGGAGAGGGAAGCCTGGGTTTCCCTGCTCCAGCTGCTGCCCCCGCGACCCGACTTCGGATAAGCGGGTGACAATGGATGGATGGATGGATGGGTAATTGATAGAGGTCAAAATAGTGGTTAAGCTAAAGAGACATTTATGGTAAGGGTTAAACTATTTTTCTCTCTTAATTCTTTTTCAAATGCATCCAAAGTCACAATGGATATCAGTTCTGCCATTAATCACAAATGCCCTTTCTGAAACACACATACACAATGCAATAATTCTATCCTAAAATGTAAATAATAATGTCAATAATGCAAACTATCATGTACCCACAGGGGTAGATCACTTATCACATGGAGTGTACCTACGGACAATAAGCATACAGTAACTCGAGTATCCAATTTCATGGATTCAGCATGTGTTCCACCAGAGTGCTGTAGGCCTATTTAAAAAGGTTTCATGACTAACCTTTGGACCTTAAATGTAATGTCCTTACAACCTAACAAATTGTGTGTTTGTTACACCAATATCAAGCAATTTGAACATGCACACATTAATTTTACACATGCACACAATACTCACTAGACAAACAGCATATTTTTCATACCAATATTTACCCTCAATCTCACATATACTCATGATCGAAGTCTTCAAGGAGGAGATAGATAGTTAGTTTTGTTATACTGTCAACTTTCCACATTGGTATTGTAATTTTTTGCCTTGACTGATCTATCTATCCATTTCTGAGTACGGGATAAATGAACTCTCCACAGACAAGCTGATGCTACATTAAAACAAGCAACAAGTAATATTTGCCAGAAAAGCACGATGGACTCTTCATATATACCTTAAGCTGCACCAAGTGGACATCAACATGTCTATTGTCACTGTCTTGTCCAACAGAATGTGTAAGTTGTGTGACTCTTTCACCAGTTGCCCGCAGCCACTTCTCAATCTCTGGTAGATGGAGGACAACCTTCCAGTCAGCCCCAGTATGGAGAGGCGGGGGTTTCTTTGTCCTGAAGGGACACACAACACATGAAAGGAAGTAAGAATAAAGTCTCAATGAACTCCACATAAAATGATCATCTTAGTTACTTTTAACATCACAGGTAGCTATAGTTTTTTTAACCTTATCTATCACTATTAAATACATCAAACTCCCTTCTATTAGTACCAATATATTCAAACTGATAAAGGTAGGTTTGAATTATGAGTTAATATTTGAGAAACACTGCATATAAAAGTCATTGTCTGTACAGTTTTGTCACAAGGGAATAGGCTCATTACAGCAGTATATAAAATTATATTAAAACGTTACCGATGTTGATCATACTAACCCAAAACACCAGCTTACGCCAATCTGCATGTTTTTTTTATTCTTTCAGTGAAATAAAAAACGAAAACATGTGACAAATTGTATTGTACAATGGCTGATGCTATGGGTCTGATTAAGTGCATATTAAGCTTGTGATCCTTAAAGATTAAGCAGTTTTGTCAGTTTTGTGCAGCCAAAGACTTCCAGAAAAATCTCCCCCGGGATGGATAATTGAGATAGACAAATGTTTCAAGAATTTAGAACAAAATATTATGATTTAAGAGCAGTTACAATAAAGTTAATACTGAAGTTATATTAATTTCTCAGCACATCCCGACTCAGGCGCGATTGACTGATTTAGCTGCAAATTTGTATGTAAGCTCTCCCTGTCAGTCCAAGTATATAGGCTTTGTGTCTGTGCTCCAATCAAAAACATTAAAATAGTTTTATTATCACAAAATTAAGATTATTTTAAAATTTAGTTTATGAGGGTGAGGTCATGAAGGTGTCCCCTCATATTTTTGTAGTTAAAAACGTGTCCCCTGAGAGGAAATAGAATACTGTGCTAGTTCTAAATAAGCAACAGCCACTAAAGATATACTTATTGCAGTTGACGGTGGAAAAATATGATAACTTCAGTATAGCAAGATGAGCAGCAATTACTGTAAATGCACAGTTTACACCATGAGTTTGCTTTAAAAATGACATTAGTTGATATTGTTTATATTGCTGATGCTGATATTGTTATTGAAATCCTCTTGGATGGAAAGCTCTGTCTAAATCACCCCAAATTAGTGGAATCAGTTCCAGGCAATTCACAATGTTTCACAATGCCTCAGTGTAAAATAGGTGTCTGAAACACTCCTTCATCGTAATGATCATACAGCAATGCCATCTATAAGCACTAAGTACCTTGCCGTAGCTAAAGAAGAGCTAATAAAGCTAGATGTACCTACAGGAATATAGTGAATCGTACAAGAGAGAGCCAAAGAAAGCATCCCAAAAAATTTCTAATAGTCCAATTGAAATGCTAATCATGTTCAGAAGGGGACTCAGTCCTAGACTGCAACCTAAAAAAATGTTAAAAAAGGTAGTTTTATCTTTAAAAGTGTTATTACCTCAGGGAAAAGTCTTTCCCGACATATGGTTCTCCACTACTGAGACAACCTTCATTGGGATCCGGGCAAAGTGATGCGATAACATCCTGTGACTCATCGTCCAGATCCATATTGAGAGGGCCACCAGCGGTCACTGCAGATGATGTTGAGGTGTCAGGATTGATAGTTGGGGTGGTGGACGTAAGCATCGGGGATGGAAGCTCAGGGATCACAGGTGAGAGCGGTACAGTGCTCATGGTGCAAGAAAATGACAGGATTCCTAAATCGGCTGTGTCTCCTTGCTGTAAATTGGAAAGAAAAGTGGAGAAAATATGCAGATGTCAATAAAAATATGAACCCGGAAAACAAGTCTTTTAATAAAATGATAATAATTTTTAAAATGCGGGGTACGGGTAAATGAAGGAAGGTCAACAAAGGAGAAAGAAAAAAATATATATCAGAGGAAAGGAAGGTAAACAGGACGCAACAGACAACAACAGGTATCAACAAGTAAGAAGGGAAGCAAATATTCAAATGCACATGTTCTCTGGCACATTAATTTGACACCTGAATAAGTTGACTTTACCATGTCTTTTATTGTGTAGTACAGCTGCAACATCACCACCCCCCCTCAAATTCTCAATATATGTGAAGCCTGGGAGTGTGGTGTGATTCAGAAAAAGTGTAGGGGTTGGTGCCAGATTTCAGTGAGGCAGAGGAAAGCAAGATTATTGTCCATTGTAAATATGTTACGAATTATTGTTAAGTGAGCGAGTAACTAGCAGAGTCGGTTTCAGACGGTGGTGCTTTGTAATTGGCTGTGAAGACTGGGGAAGTACAGGTTACAACATGATAAGGAAGTTTGAGTTTAACAAGACCAGGTTGGAAGAGATGGAGTCTAGTGACATCATGAATCCAGTTCTGCCTTGGTTGTGTGGGTCACTCTTCCTCCCTCTCCTTTTAATTACTAAACACCCTCTCTTCAACTGGTCAGTGCGAGATCATCTGCCTTTACCACAGCATTAAAGCATTCTTCATCATTTTAAAGTTACGGATGATATCTGGTTTCTGACCATAGCTGCCTCTGACCACTTTAAGGCGTGCAGGAAAGATTATGTCTGGTCTTTCTCACCCTGGTCACAAACCTTTTGAAACTCTCCCCTCTGGCAGAAGGTTGAGGACCATCAGGACCAAAACCTCTTGCCATAAAGACAGTTTCTATCCAACAGCAACTGGCCTCATCAACAAGGCCAGCGGCCCCCACCTATTCTTCTTCCACCCCCCTCTACCTCATTAATTTACCCAATGCTACTGTCAGCATTTTCTGGTTTGTCATTGCACATCAAAATTGCACATTTCAATTGTTCATTTTCACATTCAGATCTATATTTTTAAAGATTGTATTTTTCAGTTTTATAATTCCTGTTCTATATTTTTATTTCTACATTTTATTTCCTTCCTTGCTTCTCATAGAAGTGCTGTGTTGTGCACCAAACAACAAGGCAAATTCCTTGTAAGTCTAAAAACCTACTTGGCAATAAAGCTTATTCTGATTCTGATTCTGATTCTGCCTAATGCTATCCTGTTAGTTTTATCTTTGTCCTTAAGTTGTTGAACCATGCCTGCCTCTGACACTGATTAAACCTGCCGTTGTTGGATTCTCCTGGCCTGATATCCTCCCGTGCATGACCCTGGAAAGTAAATGGACAACCTTGTTTTGGATTGAGGATGCTGGACCCTGATTCCTGAGCCATTGTGACCAGAGCTAAGATAGTCCGCTTTACTTCATCCATTCCCCCTTCAAATAAACCTGTTGAAATCGTTTCCTTGTCTTGGGTTCTGACTTTTAGTATTACCTTTACAGACGTAAAATTAGAAGAAAACATAAGACCTGAGCGTCTGTGTAACGGACAGCTTTGCCAAAGTGTTCCAGATAGTTATTGAGGTTGTGGAGATCAGTGGTGAAGTAGAGCAATGACAGCAATGACAATCTTTCAGGTGAAGAGCGATAGCGTGATGATAATCTTTGCTTGTGGACAAAAACTGATGTACAACTCAAGAGTGTCAACAGAGTTGATCACCGCAAAGCTGAATGCCAACAGGCAAACACTTAATTAAACTCTATACATATTATGTTAAAATAGTGTATAATAAATCGGTTTGTACAATAAGTCCAAACAAGTTTAACAAAAAAATATTTATTTCTCACAATTATGAAGGCTGGAGGGTCAGGATTAGGGTCATTAATGTGGGCCACCAGTCACGATAACATCAGTAACAGGTCAGTTTGAAATGAAAGACACAATTCAGTTAAATTTTGTGGTCTTTGTTTTTATCCTTGTGGTATTGAAAATGGTATCGAGTATCGAGTATTTTCCTAAATATCGGTATCGAGTTGAACATTTTAGTATCGTGACAACCCTAGAGCCAAGTAGGTTTGGTGGTCAAACAGTCCTTGTATTGTCCTCAATGAATGCCTTTATTTCAGCATATGCAGACGGTTCTTTTTGCTGCATCTGCATTGGCTCTTGATTGTACTGTGGTAGTGGTTTAAGAGGAGAGATAGTGTTTTGCAGTCCCTGAAGGTCCCGACACTTAGTCTGACTTTGCTAGTTCAATTCCCTATCCGTCCGTTCTTTGTGCCTTTGTAGAACTCCCGTCTGTCACACCTTTACGCTGAATGAAACCATCAGGAAAACAAGTACATGAAAACGAATAATGTACTCTGCACTTTCTCTTTTATCGTATTTGTTGGATGTCAAATAAAACCACGTCTAACAAATAAAAGTCCTTTTAACAAAAAGCGAAATACGTGAAAGGCAGAACAGTGCAAGTTGATGGGACTTTATCTCCTTGGAATTTTGATTTAAATTCTGTGTTTCCTCAGTTCCTCAGCAGAACAAAAACTAGTGGTATAAATAATTCCCTGAGGTGGTAAAACAGCATATTCCCCAGCAAATTGATGAAGTTTTCTCTGCACCATACTCAACAAGCCTGTTTTACGCCCATGTTATCTTCACAAGAATGCACCTCTCTTTTTTTTTTATTGCAAGACTTATCGAAAACAGTTCAGCAATCCCACCCTCAGTTTGCAGTTTTAGTTTTGGCAAAACCAAATTCTACCTTTTTCTCAATCTAAATCCCCTTAATTTAATTCAGGGTAGTGATATGCAACATGTATCCTAACTGCCATAAAGTTTATTACCATAGTTTCTTGCCATAAAAGACTTCAGTGGCCTATTCAACTTCACTGTGACTCCCTGTTGGGAAAGGTGAGGCATAAAAAATGGTTTTAGAAATATTTAATGTTAGATTTTAATATATACGTTGTTTTTGTCTTGCTCCCTCTCTCATATGTGCCAGTTTCATCTCGTGTCCCAACAACCTGAACACTTTTGGATTGTGTACCAATGACGAGAAATCCACATTTTCTATATGGAACTTCTAAAAAAAAAATGTAAGTGATGTATCTAATCAAAAATAAATCCTTTGTATGCAACCAACACACAAGGTGACCAATAAAAGCAGTAAATGGTAACTGATGCACTAAAGAGATAGCAAAGGCTCTGAACAAGATTAGCCACAAAGGCAGTAAAAAAGCAAAAAAATTATTAACATTTTGATCCTGGCAAATTCAAAGGTGCCAGAAAGAAATGATTATATCCAATGTGATCCAGTGAGTCTTCCATTGTTTCCTCTATGTTTCCTTCTAATTTTCAACAGGCAGCTAATAGCTGTTTTGATTGAGTTTTACTTGCCTTTTAATGCTTGAGCTTTGGATTGATTAGTTTAAACTATTCCTATGCAATTTGTATTTTTTTACTCCTGACGTATCTTTTGGATTTGGGTTTTTTTGGTGGATACCTTTGTTCTGATTTTCTTTTTCTTTGGATTTCCTGGTCATTTTTCCTATCCTGAGTTCCTCCCATTTTGGTTCTCAGCTTCACTTAATTATTGTCTGATCTTAGCTGTTACATGGTATAGTTATATATAATAGTTAGACACTGTCATTCCAGTCACTACATATAAGATTTCATCTGGTTCGTTTGATTTTCAGTTAAGTTTTTCACTGTTTAGTGTTAAAATAAAGTTTCTTTCTGACACGAGTCTGCTGATCTGCACTTGGTGCAGCTATTCATTTTAGCCTCATCAGGCTCCTCGGTATTCATAACACTGTTTTATTGGGCAAAAGGTATCATATCCAGTAAGGAATAGTTCAGTGGGAATTTTTAGATGTTTACTTTACTTTAGATGTTTACTTTACAAAATTGAAGTGAAGGAACTTCTAAAACAAACTATAACCCACAAAAGAAAAGGAACAGAAGTACTGAGGCATGACATATATCATTATTATTGTACATTAATATATACCATGGGTTTACAAATAATCACAACAGTTACAGAGTGGCACTATATAAAATGTACTTGCTTAAGGTGGGACATGAAAGTGACTAAAATTTTACTTTTATTACAATCAATTACCTAGGTATTACAATAACATCATATCATATTTATATTAACACAAAATGTATTTAAAGTGTCATCATGAAGCCAAGCTAAGCCAAATATGTTGAGATGATGGTCAGGTACATTTTTTGTTAAACTTGCAGTACAGGGATGACGAAAAGGAATTGGACAATAAAATTTTAACGCTCAACATATCTTCCCTTCTGTAGAAATTAATTTGTTTTGTTATAACTTTTGACATTGGTTCTATAATCTTTTGAGGATATATGACTGGTTGGGAGCCATCTTTGTTACTTAGTTGTTTCATTATCAAGAAAATTCATTTTCTACATGGACAGTTTTTGTTTTCCTATTGACTTTTATGCATTATATTTTCTACACCGGTCTAAGAGATGCTGTTATCTATTTATTTTTTTAAACATTTATTAAGTTTACGTGGTGCTATGTTTTTTCATTTATCAACTGAACATTTTCTTTATATCTCTGAAATTTTAAGATGTGACCATGATACAAATGAAGATGATGTCATTTTCCAGGAATAAATTCTTCATCCTGCATGACCTCATGAGTTACATGACCACTGGGAAGTGATGATAGATGCAGAGCAGGAAGATAAGGAGTAATAAAAGGTTCCAGGATGATCTGTTAAAATATGACTCAGATCAGCATTTCTCATTATAATAATGACTCTTCAGACTTTGCGACTGATCAAATTCAATACATACATTCAATCTTTTTAATCACTTTTATGCCAATTTTTCATTACATACATTTTTTCTTAGCAGTTTCAGAAAGTTTAAAACTAGTCAGGGGTTAGTTTTCCAGAAACCTATTTTGCAAATGACATTTTATAGATTAGTCATGAAATTAATTTACATTGAAAAACAACTGCCGTGGTGTCTGATCTGCACTGATCCCACAATGGAAATTTCTGTGGTTGTTTGTCAATAAGCAGCTGGCTTCTGACAGTCAGCTGTTCACAAAGGATCTTATTCATATGTCTTGTGAGATCACAGTTAGAATTTAAATCACAGCGGCTGCAATCACAAGTGAGTCTGAAGCAAGCGTTCCTTTCACTTGAAAATGCTGAAAGTTCTACAAATGATTCTCTTATGCTTGGTTGTAGGATTTTTGTTTCCGTACTTCTTCAGCGAAATTACTCCCACAGGAAACAGATACCAGTACATAATAAATAACATAAATGTAGTAAAATAATACAATTCAATATAGCGATGTTAATTTATATTTTTGTTAAATAAAAAGGCCAAGAATATCACATTTTCTTTCTAACATATTCTTAAACATATTCCTAAATTCTGTGAATATTTGTTTTCCCTTTTTGTCACAAGTTTAATATAATTTGATAAAGAATCTTTTAGCAGACACTATGTCCACAATAATATTCAACAAAGCAATAAATGACTATCTCTTCTATAGTCAGACTGCAGATGTGAGTTCTGTGACAAGAGCACTTAAAATTATTGGTATAAAGGTTAGTTTGGAGAAGGAAATTTTTAAAAAATATAGAAAAGAGTGCAATGACAAAGAATTACTGGGGTGTGTACGTGTCTCCCAGGGTTCCTCCAACCTTGCCCCAAAATAAATAATGCATCAAAGATGGATGGAGGAAGACATGTAAGTGCTTCTCTTTCCCTTAGTCCTTCAATGTCTCTAAACAATGTCTCTCTCTGCACTGATTGTAAAACTTCACTGAAAACACAGCGCAAGAAAGGAGATATTTTCATGTATGCCTAATTTTGAAACTAATAAACATCTTAAACCTTTGTCTAAAAAACTGCACATGCTGTTAAATGTAGATGCAATGTAGATGCAAATGTAGATGTATTTGAGAAAATTGTAGTTACAAATCATTGAAGTAATTACAAAAAGCAGCACATTTAAGAGCTTTTTCCTATCAGTAGAACACAAATATATATCAAAGACTGGTCACAAAGACCGGAACTATCACTTTGTTTATATATGTTTACAAAGGGCACATACATTACTAGTTAACAAGTCAACAAAACTATCCAAAATTATATAAATCCCTTTGCAAAGCTTTGCCTATATATCTTGCCTTAATTCTCTTAAATTTCCTGTCTAGATTTGCAGAAGAGCCAGACCAAATGACTTGTTTTTTCCTCTGTAACTAGTGATTACATAGGGAAGTAGCTCATAAAAAGTAATGTAGACAACCTTAGTTCACACTCCTTAATATGACTCAATTGAGTAACCCTGCAAAGGGTTACCGCAAATCAACAAATTAAATTAGAATTTTTCTGTAAGAGCCTTCCACTATGAAGATGTTAAATCAGCACCAACATGTCAACATCAATAGCAGTTCAATTACTACAACACTTTTCTCCCTGCCAGGTTTGGTAAATCAATAATAATTGGCAGGTCAGAAAACTATGATGTCTAAAGCTTAGAAATATCATTTTTGAGCCTAAAACCCTAAGGGTTCACATTTACTCTCTCTCAATTGTTCACTCACCACTTTGTAAAGAAATGTTGTCACTTTATTGCTGGTTTCAGAAAGGTAATTTATAAAGGGTCAAAATAGTGGTTGAGCTAAAGAAACATTTATGGTAAGGGCTAAATTATTTTTTATCTCTTAATTCTTTTTCAAATACATCAACAATGGATATCAGCTCTGCCATTAATCACAAATGCCCTCTCTGAAACACACAAACAATGCAATAATTCTATACTTTCCACATTCATCACATGCATTAAGAAAATGTAAATAATAAAGTCAATAATGAAAACTGGGGTGGATCACTTATCACATGGAGTGTACCTACAGACAATAAGCCAACAACAAAGTAACTCGAGTATCCAATTTCATGGATTCAGCATGTGCTCCACCAGAGTGCTGTAGGCCTACGAAAATGACTAACCTTTCGACCTTAAACGAGATGTCCTCAAAACCTAACAAATTGTGTGTTTGTTACCAATATCAAGCAATTTGAACATGCGCACATTAATTTTACACACGCACACATTACAAACAGCATATTTTTCATACCAATATTTACCCTCAATCTCACATACTCATGATCAAAGTCTTCAAGGAGGAGCTAGCTAGCTAGCTAGCTAGCTAGCTATACAGTATAGATAGATAGATAGATAGATAGATAGATAGATAGATAGATAGATACAAACAAGCTCCTCTGTGCCGTGATGAATGTAGGGGGATGTCCAAGCAGTTTGTTCAGGTCTTCCGCATTCCAAGCACTACAACCACCTCTAGGTAGTAGAGCTAGCACATTTGATCAGTCCGTCTGTCATGAAGATTTCTATTGCATTAATTAAGTAATGTTATGTTTTCATTTTATCCATAGATTATCATATAAACTGTTAACTTTTGTCACTATGTTGTTACTCCACTAGCTAACACTGACTTCAGAGTGACAAATAAAATAATAAATCTTCCACATGCTTTTTGGCAAACATTTTTTGTAAACAACTGACTTTGTTTCTGTAAAACACAGCTTTAAGTGTATAGCTTTTGTCATCATCTTTCTTGCCTGGTTTGAGATTTGGCAGACATACTTTTCCCATTTCATGATGATACATTTAATGGTACTCTGGCATTTTCAAAGTTTACCCAATGTAAAGTTGTCATATCAACTATAAATTTAGTTTCCTTCCCTCGTGTTAGTTTTAGTTCTACTCATAGTCTGTTACAGTCTGGTTCCTCCATGTAAGACCTTGTTGTTTTTTAGTTGTGTGTTTATGTGACATTAGGTCTGGTCGCTCTATACCCCCCCTGCCAACACACAGTGCATGTCTTAAAAACATTTTACTATGTCAGCTATCCTATTAGTCAGGATAAAAACAGTTTTCTCCAGTTTTTTTTCAGTCCATCTTTGCTTGAACAACAAATTACCCAGTCTATGTACGCTTCATCAGCCCTGCTATGTTCACTGTATAGCCCACCATACGTTGAGTCGGTCAATTTGTCAGACAGAACCATGGGAGGATTCCACAAATGAAGCCGGAAGGATGCAGCTGCAATATACCGGGTAAAGTGGAAGCTGGCTGCAGGGGGTTCATTGCTACATCTACTGCTACAATCTTTAAAGTAGGACGTGTGTGGCCCTACCCTATGCAAAACCGTCAAGGAAATTTCAGGGATTGGTGATCTCTGCAGAAAATGACTGTAGATAAGGAGGAAAAACCACAGCTGGTCTCATAGATGACAAGACACATACCTAGATCTGATCGGCCTGTGGTGCGCCTGCTTGAGCTTAGTTAAAGGCCCAAGCACCAAATAATATAAAAATATGTCGACTTAAAAAAGTACATTTACATGAAGGTTAGAAGACAATACATCTAAAAGTGTTCAGTCATTCAATCCCATATAACTGTTATATCCATAGTGTCAAAACATTGTAGAATCTATATTTGAAAACTATCTACCCATGCAGACTACACAATTCAAGCGTTCTGACTACTGACAATGTTACTGAATCTCATTGACCGCAGGGTCAAAAAGTTAAATGTTCTTGCCTAATCTTAAACAATTTGATATAAGAAGGGTTTTGTGAAATAGATACATTCACAGGTTGAACACATAATCAGATGATAAACTAGCTTTTTTTTGTCTATAGATTCTTTAAACTTCATCCTGTCCAATTAATCAGTCAAAATTTAATGAATGGTAAATTAATGTTAATGTGTAGAGCAACTTGGAAGTTTTAGAGAAAAAGAAAGCAGTGCAGGGATAATACCGCCATCACTTTTCTGCATAGATTTAATCAAATTTACCATCTGTAGCAGGATAAGGTTACACCCATTTTCCTTTCCTGCCTTTGCTCTCAGAGCTGAGCTTCTACATATCCCTGCACTCAGCCTTGTTCACCACTTCTGGAGATAGTTACATCATATCCTGTTGAGCGGTAAATGTAGGAAATGAGCTAAGCAGTATTATGAAAATTCTTTTTCCCTTTCGACCTGCTCCCAAGCGTGAAATTTAAACAACCCTGCACACTCACATTCACTCATAGGATAATTTTGGAGTGTCCATTTAAACTAACATGGATGTTTGTGTACGGTTGAGGACTTCAGGGTAACAAATAAAACCGGGAGAAGATTCAAACTCCACACAGAAGGTCCCCAGGGACTCAAATCAGGAGCCACCTTGCTGTCACAGTCATTTATCAAGCAGACTTTGTTCACATATTTTCATCAGTAAATCCACTGTTCTTCAAAACTGACTTAAAAAAAAAAAAAGAATTTCAACCACTTCTTAATCTTTCAAGTAAAGAAAAAGCCCAAGTATATTTAGAGTCTAGTGTGAATACCAAAGACTTGTCCTAATCCATCTATAACTATTTCAATCTAATAAGACAATCCATATTTTGGTACATTTAATTTTCCCGCTCTTCTATTACTACTTCTTCATTGACTTAATTGAGAAAAAGAAACAACTTTTTTGTCATAATCTCAGAAACTTTCTGGATGAAAACAAGGCTTAGAAATGTCCCCAATTCTACAAGAAATTGGACTCACACATAGAGTGGTGTCTATAGCCACAAGTACAAATATTTTAAAGGAACTGCAACTGTCCTGTCAGCAAGGAATGAGAAATAAATAAAAAAGAAAGACTGAAGGAATTCTAATGGGAAAAAACAGTATGAAAAACGAATGAATGAAGCTAATGATCATGTATGACCATGTAAAGCGAAAGTAATAAAACAAATTTAACTTTTAGGTTGTGAGATTTTTTTTTTCTTGTTCTTTTTTCATAACTTTTCACATTTAAGGAAGTATCTCTCTTAGGATCTCTTTTAAAACTAGTCAATCAAAATCACCATGATTCATTTGAAGGATGCATAAATTATTCACTGGATATCATCCTGTTTATAAACATGTTAATACAGTTGTTAAGTAACAATATGTGTCTAATTGATCAAGTCTTAGATTAAAATTACTATAGCCAAGAGGAAAATATATATTATAAAGGAATTAAAAGAAATGTTATTGTGATTTAAGATAGAAAATGTCAAAGCCAGGTGTAGATGTCAGGGTGAAATAATGCAACTACGCTTTAAACAAATTAACAGACAACACCCTGTTGTTGTAAACATCTCATATGTGCCCACAATCAAATGTTTTTTCCATATTAAACGATGTAAACTAAATGCATTTTGCTTACATTTCTGATAATTTGATCTTTTATCTATGCACATACTTTTCCTGACACTTAATAGCTTTAAAAAGTTCTCCCGAATGAGCGCAATGTTGAAATAAATTTTGAATTATCTATCAAACCCACTGTCATAGAAGTGAAAACTGTGCCAATGAGTGAAAACAGTGTAATTTATCTATGGCCAGCATAAAAATTGTGACATTTAAGAAACCAGCAGAGTTGAGATTAGATTTGACTCACTGCTAAGCAAAATGCCATGACAAACCGAAGTGATTTTTCCTTACGTGAAAATAAATGACCGATACTAGTAAAACTGATTATGATAAATAAGGACAGAAGACAGAGAATGAAGGTGTTGGCCTTCCTGTTTATGCAGCAGGCACAACAAGCATCTGCAGAACAGGCCTCTTTAACAAAAGCTACGAGGCAGAGCCTGGGAGTCACCTCCCTCTGCTGCTGCCCCTATATATCCTTTTTCCCTTTCCTTTCATTCCGGAGTGTTTGCATGAACCAGCTCATTAGGGCAGCATTCCATGAAGGATTAAATGGACACCCACACGCACACACACACACACTTCATTCTTGTATACATTGTGAACATGAGATAGCAGGAGAGCAGGTTCAAAACTACGTACCCCATCTCTCCTCTTCTTCTCCCTCAATGCATCTCGTGCCCTTCCTTTTTCTGTTCTTCCGGTGTTAAATGTTGGAGGAGACAGAGAACAGGGAGGTCCCTTTGATGTTCTGAAACTCCCACTGCAAAATAACGAAAGAGAGAGAAGTAGCTAACAGAGGAGGAAGCTAAAGCTAACCAGCCACCAGCTCAGTATGGGACAGTGAGGTAGTTAGATGGGAGGGGTGATGATGATGATGCGGCACCTTTCAATATGGAAACAGGGAGTGAGCGAGAGAGATGGGGGCACCCTGTTACCTTGGAGACTGAGATGATGTGATGGAGGGGGTGGTGCCGAGCTCTGATTGGCCGGCAGGGTGTGGCGCTCTCCTTCCTGGGGGAAAAAGGGGGAGGATGACAGAGCAAAGGCCTGGATGTAAGAAGCAGCTGTTCTCTCTTTTTCTGTGCAAGCACAGAGAAAAGGAAAAGTCACACAGACAACAGGAAGCTGTCAACGCCCCTGACTGGACAGTTCAAGAGGTGCAAAACAATTTAAAGCAAACACTGCCCTATAAATCCAGTCAAAGAAAACTGTAATGAAAAAAATCCTAAATTTATTTGAGTCCTACATTTATTTTGGCATGGATGACTGGAGGTCTGCAATTAATGTTAGTGATTAAAAGGTTGAAATAAAGCTTGTAATGTGGTTCAAGAGCTCCAAAACATTATCTCTTGTCACACATACGAATAACTTGATCCTGACAGTATATTAATTTAGTGTTGTTATAAATCCGGGACTCGACACAAACTGAATTGGCTGTACACAAAACAAATTAAACAAGTTATTGATTTTTCCATTCATTGATTAATAACAGAGCCCAAACAAATGTTCTCATCATACATGTCAACATGCGCTCCAAAACATGATCTACTGTCAAAGTGAATCATGCTCCTTGTAAGATCATCTCACTGATCAGGTTTTAAAATAGATTTATAATAGAAAAAAATGCTGTTCATCCCCAATGGGGGAATATTGAAAATGTGAAGGAGCTTAACTTAAGTTATTTACAATGATTTCATATTAGAGTAAATTAATAAAATGTGCAACTCAATAAAAAAAAAAAAAGATAAGAAAACACCATAATAATCATAGAATAAATTGAACATGTCCCTGGTAAAAAGACTTCT
Source organism: Menidia menidia (assembly GCA_907169785.1). Classification (NCBI taxonomy): domain Eukaryota; kingdom Metazoa; phylum Chordata; class Actinopteri; order Atheriniformes; family Atherinopsidae; genus Menidia; species Menidia menidia. Next base: position 17,128,985 of record CAJRST010002224.1, on the reverse strand, counting down.
GGCTCTTGGAAGACAGGACCTCCTGAACCTTTCAGTCACAGTGAGATGAACCTCTCACCACAGCTGTTTATCTACTCTGCCAGGATGTTGTGGTAGGGCTGTCTGTTTTTCTCCCAAAACGAAAATAACTTCCATTATAATTCTGAGAGGGTCTGGACCTGAATCTGCAAAAGAACTAGCCTTTTCAACCAGTTTGTCCAGGTGCCAACAGGTTTGTGCCATCATCACACACCACAAATAGGGCAGTCCAGGACATGTTGCTGTGCAGTTACAGGCATCAACTTTCACCTTTCTCTTGAAGAAGTTGTACTTGTATAAAACCTGAAAGGAAAAGGAACTTACATAGTATCCTGTGGAAACCGCATTCCAGAATTCTAGAAACATATCTTCACAGCCTGTTATATTTCCAGAAGTCTAATAGTGTGGTACAGCTGGACAGAAGAGACATGTTTCGGGAGAAGGTCTATATCGAGTGATGGTCCTCAAACCACTGCACACCTCCTTGGTATTATTGCTCTCCAGCTGTCTTTCTTTTTTTCTTGTATTCCACCATAACCCGAGGAAGAGTCTTTTTAACACCTGTTGTACCTTCCTCGGGGGGTACGGTGGTGTGGCAGTTAGTACAGTCGCGTCAGGTTTCCAGTCCATCCAACACGAGGACCCAAAATGATTTAAGCACTGACAGCTATAACAGGACTTCCAGCATCAAGAACACAGGATTCAGTTGCAGCAGCAGCTCGTACATCTCCTTTATCATAGCCCTCATCACCCTATGGGTCACACCTGCTGCATCTACACCATCACCTGCATCTGGCCTATCACCTATTAGACGTCCTGATCATCTTAAAGTGTTTGAGAAATCAGGTATGAGAGTATGGTGGGCTGCCACCTTACCGTGGTTGAGGGGTTTGAGTGTCCCAATGATCCTAGGAGCTATGTTGTCCTGGGCTTTAAGTCCCTGGTAGGGTCACCCATGGCAAGCAGGTCCTGGGTGAGGGATCAGACAAAGCGCAGCCCAAATACCCCTTATGCTGAAAACGATAAATGGACCAAGTGTATCCTCGCCTAGACGCGGGCAACATGGGCCCCACTCTGGAATAAGGCCTGGAGGTGGGGCACGTTGCTGAACCCTGGTGGCCGGGCTATCATCCATGGTTGGGATTTTCACCCCTCAGCCCGAAAAGACCACATGGGTCTCCCTTTTGATGGGCTCCCCACCCATGGGAGGGGCCAGAGAAGTTGGTGCAGTGGAAGTTTTTCCTTGCCTGTGTCGCCTAGTGCTTGCTCATGGTGGGAATTGTTAGGTTTCTGTAATTAACTTCAGAGTAGGGTCTGACCTGCTCTGTTTGGAAAGCGCTGTGAGATAACTGTTGTTGTGATGTTGCGCTGTATAAATAAAATTTAATTGAATTGAATTTATATGGGTGTTGGCTGGAGGCAGGGACCTTGGCGGAAGGGGCCTGAGTTGGTGTACAAGGCAGAGAGATTCCGGCTAGATAAAGTCGGCCTCACCTCGGCGCACAGCTCTGGCTGTGGAACCAGTCTTGACAGGGGCTGGACACTCTTCTATTCTGGAGTTGCCCCCGGTGAGAGGCGTGGAATAAGAATGGGCATACGTGTTACCCCCCATCTTGGCAACTATACATTGGGATTCACCCCAGTGAATGAGAGGGTAGCCTCCCTTTGCCTTCGGGTGCTGACTGTTGTTTGTGCTTATGCGCCTAAAAGCATTACAGATTACTCACCCTTTTTGGAGTCCTTAGAGGGGGTGTTGGCAAGTGCCCCTCCTGGGGCTGGAGGGACTATGTCTTCCTCTTACACCAGGCATGGCAAGATCAAGGATTCTCTCATCAAAGAAAAGTCGTTCCCCGCTCCTTCCTCAGCCCATTCCTACCAATGAGTGGAGGTGTTTGGGCCATATTCAGGGACAATATTCTCACCCGAAAACTATCTTCTTTTTTTTTTTCATCATTTGCATATGTTTAATTTAAGATGGAGATAAAACAATCTACCATAATTAGTAGTAGTAGGATCTGCTGTTAATCAGGGAAGACCGATAAATGAAAACACGGGGTACAGTTTATGAAGATGATTGAGTTTGAAATTACTCCATGTTAAGGGTATGTTGAACTCTTACAAATCAAGTGTCTTAAATGTTTTGGATGCCATTGCTCCAAAAATTTGAATCATTAAAAGTAGACAGTAGGCACCATGGAGAAAAGGAAACAGGAGTACCAGAGAGTTGAACTGAAATAGTGCAAGTCAAAACACTAGGGTCATTTTGAGATCTACAAAGAAAAGTTGTGTGAGTTCAACCATACTTTGCATCGTATAAGAGAGAGTTATTTTCATTTAAATGATCAAAAACAGCGTAAACAATTCTCACGTCCTGTTTGCTATACTGAACAGTGTAACAGAGTAACAAATCCGCCAGATTAACTGCCATTGGATTTCTTTCTTACACCAAAATGTTACGCGTTTGCAATAGTCTTTAATGATAAAGTTCAATGCATTAAAAATACAATTGTTTCCACAACACAAAAAACTAATCTTCCCCCAGTTAGACATCCAGAGAGAACACATTTTACACCTGTCACTGACAAAACAGTCAAAGAGATTGTCATGTTGGGGTCTATATTTCTAGCCCACATGCAGAGCACAACTCAGGAGAGCAATAACGTATATGAATAAGTTTATTGGATTGGAGGGTACTGCAGAGTTCGGGGTCCTCGTTTTCCTGGTGGTCCTGGAGGTACAGCGCTTAGCCACAGAAATCCTGATGGTGATGAAGGAGGGCGTCGGGGGGCGGACAGGTAGACTCAGGCCGGCGGGAAGCAGAGAGGCGGGTCGACTCCAGTGGGGAGATCCAGGAGGAATTTTGCGGTCGCCAGAGGAGGTGAGTCAGGAGAGTCCAAGACTCCTCAGGGAAAAACCACCTGGAGGCAGGAAACAACAAAGAGAGTAACTACTCGTTCCATCAACAAGAAGAAATAGAGACTGGCTCTAGGGCCTCAGAGGTACCGTTGCTGGCTAACACTCAGGCATCAGAGTGGCGGCCGTCAGCTCCTCTTGTACACCTTGCCTGATGAGCAGATTGCTCTCAGGTGCGCAGGATGACGACACACCACTCCAGAGAGAGGTGAGTTTGGTGCCATCTGGTGGCCAGATGGTGAGTAGCCGAACCCAGACTCTCAAGGAAAACAAGGAACCCCGGAACACAACAGAGATAACCATCTGGCCATCGACATGCTGCCTGGATGAGTTGCCCACTAGATTCTTAAAGTCTGTGCCAAGCAGTATCTTACCAAAACTCATTGATCTTGTCAACATCTCATTTCAGCCTGGAAGGCCTTAAATATTGCTGTCATTAAGCCTCTTTGAAGGAAGAGCAGTGTTGATGTCACAGTGGTGAAAAAAACTACCAGCCCATGTCAAGCCTGCCATTCTTAAAAAATGTCACAGAAAACACTGTATAGCTACAGCTTACTGACTTTCTCCTGTCTAACAATGTGTTTGACACTTCTCAGTCCTCTTTTGGGCCACAGCACTGATACAAATCTGATTGAGGTAACAAATGATATCCATTGGAATATCGTTCAGATACAGGCAAAGTCTTGGTCTTAGTTTGTGCTTGACCTGTGTGCTACCTTTGATACAGTTGACCTGGTATGGCTTTAGACTGGTTCAAGTCTTACCTCAAGTACAAGTGTTACCTTGTTAAAATTGGCAACTATTTTTCAGACCAGATGGGTCTGACCTATGGGTTTGTCTGGGGATAAGTCCTTTTCTGTACATTAGGCCAGCCAATACAGAGCTATAATGTGTCCTATCACAACTATGCAGATGACATTCAGATCTACATGCCACTGACAGGAGAACATGGGCCTGTAGATTTATTTTGTCACCGTATTGAAAAGATCAGTTTGTGGATGCAGAACAATTTCATCAGCAACCTATTGTCTCCAAGAATTGGAATTGTCACAAGAATTGTCTCCAGCAGGATAGATTATCTGGGTTCTCTGAGCAAGTTGTAAGACAGCTGCAGAACATCCAAAATGCTTCTGCTCAAGTTCTGACTAGAACCTGGGAAATACTATCATGTAAGTCCAGGGCTTAGGTCTCTGCACTTGCTTGCTGTCACTCAGATAATTAAAAAGATCTACATGTGTACAAGTCTCTTCACAGTCAAGCACTACACAGTACGTCTCTGGCGTGTAAGAGCCGTATGAACCAGCTAAAACTCTGAGAACCTCATCTTCTGCTGGTGCCCAGACTCAGAACCAAGCAAAGTGAGGCTGTGTTTAAGTTTTATGCACTTAAAATCTGGAACAGACTTGATGAAAAAGAGCCTCAACTCTAATATTGTTGAAATCTGCGCTAAAAAACAGTTATATTTAGCTGTACATATGACAACTGAAGGTATTTTATCTGCAGTCTTCACTTTTGGTTTATTAATCAATAATTTTAGATTGTTTTATTTTGTTTACGTTTGTCTTAATTTCTGCTTTTAGACTCTCTCTTTTTTCTCTCTTTTTTCTTTTATATAAAGTACTTTCAATTGTACTGTACATGAATCATGTTAGACAAATACATTTGCCTTGTCTATATAGTCAACACTAAGTGCAATATACTACTACTCTGTTCCTGCCCACGTTTAATTGCCAAATAGAACATTTCTTTATCCCCAAAGTAAAATGGATCTGTGCATTGGCTTTAAAAAATAGCAATTACACTTCCTCTCATCAATTATGTATTGAAGTAGATCTAAATAAATACAATTGAACAAAATAGTTCATTCAGTCTAATAGTTCAGTCAAATAGAAAAATTGTTTAGTTTATTTTGAAAATATCTATGCTGCTACTCCATGAAATCACTGTTATCTACTGATTTTTTATTTTTCTTTACAGTGAAAGAGTCTTTTTCCTCCTGCTCAGTGAAAGCATTTACTTTCACTGAACTCAAACACAGGGTAGATATCACATGATGAAATTACATTACTCATTAACGCTATAATTTCCCCAAAAGTAATTCGCTACCTTAAATAGTCCTTAAAGACATTCATTTAAGAAATTCCTGAAAACAGGAAAACTTGACACCAATTCTGTGGGTGATCCAATCCAGACATACCAGGCAGTCTACACTAGTCATTGCTTTACTGATGACCACTGCACTATCGTTCAATGCATTGCGTTGTGATGCAAGATAAATCAACAAAATGGTGGAACAGCAACTTGCTGATGAACTAACAAAGTGGTCAATTAAGCCAACAAAACTGAGAAATGTTTTAATGACAATATGAAAAATCTCCTCTGCATCGACACCATGTTTCAATGAGAACTGTCTATGTGACACTGACTGAGGACAGTGGCTTCTCCTCACAATACATGATACAATACATACAAAAAGTCTTTGAGAGCTTTTGTACAGGATGTTTTTCAGCTGGGCCAAGGCACCAAAGAGATTTCAAACACATGAAAATTCAAAACTGCAGACACTGTGGCACTTTTGTTGCTACTAATGCGGGTGTAAATGTTGCTGCATCAATTTCTGCAGGTAAACATAAGCAGTCATACACCAGAACAGCTTTGTTGGCTATTCTATCTTCAGCCCAATATCTTTCCTGTCAGAGTTTGGCAATCCAAGGATGCACAAATGCAGAGTCTAATTTGACCCACTTACTTACGTACTGAGGAATTTCCAGAGTTATGGTCACTGGTTGCAATTGCTGTTGACGTTTATTTTTACATAAACGTCAACAGCAATTGGTGTGAGATCGGGCCTCGTGGCTCCAATATGTCGTAGTCCCGTATTTCGTGACACGTTTAATGTTCGAATGAGGTTTCTCGGAGGTGGTGGGGCTGAGCGATTAGGCCCGGAACTGGCCTATGTTTTGGGGCCCTTTTTCGGCCTTCCCATTCATTGCCTATGGGAAGGCATTTCGGCTTTTTCACCATTTATTAAAAAATGCTGGAACTAATGAGACAGAAAAATACAAGCACGCATTACATGGTCGGTTTGGACACACATGGCTTTTTTGGGCCCGACCCGTCAAACCGTGTGGGACTAGTTAGCGACCAAAATTTAGGTACAAACGGGAAAACTACACATTTATCACGAAATTTTAAGGGGGAAACACCAACTGCCCACTCCAGGAACCCCAAACTGTGCGAGATCGGGCCTCATGGCCCCAATATGGCAGAGGCCCGTCTTTCGTGACCTGTTCAGTGTTTAAATGAGGTTTCCCAGATACCAGTAGGGCTGAGCATTTAGGCCCGGAAGCGGGCCTTGTTTTGGGCCCGTTTTTCGGGCTCTCCATTAATTGCCTGTGATACGGCATTTCACCCCTTTTCACCTTTTTTCTGAAAACACCCAGACTAATGAGAAAGTTGTATACGCGCACGTGTCCCTTGGTCAGGACGTACGTGCGTGCCAATTTTGGGGCTGATCCGTCAAACCGTGCGCGACAAGTTACACGCCGAAAATCGAGATGGAAACGGGAAAACTATAAGCCATGGACTAAGTATTTACAAGAGTAACAGGGAGGCCTGACGCTGGTAGTGGCCCCCCTAACTAATCATATGTTGGTTGGTGATCATTACATCTTTCCTTAGGGCCACAGGAACAGAACAGGGCCGTAGCTGCTGCAGCTGTATTGAAACCACAGTTGAGTAAACTTTGACCGAGTTCGAGGAATGTAATGCATCTGGATAAACCTGTTGGGTCGGTGCTCCAACCCAACAGGTTTCTCATCAGGTCTCTCATAATATGGTTCCAGTTCATCCTGAACTGGAACCAAATCTTAAGAGACTTTAACAACTGGTCCCAGGTTTTGGAGATTTGAATTAATGGGCCGGGGGATACTTAGGATAGAGATCAGCGATAGAAACAGTTTAGATTTAGCAGCCCACATTGACCCTGTCTTGCTTTCATGCAATGAGATCCAGTAATTCAACTTGGAGATTGGCTGCCCAGTAACAAAACAGGAAGTCAGACAGGCCCAGTCCTCCCGCACTGTTCGGCTTCTCCAATGAGCTTCTTTTAATCCTTTGGGGGAGGTGCCCCAGACGAAGCCAGCAATGTGACTGTTTAATGGTTTAAATCATGACTTGTTCAGTAGAACTTGAATCATCTGAAACAAGTATAAAAAACGTCGTAGTACTGTCATTTTGATTGTGGTAACTCATCCCGCCAATGTGTTGGGGAGAGCTGACCATTCGGGGAAGTCCAGCTACTTAGTGTGTTCTAACAAAGTTTTAAAGTTGTGATCATAAAGGTCCTATTATGATCCCCACTAAGGTGAAAGCCTGTTGTTGTCATTTCAATGGGAAGCTGGTGTAAGCGATGGATCTTGCTGGAGAAAGTCCTGCCTAAAACATTTGATTTTGAAAGTCTGCAGAATTTGTCTGAGGCTGCACATGCTGCTCTATTCACAGCTTAAAAATCTCAGACAGACTGTGACTTCCTGTTGGGTATGTGCTTCTCCACTCCCCACCACCACACCGAGCTCCTCATAAAAAAAGCTTGTGACAGGAAGTTCTCATTTCCTGCCTCAGCTTGTCAGTCTGTCGTCTTTCAGAGCTCACAGATCGTTTCTGTTCAGGGGAAAGTTGAACTGTTTAATTGTTACTGACAGCAGAAATGGCTCAGAAAGGAGTTCAGCTGGATAGAGAAAGCATCTCCTGCTCCATCTGCCTGGATGTCCTGAAGGACCCGGTGACTATTCCCTGTGGACACAGTTACTGCATGAGCTGCATCAAAGACCACTTTGATGGAGAGGATCAGAAGGGAGTTCACAGCTGCCCTCAATGCAGGAAATACTGCATACCGAGGCCTGTCCTGGTAAGAAACACCATGTTAGCAGCTTTAGTGGAGCAGCTGAAGAAGACTGGACTCCAAGCTGCTCCTGCTGACCACTGCTATGCTGGACCTGAAGATGTGTCCTGTGATGTCTGCTCTGTGAGAAAACTGAGAGCCATCAAGTCCTGTTTGGTCTGTGTGGCCTCTTACTGTGAGAGACACCTTCAACCTCATTATGAGTCACCTCCATTAAAGAAGCACAAGCTGGTGAAGCCCTCCAAGAAGCTCCAGGAGAACATCTGCTCTGTCCATGATGAGGTGAAGAAGCTGTTCTGCCGCACTGATCAGAAATCCATCTGTTCTCTCTGCTCTGTGGAGGAGCATAAAGGCCACCACAAAGTGTCAGCAGCAGCAGAAAGGACTGAGAGGCAGAGAGAGCTGGAGGGGAGGCGGCAACAAATCCAGCAGAGAATCCAGGACAAAAAGCAAGATGTGGATCTGCTCCAGCAGGAGGTGGAGGCCATCGATCAGTCTGCTGACAAAACAGTGGAGGACAGTGAGAAGATGTTCACTCAGCTGATCCATCTCATCCAGAACAGACGCTCTGATGTGGAGCAGCAGGTCAGATCCCAGCAGCAAACTGCAGTGAGGGGAGTCAAAGAGCTTCAGCAGGAGCTGCAGCAGGAGATCACTGAGCTGCAGAGGAAAGACGCTGAGCTGCAGCAGCTCTCACACACAGAGGACCACATCCAGTTTCTGACCAGCTGCCCCTCACTGCCAGCACTCAGGGAGTCCACACAATCCTCCAGCATCAGGGAGCGTCCTCTGAGCTGCTTTGAGGATGTGACAGCAGCTGTGTCAGAGCTCACAGACAAACTGCAGCACATCCTGACACAGGACTGGACTAAAGTGTCACTGGCAGCCGCTCAGCCGGATGTTCTACTGCCACCAGAACCAGAGAGCAGAGCCGACTTCTTAAGATGTTCATGTAAAATCACACTGGATCCAAACACAGCACACATAAAGCTGTTACTTTCAAAAAGAAACAGGAAGGTGAGATTAATGGATGAACCTCAGTCTTATCGTGATGACCCAGACAGATTCACTCGATGGTTTCAGGTCCTGAGCAGAGAGAGTCTGACTGGACGTTGTTACTGGGAGGTGGAGAGGAAAGGGAGGGGAGTTGGTGTAGCAGTCGCATACAAGAATATCAGGAGGGCAGGAAGTGGAAATGAATCTGGATTTGGATTTAATGACAAATCTTGGGCGTTATATTGTGATGAAAAAGGTTCTACATTTTGGTTCAACGATATAGAAACCTCCATCTCAGCTCCTCCTCCCTCCAGAGTAGGAGTGTACCTGGATCACAGAGCAGGTATTCTTTCCTTCTACAGCGTCTCCAAAACCAGGACTCTCCTCCACAGAGTCCAGACCACCTTCACTCAGCCTCTGTATGCTGGACTTTATGTTTATTGGCCTGGAGACACAGCAGAGTTATTTGACCTCAGATAATCTCTCCTCTTAGCTTGTTTCTTTCTGTAAATAATCATTTATGGATTCATCCTGAGGTGTAAGATGTTTCAACATCTGTCCTGAGGTGTTGGAAGAAAATAAAAAGATAATGTCTGAATCTCGGACACCAATTCTGTGGGTGATCCAATCCAGACATACCAGGCAGTCTACACTAGTCATTGCTTTACTGATGACCACTGCAATATCATTCAATGCATTGCGTTGTGATGCAAGATAAATCAACAAAATGGTGGGACAGCAACTTGCTGATGAACTAACAAAGTGGTCAATTAAGCCAAAAAAAATGACAAATTTTGTAATGACAATATAAAAAATCTCCTCCACATCGACACTGTGTTCCAATGAGAACCATGTCAATGCGACACTGACTGAAGACAGTGGCTTCTCCTCACAATACATGATACAATACATACAAAGAGTCTTTGAGAGCTTCTGTACAGGATGTTTTTCAGCTGGGCCAAGGCACTAAATAGATTTCAAACACAATGACAATTCAAAACTGCAGACACTGTAGCACAGTTGCTGCTACTAATGCGGGTGTAAATGTTGCTGCATCAATTTCTGCAGGTAAACATAAGCAGTCATACACCAGAACAGCTTTGTTGGCTATTCTATCTTCAGCCCAATATCTTTCCTGTCAGAGTTTGGCAATCCAAGGAAGCACAAATGCGGAGTCCAACATGACCCAGTTACTGCGTGCTCAAGATATTCCAGAGTTATGGTCATTGGTTGCACGTAAGGACAACAAGTGGCTCTTACGTGACATTTTAAAATGAGATGAAACAAATTGTGGCCGTTGATGTGTTGAGTTTTTTTTTTCTGTGTTTCTGCTGACATTCAGTCAGAGAGCAGGATTTGTTTTTGTGATGCGGCTGAAAATCTTTTTTTTTAATATAACATCAACAACCACAGCAAATGTGTTGTTTCAACTGCTGAATTTTTTTGATGAGATTGTCACTGTGGCTTCAGAAATGCACAGAACAATGCTATGACGGCCTGTCAAATACGTCTGGCATTTAAACCTAATGTGAAATTCAGTTCCCGTAGTGACAGGAGCATGCTCAACATCCCCAAAGGTGAATTTGATTATTTCAAGGGAACCGCATAACAGTCACATCCGATTGCTTGTGTTGTGCAAAAGTCATCTTCCCCACCAGGAATTACATCCGCTATTGCAGGAGCACACATAAAACAAAGCTGTTTTACCTTTGAAAAGGGTGATAAATCCCTTGGGACTGCCTGCAGAACTTACCCTTGAGTCCAGTTGAAATAATCCCGATGCAGTCATTCTCCTTGGATGTTGAAAAAGTAAATGAAGGGTATTTAAAACTTGTATGGTGTGATTAAGTATGAGCCAAGTTATCTTTGACAAAAAAAAAGATGATATAATGTAACACAAGCTTTAAAAATTCCAACTTTAAAAAATCTGCTCAAATTCAATGCAATAGTTGGGTATGAGCTGATATGTGTATAAAGCGTCAGACACTGAGGCTTAAATAATAGTGCTTTTTTACCTTGAAACTCTCAAAACCGGACAAGTCTTTTGATGAATTTCTGATCATGGGTGTAAATTCACAAATGCGAGTCACACCAGATGTGCGCTGCAGTGCAAACAATCTGTTTCCCTTATGTAGGGAGTGTGAGCATCATACATGGAAGATTCTACATACTGCATATACTTTCTGATCTTTTAATTGGTAAAATGACAATTTGTGGTAATTTATTGTATTATGTCTATTATTTTATCTGTAGTTAAAAAATACATCAAAAATGTATTTTTTTTGTCAGTGTATGTGAAGAATGCGAAAGAATCATTTTTTTCCCCATCTTCAATTGCATTTATAGATTTTTTTTCAATTACATTTCTTTATTTTTATGTTTTGTGTTTCATTTCACGTAATAAACTACCTTTTTTTATAGACTGGCCTTTCTTTGTGATCCTTTTTAGCGTGTAACAATTTCTATACATAACTCTAAGGAAGGACATAGTAACAATCCCAAGTAAATGTAGTCACCTTATATTATGGTCTCAGCAATAATAAAAGTATACTTTTAGAGTAATTATTGAACAACAGGCCAAATCTGCTGACTATTACGAAATCCTATTTGCCTATAGTTTGCATTGGCTTAAGCAAAAGATCGGCAGCAGGAGTTGCAGCAAATTTAAATTTAAATTGGACATGAGTTAAGTTTTAGTCAACATTCTGAACACCTACCCTACCATACATCAAACAAAACCATATTAATCATTTATCACCATTATTTTTTCTTTTTTGTTATCTCTTCTTCTTTATAGATAAAACTTTCCAATAGCTAAAATAGGCACAAAATATTGAAGCAAAAAATCCCTTTGGCATGGGATTTCAAATTATTTAGAGCTGTACCAGTTCATTTTTGCCTCCAAATGACTGCAGACTGTAATATGGAATTGTGGTTTTGACCAGCAGATGGCAGGCTTAAGCTTTTGAAAACCTTGAGTGGAACCATTAACAAAGACATCATGGGTATGTGCATGCTTGTGCTGCCCCCAATGTAATGTATTTTTTTCAAATTGCATCAGTAACATCTCAGACTATCATCTCAAGCTCGAAATACTACTTTAAATGCTGCAGAAAAATGTTTGTCAACTCACTGTAAATTGGACTATTTCACTTAATGTGTCGCCATCTCGAGGCTTCTAGGAGAAGTCCGCTTTTTGAAATGCATTTCCATGTAAGAAATCATCTGTAATATATCAATAGAACCCCTTCAGTGCTGAAATGGTATAATATAATGTCTATTGTATTAATATAGATTCATGGGGGGAAAAAAAAATAGAATTTGAAAAACGACACACACCTTTTGAGTTGTTTTTTATTTTATTTATTATTTCTGAAAATCATTTTCATTGACTATAGTACACAGCAGATGTTAAAAGTCAGGTGGTTTGTACACTGGTATGAATGGTTGAGAAACTGCCTTATCAACAAAATTATTAACAAAAAGAAGATGTCATGGACTGATGAAACTACAGAAGAAGCCTAATCTTATATTAACTAAGCAGCTGCTGAAGATTCAGCAGCTGAACCCTTCCTGCTCCAAAATAATATAGCACGAACATCAATATGCTCTCATATTGCTCAGATCCAGCAATTTACTCTTTTTTTGTGCCTTTCAAAATGCTTTTCAATCCAACATCATAATCTGTTCGGAACATACATGCCAATTCTAATACATTTAACCCCTCTGATGCCATCTTAGAGGAATATTAGCTCTCTTTTTGCAACTTTCTACTACAGAACTCTCCTTTTTCCATAATCCTATCGGTAGATGATAGGTGGTAAATGACAGGCTTTTAACTCACTTTCTTTCATTCTCAGTGGGATCTCTTGCCTCAAATTAAATGCATTCCTTTAAAACCCTTACACTTTTTATCCTTTTACACTACATATTAACGGTTATGTTGACTTTTCTAATTGACTTCTTGGGGCATCTCATTCTTGGGGTGGGGGAAATGAGAAAAGCTTTATATTTCATGATTCAAGAACCTTGTGGGGAAAAAAAAGAAACAAAAAAATAATAGCTTTGCTTTTATAGATGAAACTATTCAACCTCACACTACCATACGATGTTACACCGAATACAAAAGAGGAAAACCGTTAAATTATGACTTAACTCATCATAACTTTATGTTCTTACAAAGTGTTGCATTATGGGTAAGAAAAGAGAAAAGGTCAGGAGAAACAAAGATGAGGATAACAAACAATTGCAAAAGGATAAAGAGGGGAGATAAATCGTGAAGAAACAAGACAAAAACTACAAAATGCAATAGATTGGGAGTTTTAAGTAATTTCTCTCGATTGTTCAGAGAAATCACAGCAGAATTCAGAAGTAGCAGCGGCTGACTTACATATAATATCTGAACTTTCATCTTAAATGATCTTACCACAGTAATACTCTGAATATTTTAGAAATTGTCCAATGGCATTTTTATTTTAGTACCTATGCTCTCTGCCTCCTACATCAAACCCTTTTCACAGCTTTTGTTACTCTAAAAAAATTATTTTCAGACTCCTCAGACTTTTTTCCCCATCTGGATCAAAGATTCCATCAGTTAGACGACAAAAATGCTGACAACGCAGCGTTTAAGCTCTACACATAGAAAATATTTACACATTATTTTTTACATTAAAATGATTTTGCATATTAAAAACAGATAATATACTTGGCAATTTGAGTGAACCATTTTAGAAATGTACTACATAAAAAAAAAGAGAATAGAAAGAATAAAAAGTTAGGTAAAATTAAATAATAACCTATTAATTGTTGACTCTCCGGCATAGTTTCACTGAACTGCGGTACAATGATTAACAGTAGACTTATGGCCACACAGATGTCAATATTTGCTAAAACATTTTTTATTTACAGAATTTCCATTATTGAAACAATTATTCCCCTCTAAAATCCAGCGGAGTGTCAGGTTAAAGTAAGACAAAAATATTCATGGAAATGATTACTGAATTCTAAAATAAAAACATATGACACAGATTATAACCCTGTTGTCAAGCAGTAGATGGCAGTATTCTTTTATCCAGATGGGCTGAAGCCTGTGGAAATCCGCTATGTTGAATTTTTAACCACTGACAGGGAGGTATTTAGCTTTTAGAAAAAATTAAAGCCAGCGTGAAAGGAGCAAAATAGGAGACACATTAAGTTTTTTTTTTTTTTTGTGCCTGTCTCCCGTAAAGTGTCACAGATGAGGAATGAGACATTTGTCGGACGGCCAAAGAGGAGTAAAAATCCATTGATCTGTTATCAAACCTCTCCACTCAACACACACATTCACACTCGGATACCGTCTGAAGAAAAGATTGGTATCAGTTACACCATTTGAACCACAAAGAAATATGATTATAGCTTCTGACAGGTTATAGTCCAGTACCCCATGGTAGTTCACCGTATCAGCAACTTCTACTGCTGACAGATTTATATATTCATTTATATGTACTTATATATACTTTTCTTTATTAGAGAAAACTATTTAACATATAACAAAAAAATATGATATTAGGAATTGGGAAAAAAACAGAACCAATGCTAAAAGTGTGTTTCTGTTTAAATATTCCCCTTAAACCAAAGATTTAAAAAAACAAAAAAACAATGCAAATGTAGACGAGAGCTCGTTTAGAGATTCAAAGTATTTCATATTGTCTTTAAAGATCTTTTTTTTTCACTTAGTGGCAAAAAACAGAGACATGCAAAGTTTATCAACAAACCAACTGAAGCGGGAGTATGAAAAAAAGATGGAAACACAAAGGAGGAAGCAGCCTCCACCGAGTGAGCGAGCCAATGTGAAGATGCCTTTTTGAACCGAGCAGATCCAGAATGCGTGGTATTGAGTTTCTTTGCTCATGTGCCATCATGGGTTAGGGGTTTGGGGGGGAATGGGGTAAGGGGGGGACAACACGATCCAGGGGGGAGTTTTTGTTGTCGTCTCTTAAGAATGAGAGACTTTGCAGTAAAAGTTAGGGGCTCTATAGAGATTAAAACAGTTCAGCTGTGATTTCGGAAAGTCTTAATTCTCCTGTACGGAGCGTCACAAGTCCATATATCCACATTTGTTTTTGTCCTTTTTTCCCTTCTGCATCCTCCCTTCCCTTGCCAGAGAAGGTAAAATTGGCTGTTAAACAGACCACAGGTCAGTTCACACAGAAACACCATCAAGTGCATGCATGCACGCATACATACACACACACACACACACACACACACACACACACACACAGACAGAGTCTGGATTAAAATTAGATGTTTAAAAAAAACACATATTAAACATAATAATGATAAAAGAAGAACAAAGCAAACAAACATGAAACTGGCACGTGGAACTATGACACAAATGTGCTGTTCTTTGACGGGGTCAAAAAATGGGGAAAGGGTCAATTCATTTCTCAATTAGCATTCTAAAGAACAGCTCGACCATCAATCCCAGAAAAAAAAAGAAAACAAACGCAAAGATTTCTGTGAGGTGTCTACTTCACAAATCCTCTGTTTGTGAGTAGCGTCAACATTTAGCTTTATAGAATCCATCATTTTCACAAACTGACTTTGGGTGAAAAGATGGGAGAAAAAAAACTGTTTTCCTGTGCTGAAAATTGCAGGAAGACTCTGAAACCCCCACAGTCTGCAAACGAGTTGGGTAATCATTCAGCCAATATCAGATGTTTCAGATTAGTGAAGCAGTTTGAGGTTTAACTTCCCTTTTCTTGTGTCTCTGACCAGCAATAAGGGGGGGCGAGGCTTAATAGGCCCATAAGGCCCTTGTGTGCTATTCCATTAGGCTAAAAGGACGATGTATTTTTGGCCAAAGATGTCCAGCAGCCCTCAGAGTCGAAGCCTCAAATTGCTAAACGATCAGTGCTATGTGCCAAATCAAAACATTTTATTTATCAAGTGTTCTCAGTTTCTATGTCATAAAACGGACAGATCTAAAAAAAACAAACAAAAAAAAAGACCCCAGTTCCAAGAGGTACGTGCAATTGTAATTCTCTAATCCAGGATTTACCTCTAAGGATGAACAGATCTCACAGATTAGCATTGATCCAACAAATGGTCAATGTGTCTCTAAACCCCAAAGCTCATTCAGCTCAAAGCAGATGACAAATAGCAGCTGATGACCCCCCACCCCACCCCCAAAAAGGAACCAAAAAAAAAAAACGCATGTTATTTTGTCACGTTTAGCAGCCGACCAGCATTTTGCGGCGCAACCTCAGATTTTCCTGGAAAATGTCAGACACACAGGTATAGCTGGAAGCCCAGACAAAGCTCCCCACTTTCCGGCGGTCTTGTCAGGCTCATATGAGTGGGTCGGGGGGAAGGGTGTGTTGTATCTGCTGTGGCTGCAAAGGTGGGGGCAGCTGCAGCGGCAGCAAAGCCTCCACCATGTTGTGGCAATGCGGCGGCGGCGTCCCCTCGCTGCTGGAGCTCTCGGCCACTTCGCCGCCGTGAAAGAAGTAATCGCTCTGCACGATGAAGGTCTCGATGACGGCCTGGTTCAACTTGGTGGTGGAGAGGGTCTCCTTGTTCTCAAAGTCGGGCCTCATCAGAGTGGGCCAGAAGCAGATGGAGAGGTTGTCGGCCGTCATCAGGGTGGTCTTGCTGTGCTGGCTTACCCTGCCAATCAAATAGTTTCACACAAAAGGTTACAGCGTATAATCAATACGAACTAATCCCGAGACAACTAATAAAACATACAAGTGTCCTTTTCCCTATAGTTGTGTGCTTGAATCATTCGCTGAGTTTGGTCGATTTGTTTGGAAGACATGTCTTTACTTTGAACACTTATTCCATTTTTCCTTGTTCCATTATTGAATACAACTAATTAAATATTTTGTGGTTTCTTGGTGTTAAAAACTCAGAGGGGAAAAGAGTTTTTAAGTTAAACAGTCAGTTTATATTTGCACGATATCCAGATTGTCAAACTAAGTTTCAAACCATGAAAAACTAAATACTTTTTTTCTAAAGTTATTTTATTTGTCATTGATGATTAATGTATGGCTTTAAGATACCATTACAGCTGAATTTTGCTCCAACACACGACAACTAAACATACCATATTCATTTTTTTGCTGTTCTGCCTTCTTGAACCATAAAGTGTTTGAATGGACATGATTGATTAATAAAACATTACTGAAACGAGGAATTTGAGTTACAAAATCAAGATAATTTGTCAGCTGCTATAGAGGCAACCTATAACCTATAAGAGAGCAAAAGGAAAAGTAAGCAAGCTGGCTTTGTAAAACTTGAGCAAATCTGCAGCAAAATACTGTATTTTTTGCACTTAAAAGCCTTCGATTTTCTCAAAAACCGACATTTTGTTAAGTATATCCAAATACATATTTTTTTATTCCCAGTGTACTACAGTGGTTATTGGAGCCTATGTCTCTCTTACTCAATAGTTAATGTTTCATTTCGTATGTATGGGTAAAGGAAGTGTTATATTACACCTTAACCCCCAGTAAAAACTGGATCCCTAAAGAGATGCAACATGTAAGACTGCAGCGCATGTACCAGGTAAGAAACCTTGGAGATATTTTTCAGTCATTACTGCGTTGTGGTGTTACAACCAAATGTGATTCAGCAACCTCACACTGATTTTTCTAGGCAAGGGGAGTGGGTCACAAGCATACCCAAGATTTGTATGAGTGTGTATTTATCAACATTTTTTTCCTTTACCTGTTGAGGTGAGTGATGATATATTTGAAGACCTGGTAGTTGACGGGAGGAAACTTCTTCACAATCTCTTGTAAGACCTGCAGGCGCTCAATGTAGTCCACGATTTCTGACACAAACACACACACACACACACACACACACAGAGGGAAAGATTACAGACGATGTTTTACACATATTGTCTCATGGGAGCACAAATGGAAATAAAAGAGTGAAATGAAAGCCAAGAGCAGCTACTTAACTGTACACAAACGCACTCACCCACCAGTAATAACACTCACAGGCAAGGACAATACAATAGCAGCTCGTGTTTACATTGAAACATTAAAAATACATTACAACAACTACAAAGACTTGTTCACATTCTATGAAATCCCAGAAGCCACAAAGGGCTATAAAGGTTACAGGTTTTTGTCTTTAATGTTCCACATATTTTTTGCAGTTTTCCTTGCGATGGTTTATATACTAATGTGTTTATTTACCAAAAACACTTTTTAAGATTTTCTCAAGCCCGATATTTTAAGTGAAACATTGACATCACATTTCACAAATGTTCAAAATCTTTTTTTCATTTATCTTGCTTCCAGGAAAATATACGTCTTTAAAGTTTTTTATCAAAGTTGTAAGCACGAGAGACAAACTTCCGTTATTTTGTAAAACTTATTTAGAAGTGCTTCGTTCTGTCACGCTTTCTTAGTAGAAAGTTCAACGAGGTCTTAGAAGTTGACTATATTTTACAAATTATCTGACTTTATTTTATATAAGCAATGAGAAAACTAGATAACAGCTTAGTAAATTTTTGTTTGCAAAACTCACCCAAAACCAAACAAATAACAAATATTTTGAACAGTCCTTGCTTTTTACTCTATAAAATAGTTATGATTACATTTGCAAGAGCAGTCATTACTTTTGACTGCAAATAGCAGTCACACTTCTGTCTTGTTTAGTAAAGTTATCAGTCTAAATTTGGAATATTCTGCAGCATTTCCAGAGAATCTAGGTCAATTGAAGTGAAACCTTTAGCTTATTAAATGTTTAAAAAAAAAACAGTAAAGAAAAACAAAAAACAAACCACCATAAGTTAATGACTGTTCTCAATAATATTCCAGACATTTTTGGACCATGGTAAGTCATTCATATTTTTAGACACAACTGTAAAACCATATACGTAATGCCACACAGATTTATTTATACTGCACAACATCAATCATCTTAACGAACAGCCAGCAAGAGACAACGGCCCTCTAATGGATGTGAGGGGTCATAAGTCAATAATCCATGCTGTCACAGCTCAACTCAGTTTACAAGTAGACCAATAAAACACTTTAATCCCCTTTTAGGAAGTGAACCTCAGCCTGATACTATCCCACAATGTTGTAGCTTCAGTGAGGTGATGAAAACAAAGGGGATGGTTTTAAAAATAAAACTTTAATTACCCCTTCCAGAACTCACGTGGTTGCTACATTGGCTTGCAAGAGCATTCTCCAATTTTTGGATCAAAATTTGCAAGTAAAATTGGACTGTTTATCTTATTGTTTTTTATTTATTTCTACTGGAGCTGCATAGAATGAGGGCCATTGGTGCCATGAGCATACATTTATGAATGTTAAATGTGCAATCTACCCTTTACATGATCTTGGTATGTAACAGTATACGCACCGGCTCTGATACACCCCAGAGTACGCAACACTGCCAATCAAGAGCCACCACCATGCAATTGACACCATGACAACTAAGGGCCTTTCCAAACAGGTCAGGGACAAAGTTGTGGAAAAATACAATCATAGAAAAGCCACAATAAGTCCAACATCATATGTTAGAATAGAAACCATGGAAAGAATATAACACGATAACAATCTTAAAAAAAGGGCAAAACCAATGAAAACACAAAACAAAACAAAAAACAAGTGTGACCCACACACTAAAAGTATATGATCAACAAGAAAACTAAATTAACTATGCATAAGGTGTTTTTTGGCCCTGGGAAGCACCCATAGAGATGTTGGGCCCAGTCTTCTGCTAATAGGGATCTAATCTCAATTAGAACATTTCATCTTGATACAGCGTTTTAACTTCGCACCATTTCAATTCCGCAATGCAGATTCAAGTGCTGGCATTATATTTTTTGTCTTGCACAATATGTGTCTGGTTTTTAGGGAAACCATCTTGAGTTAAGTGAGTGAAGACTCCACAAGTGATGGCGAAACAGCATAAAAAAAACCCCGGAAGAACAATTAGACAACAAGAACTGAACAAAGGAACCTGAGTTTTATTTTCTCTTTTTGGGATTGATTTTGTTTCAACCATTGTTAAGGCTGTGCTTCTAACTGTTGTATACATCACTGCAATAAATCTGTCACCTGTTATCACTAAACATACTCTCTCTTACTCCTCACAACCAAGGTTTTAGTAGCATAAGTAATCTGTAACTGAGCGTAGGGGAAGAAAAAACATTCTGTGTCAACCAAAGAATGTCACCCCCCGCTAAGAAGAAGCATCAATGCCTGCTGATGCTAAATACATGGAAGGTCTTCTGCAAAATCAGTTTCAGTTCTCCTGAAATGTAACATGTGGGCAGATTTCACAAGGAGATTTACCCAAAATCATCTCCACATTCATCCAAATAGTTTACACCTAGCAGTTAATCAAAATCTCTATACTTTCATATAGTGATCGTAATGAAACTTATATTTCACGGGTAAAACCGCAAGAACAAAGAAAGTGAATTTTAAAAATAAAGCTTACACCAGAGGATGGAGTTTATTTCTTTTTTTTATAATGTTAAGACGGACCAGCAAAGATTAGAGGTAAAATTTGTCCAGAGTTTGTGCTACGCATTCAAAACACACTTCCAGCAACAATGATAAGTTTAGTTCATTTTAGGAATTTCCTGAAGTTCCAGGATATGCTTCAGTAAAAAGAAAAACTGCCTGACAAGTTACACACATTATTGAAGATTAAATAGATTGTGTTTCACAAGCATTTCCAAACCCTCCTTAAAAAAAATAATAATGAAAAAAAGGCTTCTGCTGAAATAAAAAACAAATTCCAAACTGCGGTCCAATATCAAACTGTCACAGAAACCTGTTAGGAGTGGACAGGCTATTGAATAAAACAAAGGTAAAGTGAAGAAAAACAAGTCTAAGAAAGAGAAGAACAACTATCCTGTCCTATCCAGTGTCACTTGAATGTATCTTCAGGTCACTAATCTTAATTTCCCAGCATTTCTTAAAGCAAGACAACCAAGACAGATATATCAAGCAGAATGTAGATGTCAGTGTAAAAAAAAATCTTAACAGTGACTGTTTAGAAGAAACACTTTATCTGTGAAAACATAATGTGCAGTATTAAGCACAGGTTAAACAAAACAGGTTTTCAAATGTGTATTCAAAGTGTTATGTTACTCAGTTTTTGCTAGCCTTTTATTTTGCAGTTAGTCTTTTCTTATTGCCTATTGAGAATTTTTTTTTTTTTTATGGCTTGTCTAACAGAGTAATCATTTCATTAGTTTAACAGTTATGATCTCTGCTTTCAGAGCGAAAACAATCTGGCATTTAATCTTAGTAAAACTAAAAAATGTTTTGAATGGATGAGATAAAATTTCAATGAGCTTTTCAGGTGTGAGAACGTAGAATTTGTGGGCTAGTCTTTACACGCAGCATTCAGGTTTTCAGGCCAAGGTAATCCAACCATTATCTGCTATGCAACATTGACATTTTTTATTCCCACCAACAAAGTGAAATGGTGCTTTTCTAGAAAAAAAAAACTTTTAAAAGGCTCCAAATACAAATAAAACGACATCCTTCTATGGTGTGTTAAGAGGCATGGTCAAATTCCATTTTGAACTTCTGTTTTTTTTTTTTTTTTTTTTAAATATGCCTCTAAAGAAATAATTGACTTGTTATACTTACTTGCAGCCTCTACTAGCTCCGGGTGCAGGCTGTAGGGAATCAGTGGGTCGGGCAGGTCAGCGAAGAAAGCTTTCAGTGCTCCAGCAGCAGCATTCACTGCCACATCCATTGCTACAAAGTCAATATTGTGATCTACAGGAAAAGAAGGGGAAAGAACCGTCTCAGCTACTGCATCACAAGGCCGTTATGCTTCAGTTTCATAGTAAAGGTTTAATCTTCTTCATCACAAACAGAAAAACAGTTTTATCCATGAAGTGTTTATGGAATATACGATCGAATTCTCATCATATAAGCCGAGTTTGCACCTTGACTTCCGAAACATCTCCAGTGACAATTTTTTGACTGTTGTAGCAGAACACATACTCAGTTCAGTTAATAATTTTACTTCCTCATTACTCCAAGGGACCGAACAGTCCTATAATTTTTTGTTCAGTTCAAACTATAAATTTGTCAATATCTATATCAGTCTGAAAAAATCCTAGCAATGCAAAAACAGACAAGAATTTAAAAATGCTTCCTTCTTCCATAGTCTCTCCTTTGATCCTCTCAAGCACAGATATACATGTCCCACATTCTCCAAACAGACAGCCATCACCTGCCTTCCAACTTCCCTCGGCTGAGTGAGAGTCGATTGTTTAACTCATTTGCCAACCACATCTGAACGAGTGCCAACACAGATGGTGCTTGAAATACTCTTATAGGAAATGGAGAGCAATAAAGAAAGGGCTTTAAAGAACAGGAAAGATAAAACGGAACTTACATAGGACATGCAGGCAGGAAGGGGGAGATAAGGAAGTAAACTGAGGACATAAGGAAGATATTAACCTAAAAGGGCTCCTAAAATTGTTTGAGCTGTCATACTTTTAGTTCTTCAAATGTTTTCAGGAAAAAAACATTTCAGCTTAAATGTGAAAAGCAGCCAGCTGTCAGCCATCTTTCTTTTTACAGTGAGACCAATAAGTTTAATGTTAAGTTTGATTCTTTTTTTAAAAATTACACAATTGAACGATCAAAATATGGAGAAGGAATAGCACAAAGGAATAGCTTTAGTTTTTGACTTTTTATTTACTTTTAATGTATGTAGGCCAAGACTGAATGAGAACAGATGCAGCCACATCTGGCTGTGTGAAGAGACTAAACAATAATTTCTTCAAAAGGTCAAAGATTTTGGGGCATTACTCATCAGAATGTGCAGATAGATAAGACGGCAAAAAAATGTACAGAGAATTACCAAATGGTTGAAGATAATTGTAACTGATGGGACTTTCCATGGCAGTGTGGACAGTTTAATAGGCTAGCCTTTATAACAGCTGGTTTCCTGATGAAGGGAGCAAAATATGCAGTCAAGGCAGCCATGTTCACTACTCCTATTGTCTAAACTAACTAAAAATAAATTCCTCTGCAGGAAATCCCTCAAAAATAAATAACCACATGTTATTTTTCCTAGTTCCTAGAATCTCTGTGCAGCCAAATGGAATTCCGTTTGTATTCCTTCACTTATTTTCCCGTTTTTTAGGCATTTTTTAGTCAACTCACGGTTTTACGTATTTACAGAAGTCTTTGCTGAGTACCGTAGATGGACTTAATTGTTAACTTACAAATGGCAGCTACTTAACTCAATCACCATGTTCATATGTATCATGATGAAGCCACATCTGAAAATACAGCTTACTTCTTAGTTCTGCTATCGTTTTCTGACTGCTTTTTTCTTTAACAGATATCTCATAAACTGTATAATCTGAAGCCTAGGTTGAGGGTGTGAAACAATAGCAACTGAATAATCTGATAATATGAAAAACAAATAATCAGAATTTGAGCTCCATCCATGCCATCCTGCATATTTCATCACTCGACTGAAAGGTGTCTCACACTGCTTACAATGTGATGGTGAGTCTGCCTGCTGTGACACTATTTTTTTAACGGATATTCTGGCTGCACTCCAACCATCCTGTGCTAGTTTGACTCAGCTGCACAGAGCATATGTTTCTATTTAAGCGCCGCTGCTGCATGGTCAGATTTGTAATCAATCCTCTGGAGCTTTCTCTCCAAGGCTAAATTTATGGCATACATCACCCAAGCGCTGTTCGAGTGGGAAAGTGTTTTCCAAAAAAACTCCAGAATTCTTAAACGACACAGTTTAAAGTTTATGGGAGCGAGATTTAGAGTCACAGTCAGTGAAAATAATAAAAATTTGGCCTTTGAACTTTGAATGTCCAGATACACTTATTCTTTCCATGGGTTTCTGTACCTGAATGCATATATATGCAAGTGAGTATTTTACCTTGATCAAACTGCTTTTGAATGTTGTCCTGGTCTGTCTTGTTCCCACTTACACGGTACAGGCCCTCTGTTGTTAGACCTACAAACACAGATGACAGATATATTCAACAACAATTCCAACAGATTAAATGTGGTCTTTGGCCTTATACAACAAATTTTGAATACAGATTAACTCAAACTAGAGACAAACAGAGCAAATTCATCACGTGGTAATGTGTTTGTGGTATTTTTTAATCATTAAGTATTTCAAAGTATTTCAAATGATAATTACTTTAGTTTTCTTTGCATGTTCAGCATACAAAGTTTAGGTAATAAGCTGCAATATTCATGAAACACAGTATAGTTAAAAAAACTCTAATAGATATTGAATATTGAACGTATACAGCTATGTTTAATGTTTTATCATATATCATCTGTATATTTTCACATTATTCATAAACCAATGCCTTTTGTAAAGTCACATCTGACACACGACTGAGTGACCTTAATTGTTTAAAAGGTTTTTTTAACAAAAATCCTAAACTATACTGTCACTAACTACAAATGTGGCTACAGATATGTTAACAGCTATCATCTGAAAAGCACCCACATAATTCGTAAAGATTCTCCTCTGTGGCTGCTGCAAGGTCATTCCCACTGCAGTATACATGCCTGCATGGGTGTATGTGTGTGTGTTTGTATGTGCATATATTGTGTCCCTGCTGAGGCAGTTAAGCAGACCATGTATTATGTAAATTCAGCAGTAATGGACTCAAGTAAATCATGTCAACTGTGAGCAAAAGAAGGTCTACGCATGTCAGATGGTATACGTTTGTTTTTCTGCGTCTATTTGTTCATTGGGAGCAAGAATACATGATTTGAGTGGTGTTTTACCACAATATTACCACTTTACATTGTCTGTTACACATCTATAACATTTTTCATGACACTTATTAAAGAAATATATCCCCTGAGTTAAGCCCAATTAAAGACCCCCTTGAGCCAGTTTGTTTTGAACAATTGATGGCATTAATTCCATCAGCAAGTTTTTGAGTTACGCAAACAGAACAAGTGGAAAATTTGCGCTCTGTTGGTGCAGATTTAATATGTTCAGATTGCTGTATTTATGAAAACTTGCAGGATCCCCCACACTTACAACCAAAAGCTTAAACCTTCAGCATGATGACATTTACTTCAAAGAAATTACACGGTATAGCAACGCCAAATCAAAAATGTTCTGAATAATTGTCAAAACCAGTGTGTGTTCACTCATAAGAGCAGTCTTGTTGTTACTGATGTGCTTTTTTAGACTTAAAAGCCAACAGAGACATACTGAGACAACCACAAGAAATACAATTCCTGGGCATGAGGCTGGTTCCTGAGGTGCAGTTGTCATGGCTCAGATCCGAAAAAGAGCTTTAAAAAAGCCTCCAATAAGGCTTAAGCCACAAGGTTTATTAAACGAAATTGACTGAGATTATAACAGCATGTCCATTTATATTAACTCTTGTTATTTTGACCTTAGATGTAGCCTTCTCAAAGCAGATGCTGCCCATCATGCACAGAGAGTTGGTAGGGTAAGTCATCAAAGGAGCAGACACTGTGTTTTTCTAACTTCTAATTTTAACTATAACCACATGTTTTAATTTGCCTTCCTGCAGTCAGTACCTGTAACTTCTCTGCTCACCCTTTTTTACACCAGCTAAACTCATGTAGAATTCACAATAAAAATCAGAGCCCCTACATCATTTTGCAGTGCAACAAATAAATAAATCAAGAAAAACAAAAAGGACACAAACAATATATAACATACAAACATACATTGACTTTCAAAGTCATGCAAACAGTCCTATCAGTGAGACTTAATCAATTATAAACTATCAGTCCATTGGGTAATATTTACTACTGCATTCACAGATGACCAATTTTAAGGGGAAATGTGCCATAATCTGATTTCTGTAGTCTTAAATAACATCAAATATTTTACTGTATTTACATGTTTGTAAGTGTATTGTAAGTTTCCACAGTTATACATTTGAACTTTATCATTTAATTAGGTCTAGTTTTTCTTTTTTTTCCAAACATTCTCAAAAACACAGAATACTGTATAATTTATTAACCTGACCTTAAAACGAACCATCCAACGCCCTTTGGCAAAATGTCACTGTTCTTTGCATCTCTACGTCCTTACGATGACATTTGATTTCCAAACAGGATGTTTCACTGAAGACAAACGTATACGCACACATGCACGCACACACGCACACACACAAACGCAAAGCAGATCTGAAGGAAAGGAAGTCAGCAGTAGAGTTGATGTTTGCATGTAGGGATCTGATAATACTCATCCTACTGTGATATGATACAATTTCCCAACACACATGGTCTTATCACTACTCATCTCCTCATCTCAACGTTTCCATCTCTGTTTCGATCTCTCTCTCTCTCACTACCTGCCTCTACCTATTGGCCAGTTGAAACAGTTATTTCATGTCCATGATAACATCTGTTGGGAGGTGACAGGCTCACCAAGTAAAAAATCAACCTCTCCCTTTCATTTAAACATACTGAGAATGATCTGAATATTTGTACCGTAAGGAACTTTGAAGGGTCAAAACAAAACCGGAACCTAAAAGTCTATGTCAACAACCTATACTCCTGTGCTTAGAGTTAAACAGATTATTCTCATTACAATAATTAGTTCAAGGTGCTGACGGACCAATCTTGACAGCACTCCTGTAATCAGCTTAAAGGTAAATGTCACAATTGCCTTGGGTGCAGGGATCCAATTGCAGGACCACGGAAGGAATACTGAAATCCAGGGAACTCAAGTCAACTATGTCTTTACTATAAAAACAAAAAAATAAAAATAACACAGGAGAGGATGGATTAAAAAAAAAAGATTAACTTAACTGGGCAAACAAAAGCAGAATCCTAAAAGTATGAAAGAACTAAAAAACCTGGACTGGCTGAATTGAAGCCAGGAGAAAGACAAATGTGAACACGTAAGGCCTAAACACATAGATCAGAGACATGGATGAGACGTATGGCAGTGTTTGGCAAGGATCTGACAAGACATGGAAGATACAGAGAGGTTTATTTAGGAAGGATGATAAGTAAAATGGAAAGCCATTGAAAAGAGGAGCACAGGGGCACAGAATTGAGTAGAACAGAGACACAGAAAACTGAGGAAAGTACAGGTGGCAGAAACACAGAGAAACAGGAAACTGATGCCAAAATAAAAAACAGAAAACAGAACATGGAAAGGGACGGAGATAATTGAACTAGACCCAAGTAACAATCTAAGAACATCCATCCATCCTTTATCGTTACTGCTTATTATTCCCTAATGGGGTCGCGGGGAAAACTGAAGCCTATCCCAGTGGTCAATGGATGAGAGGCAGGGTACACCCTGCACGGTCCGCCAGTCCTTCGCAGGGCCACACACAGGACATACAAGGACAAAAAACCACGCACACTCACATTCACTCCTAAGGGCAATTTGGAATGGACAAGTTAATTCTAAGGGTCTTGTGAAGATCAATGGGAAAGAGAAAGGGGAAATATTTCTAATAATGAAATCCTTCCATAACATCTCGGGTTGTAGGGTTATACCTGTGGTGTGTCATGAGAAGGTTTTTCTTTGGTGATAATTCATAGACTAACAAATCTCTTCCTTTTTAGAATTACCAGCCAAATATACAGCATATGGTGTCACACTAGTCATTATTTGGTGTCATAAAACCTGATAAATCTGATTATAATTAATTATTAATTACAGCTAAATGTCAAATAAAATAAAGACATTAAAAAAATTAGGAAATATTTTTTAAATGTTCATTGTGTTTGAAATCAGATCTATAAATTTGCTCCAGAGTGACTTTGTCTGTGATTTTAAAGCACTTTTTCCCAAAGGAGTGTGAACATTTGCAAACAATCCTTGGAATATGTAATGAAGTGAATTTTAATGTCTGGAAGTCATCCTGCTGATGAAACCTTCCTCCAGAGAGAATAGAATTGTGTGTGCGTCTGTCTTACCAAGAGCATGGCTCTATGTGTATGAAGCAATGACCCCAGGTGTGCGCTTTCTTTGTCTTTGTATTTCTTTTTAATTAACACACAAACACACACACACGCATAACTTTAGAGTTAAGGCTGTGGTCTGGTGGAGTCATCAGTTCTTTTAGTGGTGTGTTAATTTAATGACCGTCCTACCACACGGCCATGGGTCAATATAAATCAATATGGAGGCAGTGTGTTGAGTTTGTATGTGTGGATGATTTAATATAGGGGCATCTTGGGTAATGAGATCCATTGCCAGATACACACCCCGCATGGTCCCAGCAGGCAACAGAGCCACAGCTGCAGTCAGAGATCTGTATGATTGGGCAGCACATCTCAGAGTGACTTAACGCATATAAAGATTACAACTGCAAAGAGTTTCCTCAAGAGATGTATACTGAAACACTTTCTGTTTCAGTATACATCTCTTGACTGTCACTTAAATTAAACAGCACTTTCTGCATAAATTGAACGATCCTGTCAAGATGTATTTAGCTTTAGTATATTGGATTCTAATCAATTGTTGCCATTTTCATTTAGTTTGTAGAACATTCCTTAAATCAACAAATACAAAATAGACAGAGCAAACCCACGGCAGCATAGATTAACGGTGAAAGCACAGAAATTCAAAGCTGTAAAAGTTAATGACAAGACCAATTGGCTTTTGGTACACTGCTGGGTTGTTTGCCATACCAACTAGATTCGCCAACCAGCTGCACTCCATGCATATTGCCTCACTTCAGGACACACTGCCCTGGGATTCAGATACCTCACCTCGGCCCTCTGCGTTTCCATCTTTAGTCGCTACAGCGAGGATGAAGAGACTCCATTACCTGAGTCACCTCTGTGGAGGTGACCTGCTCGTCTCATTTTACCGTTGTTAAAAGGGCCTCCATTTTGCCTCGGTGGCTGGGATGGGCTGATGCAAGTGTGCTCATCCTAAGATCTTCCATGGTCAGTGTGAACGGGCATTGCACATTCTGCCACCAAGGTGCACTCTTCAGAGGCATTTCCGACTCCACTCCCAAAATTTTACGCCACCATCCCTCTGTCTCTACATGAATAGTGCACGCAGGTACAAACAACCTAAAATCATAACGGTCTATGAGATGTTGAAAAAGCAGCTCATCCACCTCCACAACATTAAACAGATTAGTAAACAATGAATTATCTCAGGTCCACTGCCCGACTCCCGCTTTGAAGATGTTATATTCAGCTGACTGCAACAGCTTCACGTCTGGTTTAAAGGATACTTCAAATTAATCAACATCCCTTATGTGGACAATTTAAAAAACATTCTATAACTTACCGTATCCGTTTAAACCAGGTGGCATTCATCCAAACCACACAAGATCAAGACTTCTCTCAAATTTACTTACACTTCAATCCTGCAAATTAGTCATTGACTGATGGTACCATAACATCCATAAGAAGACCCCCTTCTCCTGTACACCATACCCCAGTCCACCAACAGGAATCTTACACATCTAAGGTCCTCTTCATATTCTAACTGCAGTCCATTGTCTCCATTGTATTCACATATCTCCTGTCAGAAATTTTAAAACAACTATGTCGGAACAGAACTCAAGTACAATTTTTTACTTTTCTAACCTTGTCTCTTTTTAACTGAAATTTGGCTTGGCACTGACGCATCAGTTACTCCCACTAGATTTTAATTTTCTACTTTCTTGTAGGGGAGGTAAAAAACAGGGTGGTGATGTAATTGGGTCTGGGGCCTCCTTTTTCAGCCCTCACAGACCCTGAGGGCCTCTGTAGCTTTTATATTGTTCAAGTCAGAACCAAAACGTCTGGTGTCTGTGGAACAAACTACTAGAGAACCTCAGGACTGCGGAGCCTGTTGATGTTTTTAAAAAGAGGTTGAAGGCCTACAATTATATCCTAGACTTTTAATTTGAATACTTAAATATTTATTCTGTTTCTGTTTTCCTGGTGTGGACAGTTCCCCAATATGTTGTTACCTCACAGTAGCGTCAGGCCAGTTTTAAGTCAAATAGAATGTAACTTGAGGTTGGATAGGATGGTGAGATCAGAATCAGAATCAGAATCAGAATCAGGTTTATTGCCAAGTAGGTTTTCAGACTTACAAGGAATTTGCCTTGGTGTTTAGTGCACAACACAACACTTCTATGAGAAGCAAGAATAAAAAGTAGAAATAAAGATATAGGGCAGAATGATAAAACTGAAAAATCCAATCTTTAAAAGTATAAATCTGAATGTACAAATTAACAATCTTTAAAAATATAGATTTGAATGTGCAAATCAACAATTGAAATGTGCAATGTTGATCTGCAACGACAGACCAGAAAATGCTGGAGCATTGGGTAAATTAGTGAGGTAGAGGGGGGGGGGGAGAAGAATAGGTGGGGGTCGCTGGTCTTGTTGATGAGGCCAGTTGCTGTTGGATAAAAACTGTCTTTATGGCGTGAGGTTTTGGTCCTGATGGTCCTCAACCTTCTGCCAGAGGGGAGAGTTTCAAAGAGTTTGTGACCAGGGTGAGAAGGATCAGACATGATCCTTCCTGCACGCCTTAAAGTCCTGGAGGCGTACAGGTCCTGAAGGGATGGCAGATCACAGCCAATCACCTTCTCGGCTGAGCGAATGATACGCTGCAGTCTGCGCTTGTCCTTAGCGGTGGCAGCAGCGTACCAGATGGAGATGGAGGAGGTGAGGATGGACTCGATGATGGCTGTGTAGAAGTGCACCATCATTGCCTTGGGCAGGTTGAACTTCTTCAGCTGCTGCAGGAAGAACATCCTCTGCTGAGCTTTCTTTGTGAGGGATCTGATGTTCAGCTCCCACTTGAGCTCCTGGGTTATTGTGATCCCCAGGAAACAGAACGACTCCACAGAAGCAATTGTGGAGCCACACAGAGTGATGGGAGCAGGTGGTGCTGTGTTCTTCCTGAAGTCTACAACCATCTCCTCTGTCTTGAGCGCGTTGAGCTCCAGGTTGTTGGCTGCACACCAGGACACCAGACGGTCGATCTCCCACCTGTAGGCGGACTCGTCCCCATTTGAGATGAGTCCGATGAGGGTCGTGTCATCCGCATACTTCAGGAGCTTGACAGACTGGTGGCTGGAGGTGCAGCTGTTGGTGTACAGGGAGAAGAGTAGGGGGGAGAGAACACAGCCCTGGGGGGATCCAGTGCTGATGGTCCGGCTGTTGGAGGTGTGGCTTCCCAGCCTCACATGCTGCCTCCTGTCAGATAGGAAGTCGGTGATCCATCTGCAGGTGGGGTCAGGCACACCCAGCTGGGAGAGCTTGTCCTGGAGTAGAGGGGGGATGATGGTGTTGAAGGCGGAGCTAAAATCCACAAACAGGATCCTGGCGTAGGTGGCCGGGGAGTCCAGGTGCTGGAGGATGAAGTGGAGAGCCAGGTTGACAGTGTCATCTACAGACCTGTTGGCTCTGTAGGCAAACTGCAGTGGGTCCAGGTGTGGGTCTGAGATGTCTTTCAGGTGGGCAAGGACAAGGCGCTCAAATACCTTCATCACCACGGAGGTCAGGGCGACAGGTCTGTAGTCATTGAGGCCTGAAATCTTTGGTTTTTTGGGGACGGGGATGATGGTGGAGGTTTTGAAGCAGGCGGGCACATGGCATGTCTCCAGCGAGGTGTTGAAGATGTCAGTGAACACAGGAGACAGCTGGTCTGCGCAGTGCTTCAGGATGCTAGGAGAGATAGAGTCGGGTCCAGCTGCTTTGCGTGGTTTTTGTTTCCTGAATAGGCTGGATACGTCCCTCTCCTGGATGGAGAGAGTCATGGTAGTTGACGGAAGGGGGTCCTTCAATGTGGGCAGTTGAGGGTGGGGGCAGGCCCCCGCTGAGGTGGGGATGGGGGTGCAGGAGGGCAGGGGCTGGTGGTGGCGGGGGATGGTGTTGGTGTTAGGACTGTCCCATTGTCTTTCAAATCTGCAATAGAAGTCGTTCAGCTCGTTTGCCAGACGCAGGTCGTTGACAGAGTGGGGGGGTTTAGGTTTGTAGTTGGTGATCTGCCTGAGCCCCTTCCAGACAGATGCAGAGTCGTTGGCTGAGAACTGTTTTTTGAGATTCTCAGAGTACAGCCGTTTAGCGTCCCTCACCGCCTTACTAAACCTGTACTTCGACTCCTTAAACCTGTCCCTGTCCCCGCTCCTGAATGCCTCTTCCTTCTGCAGCCTCAGCTGTCTGAGTTTAGGACTGAACCAGGGTTTGTCATTGTTGTAGCTCACCCTGGTGCGTGATGGTATGCAGCAGTCCTCACAGAAACTGATGTAAGAAGTCACAGTCTCTGTGTACTCATCCAGACTGGTGGTGGCAGTCCTGAAAACATCCCAGTCAGTAGTCTCCAAACACGCCTTAAGATCCTCCACAGCCTCCACAGACCCCCCATCCTCCCATGGCAGTGGGATGGGGGGTCTTATTGTGTGCATGCGTGTCAGTGAGGGCATGAAATTAAGTCATGATCATGTATCTTTTTAAACATTTCTTATGTCTGTTATTCAAGACCTGTGATTTAATGTGTTTTAATGTAAACCACTGTGTTTCTCTATGGATGAAGGGTGCTTAATGATTAATAAATCAATTTAATTGAAAAGGGCAGGACTGGTAGAATAGTCATTTCTATCAGAATCACAAATTACGTATGCATGCATTTTTTTTATTTTTAATTGCTGTCAAAATGCAACCAGGTCGAAAAAATACAATGGTGGTTTGCAAGTTGTTTACAATAAATGCACATTTAGTTTTCTTAGGCTTAATTGACAATGCCAAAACAAAAACCCACAACAAAATAAATTTTTAAAATTGCACCGTTTTCTGATGTAAGATTTGAATAGATACGTTTGTATTGTTTTCTGATATGGAAAAAGATCTTACAGTACACCCTTCAACCTTACAAATGACTGATTTACATATTTATTTGAATATGAGGCCAATGTTTAACGTGTGACTGAACAGGATGGTGACAAATGCCTTTCAGCACTGAGGATGAGGCGTTTGTAATATAAACATTTTCCAACCTTAGTGTAAGTGCCTTTATTTTTATCCCATCAAATAAAGGCAAATGTCACACTACCTTAATGCATCAACACAATTTCTGTGGTAACTGACTCCCAAGACACTAATAACTGTCACTGTTTATTTTTGATTGACATGCGCGCATAAAGTCTGACAATCTTAGTCAATATTAAAGAACCTTGAGAAGAAAACTATTAAATATATGCCATCATGTGCAAAAATAAAAGCAAAACAGTAAACATTAAATATAATACAAATTAGATAAATGAGATGGGGTGATGACAGAAAGGGCCAAAAAGGGTAAAGCTGAATAAGAGATGAGATAAGAGATGAAAGAGGAAGTGTGAGGGGGGAAAGGGTATGAA
This sequence comes from Menidia menidia, assembly GCA_907169785.1. NCBI lineage: Eukaryota > Metazoa > Chordata > Actinopteri > Atheriniformes > Atherinopsidae > Menidia > Menidia menidia. Next base: position 17,095,830 of record CAJRST010002224.1, on the reverse strand, counting down.
TGACGCATTAAGAAAGATGAAATGAGGTAGAAAAAAACATTTAAATGGAATGAAAACAGAGGGGGAGAAAGGGTCAAGGAAGGAAAACGCAAAGCGCAAAAGTCAAAGATGGTGCAAACAAGAGACTACGAGAAAAATGAGAGCACAAAGGAGGAGAAAAAGCATCAGAGGAAATCGGAAAGAAAATACAGAAAAAATTAACCAGGGCAAAGATAATAGACATAACAATACAGGAACAGAAAAGAAGAATGTGTGGTTTGACTGGAAAATAGGGTGGATGACAGAGAACAGGAGATAACAAAGGTAAAGCTTGTGTTGTACAACATGGTTGACAAAACACCCTGAAGAGACCTTCAAAGTCACCGCATCATCACACACACAATATTTGTACACGTGCGCACACATGTAAGGGAGCGGGTACTCTCTTCTCTCTCTCCTTGTATGAGAGTCAGCAGCAAGGTGATCTGTGAGGTCAGTGCCTCTCAAAGAAGCATCTCTGTCATGTTTGTCACAGCAGGCCTTCGGAAATCACATTACACCCTCTCTGCAGCTATTAAAGGACTGTTCCACTCTTCTTTATCACTCCCAGTTCTTTTAAGATATCAAAATAGCTCCTTCCTTCCCACTTAGTCTCTTTCAGACTTCAAACAAATCCTGAAAATGTGTGCATAACCCTCAGAAACTCACCCACGGCTGATCCAATGTGGAGGCAACCTGTCTAAACAATCTTGCGTTGCAATTAAAATGACAATGACCTCTTTGAAATAAAAAGCTAAAGCTGGAAATAATTCATTAGGATCAGATCACACAGTGAGTTTCATTCAAAATCCTGCTTAGGGCATCCACCACATACTGACAACTAATCTAAAAGAAGTTAATCGGGTCCTGCGCCAACAGTCCTTCCTCCAAATATAGACGAGCATATAAACTGTTTTCAAACAGGGTTTCCTTTGGACAGCAAATCATGTTCTAATGCTTGATCACTAAAATGCATCCAATGTCTTCTTTTTATACTCCCTGAGACTCTTGTCAGCTTTATTACATGTTTGCTGGTGGCACTGTTACACAAAAACCAAAGAGAATTTCAAACAAGAAAGAAGGAAAACATAAGGGCTTTTTAAGGCAAGCTAATGGATGACTGGACTGCTCAAATAAAGCTTGGGGACATGTTCTTCCTGTCACACATGCACTTGCACGCAAACCCATTACACTAGATGACTGCCTTGGAGCCAGGTGGCAGAGCAATGGCCTCTTACTCGCCCCTTTCTCTCTGCCCAACCTGTCCTGAAGACAAGGATGCACACACATACACAATACATTTAACGTACACGTACACACATACACATACAAATACAATTACAATTGATGCAGAGTTTTTATGCTTTAGGACCTGTTCCAGTGCACACTGGCTTAGCGAGGCCCTGCCTTCAGGTTAGATGAAATTGCACAGGGTCCCATTGCTGTGCTGCTCACACAACAGATGCAAGAACCAGTTACCTAATCTAGTTGTCACATTACCCTAACAATTTAACAGTGGTGGGCCGTCAGGGCCTTCAAGGCCTTCTCTGAAGGCCTAAGAAAATATCTGAATCACAGACTGATGTTAATTATATTTTGTCCATGAAAACTTAAATTAAATATCTCGAAATAGTCTGTCAGCTTCCTTTCATAGCTTTCCCCCTGGTTGCGCTGCTTCCAGACATGTATTTTCACATAAAAGCATTTAACCAATCACATTTCAGACATCCTTTGTCGCTAGGCAGGGTCAAAGTCAAAGATGTCTGCCTGGAGGCCTTCACAATCCGTTCTGCAGGCCCCCCCCCCACAGAAAATACATGTCAAGTACATTGTTGCTTCAACCAATCAGATTTTAGGTTGGTGATGCCAGGGCCTGCGCGAAGGCTCAGGAAATGCCACCGTACCCACACCCGCTGATTGGATAGTCAGATATCCAATCAGGGCAAAGCTAGCAAACAAACCGAAATATAGTTGTGTTGGTGTAATAGCTATTTTATTATTTCGTGGCGGATTTACTGTCAAGACCATTTTCAAAACGGACTTTTCAAGAAAATTAAGTGAGTAAAATGTTTTTTTCCTAAATAATATTGCGAGTTTATGAAGATATTATTGATGTATTTTTATTTTGTTTTTGTTTTTTTTTGGGGGGGGGGGGGGTGCAGCTGTAGCTGCAGGAGTAGAAGACTTGTGCACCCCTGATCTTTAGACTGTATTTTAGGCTTGTCCTGATCCGATATTTGGATCGTATCGGCCGGCATGAGAAAATGCCAGATACATTTATTTTTAAAAGTCCGATCCCACCCGAGCATTAGCATTAGCATCTGTAACCCACAGGTCTGTGTAAACTTTAGTTGTTATAAGAGTAAATCCCTGTTCAACATGAGTCTGTCAACTAAGTAAGTAGAAAAAAAAAATCAACTTTAATACAAAAAGCTGGATCGGCACATCCCTACTGTATTTCTACATAATAAGATGATTTCTATAACCATAAAATAGTTATTGAGGGGTGAATTGATTCAGACGGAGCACTACTGAAGGCCTAGGTGTGAAATGCACGGTCCGCCACTGCAATTTAATAAATATCACAAGGAAAGACAGACTTTATAATGTACCAGCTACATCTGACAATGCTGTTTGTGGATAAGTCTCTTTTCTTAAAAATGTGCATTCGCACTGTAATACTGGGAGGATAGTTAAACATCTCCATCCCTACTCTAAAGAAAAAAGCAAATTATCTACCACTATGTTAGACCATAAAAACTAAGAAAAACTAAGAATAATTTAAGTAACTGAAACAAGGATGCACTAAAAAAATGAGAAGTAAAATACAGCATTTCAGTCAGACTTCAACCTAAATCCCAAGGCTAAAATTGTCTATCTGTACACATTTTATTTGTTGCAAACAATATGCTAAAAACAACATATGCTATGCACATGGTTCAGTTCAGAAGAAGCATCATCCAAATCACTTTTCTCCTCTAAGAACCCTAGGAGCTACTTTAAAGTTTTTGATGGTCTTTCCAACATTTGCAATGTATGTAATAAAACACACATCAGACAAGCACAGAACATACAACAATAATGATCTAATGCTGCTTTAAAAAACAAACACTTTTGCTTGCTCCCCTTTTCCTCATTTCCCCCTTTGGCAGTTTAGACTGTACAGTTCCACGTTACAGTAATATATACCTACAATTATATAATGAAAGAAAGCACACATTCTGAGCTCTGGCAGCCTTGGATTTTTCACTTTCAGTAAACTTTGAGTTATGGCTTTACTCTACTCCGGTATGCATGCATCGTCTTGGGGAGGGGTGGGGTGGATTTCAGCCCATTTGATACCTAAAGTACAAAAGTACTACAGCCACTTCGCTCCGTCTCTCCTGTCTCTCTCTAGGAATGGTAAGCACATACAGAGACCAAAAACATTCAAATAAATACCGAAGAAGCCAGAAGTACCATGTTTCGCCTAGACAAAGGATGAAAGAGGTCAGAATCCCTACTGAGTGGTGCGAGGATTGGAAGAGTGGCTTCTAAAAAATTTGGCCAAAGGCACAGTCATGCACGAACACACTCAAAACACAGATTTGTTTCCATATTTCTGGACATGTCTTATAGTCATTGACCAGGAAATCTACAAAGAAGAGATTTTATTTGATTCATTTTATTAATATTTTGACAGATCTGCTGCCCTTGTTCATGACAACTGTGAAATGAAACAAGTAACTACTATGATGTCTATTTTGGAATGTTCATATTCATCATTACCTTGTTTTTTTCATCTTTAGATCATTTTTAAATCTTGCCACTAACCACCAAAAAACCCTTTTCAGAAACACGGCATAGCTAAATCTTTGAGGTGTGCCTCTATTGCATACTATCTGCATGCTAAGATGTAACAGCTCGTTCACCTCTTTACCCGTCAGGTGAGGGATTTTTGCAAGCCGTTACAATTTAAACAACCATCAATCTTTCACCTGCCAGCTACTTAAACAAATACCAACCAGTGATTTTTCATAAAAATTATGAGTTAAGTTGTGCTCAAAGGGAAACTAATAGTACTACTAATAGGTAGTAGGGTGCCATAATTCTCACAGTAAACATCTTAATGGGTGCAGTAGCCAATTAAGATGCAAAATTAATTTCTGCTAAAGCAGGAGTAAGTTAAAACTGCAAACAGTTGTCATATAAACACAACTGGGTGAAACACCTGCTCAGGGCTTAATAATGTTCTATTGATTAAATTGTTGAGCATTTCTGTATGAAAAAAAACATCCTTATGGTTCAAAGGATTTATAAATGGACACAGCCTAAATTCCAATGCATTCTGAGTCACACCAGTCAGTTTTTCCAAGCAATAATGCAGTAATAATATCTGTTTCACTTCCCTTAAACATGACATAAGAAGGCCACAGGTCAGAGAGTTAGATCAGTCTCATTAGGGACCAGGCTGGAAGCTCTGGCTGTGAGGATGATCAAAATGGAAATTTGTTCTGTGTGCTTCCATTGGACATTATGTCAAAGCCACCAATAGGAAACAACAAACAGATGCAGGCACACAGACATACAAACACAAGAAAAATATCTCAGTATAGTGTCGAGAATGCGACAAAGGCCAGCCCTCAAATCAGTTTCCCACTCAAACTCAGGAAGACGATAATGAACCATAAAACAGCCGCCGGGGTTCATAAAGGAGTAAAGCGTTTTTGTAGATTCTTCTTCTGAGCTGAAGCATGTAAATAGCATACATGGTTTTTAGAGAAGTTTGTAGTAAGTCGTTTACAAGTATGATGTGTTCAGAGAGCCACTTTAAGCCTCATTGGCTTAAGGGTTATAACCATGTTTTCAATCAATCCAGAAAGGAACTGTAAGGTAACCAATAACTAAAAGTGGCAAGCTTAGAGCACTAAAGGGGGACACGACTGGAATATTGCCAATCCAACATTCTGAGCTGCAGAATTGTACGCTGGATTTTAACGTCTCTTTAAAACCGAAACAGAAAAAATCAGAAGCTAAAACAATGGCCATAGAGGTGCCATCGAAAACAAATGGCAAAATCCTGAGTATTTTCCTTTGAGGTAGAGAACTTGTATCTGATAAACGGAACTACGAGCTATGAGTTCACTCTGGTAATGGTGGTACATACACTATATTGCCAAAAGTATTTGCTCACCCATCCAAATTATCGGAATCAGGTGTTCCAATCACTTCCATGGCCACAGGTGTATAAATTCAAGCACCTAGGCATGCAGACTGTTTTTACAAACATTTGTGAAAGAATGGGTCGCTCTCAGGAGCTCAGTGAATTCCAGCGTGGAACTGTGATAGGATGCCACCTGTGCAACAAATCCAGTCGTGAAATTTCCTCGCTCCTAAATATTCCACAGTCAACTGTCAGCTGTATTATAAGAAAATGGAAGTGTTTGGGAACGACAGCAACTCAGCCACGAAGTGGTAGGCCACGTAAACTGACGGAGCGGGGTCAGCGGATGCTGACGCGCATAGTGCGAAGAGGTCGCCAACTTTCTGCAGAGTCAATCACTACAGACCTCCAAACTTCATGTGGCCTTCAGATTAGCTCAAGAACAGTGCGCAGAGAGCTTCATGGAATGGGTTTCCATGGTCGAGCAGCTGCATCCAAGCCATACATCACCAAGTGCAATGCAAAGCGTCGGATGCGGTGGTGTAAAGCACGCCGCCACTGGACTCTAGAGCAGTGGAGACGCGTTCTCTGGAGTGACGAATCGCGCTTCTCCATCTGGCAATCTGATGGACGGGTCTGGGTTTGGCGGTTGCCAGGAGAACGGTACTTGTCTGACTGCATTGTGCCAAGTGTAAAGTTTGGTGGAGGGGGGATTATGGTGTGGGGTTGTTTTTCAGGAGCTGGGCTTGGCCCCTTAGTTCCAGTGAAAGGAACTCTGAATGCTTCAGCATACCAAGACATTTTGGACAATTCCATGCTCCCAACTTTGTGGGAACAGTTTGGAGCTGGCCCCTTCCTCTTCCAACATGACTGTGCACCAGTGCACAAAGCAAGGTCCATAAAGACATGGATGACAGAGTCTGGTGTGGATGAACTTGACTGGCCTGCACAGAGTCCTGACCTCAACCCGATAGAACACCTTTGGGATGAATTAGAGCGGAGACTGAGAGCCAGGCCTTCTCGTCCAACATCAGTGTGCGACCTCACAAATGCGCTTCTGGAAGAATGGTCAAAAATTCCCATAAACACACTCCTAAACCTTGTGGACAGCCTTCCCAGAAGAGTTGAAGCTGTTCTAGCTGCAAAGGGTGGACCGACGTCATATTGAACCCTATGGATTAGGAACGGGATGTCACTTAAGCTCATATGTGAGTCAAGGCAGGTGAGCAAATACTTTTGGCAATATAGTGTATCTTAATCGGTGCTGCTGCTGTTTGCGACGTCACCAACAGAGCTGTTACCAGTCCAAAAACATCCTGACACATTCATGGCAATTCTTTATAATGATAATCCGTCACACTTTCAATCACATATTTAATAAAGATAGATATATATGCAAATTCTTTTGAGAGCAGTAAAGCATCTCTACATAGAAAATAAAGATAATTGAGAAACTTATTAAACTGACAATGCAGCATAAAAAAAAAGTAACTTTTGACAGGAAACATGAAAATAGCAAGTATGGTTGTTTAATATGAAAGGCAACAGAACTTCTGAAATGTGGACCGTTCTTTGCCTTCAATCATGCCGCTTTATATTACAGTAAGTGCTGGGGAAGATAACAACCAGCGGGACTTCCAAATGCATCACCATCAAAAACCATTTAATCATTGCTCTGATTTTCTCTCCCTCTCTCCTCCTTTTCCTCTTCCGCTCTTCATATCCAGCAACCTGCCTCCCTGCCAAATACCATTTCATGTCTCTGGGGAGGAGGAAACATTTAATATAACTTCTCTAATCGAGTTCTGCGGCAAAGAGATGTATGCCCTTGCTGTGTGCTTATCATCTCAAAAAGAAACCCACTTCGTCTGAGGCCTAGCTGATCAAAAGCTTTCATTCGTTCGGGCTAAAATGATATTTTGGGGGCTTTTGTTTGAGTTAAGCTGACAAACGTTTCTGTGGGTTCTACAAAAGAACCTAGTGGTTATATTTCTATCAATTCAAGTCCTTTTAAGTGTATAAGATGTGAAGTTTTAGCCATATTTCATCTCTATGACATTAAAATACATATAACTTGGAATACACGTCTATGTGTAGGTGCATGCATTTTTAAGACATTACTTAATAACTAGGAATCTGTCATTTTGGTTAAGGAAAAAGGGCAAACAACAGTATAGCATAAGGCTTAAGTTTGGGCAGTGTTAAATTTATACTCTTTTACAAACTTTTCCCTTTTTTAAGGGGCAACTAGGTTGATATATAAAATATGGAGAATTTGCATCACTGCTGAGCACTATGGAGCACTCAAGTTAATTATTCACTCATGTGATATTAATAAAATGGCTTCAGTATGAATACTTGTATTAAAAATCCAAAAGGATCACGACATCTATGTGCTAGTTTGTAAGTTTGATTCCAAATATTAAGAAAAAAAAAGGCTATCCCAAGTTAACAGTTGAGCTTTGTAACTCTCTGTTATGAGCAAAGTCATATTAAGTACTGTCTTGTTTGGCAATCTGACGCTTTGTTCACACTGTGTTGTTGACTGATCAGATCACCTGTGGACAGCAGTAAGTAACGGCGTACTAAAGTGTTGTGGGGAGATAACAGAAACCAAGCCTGTGATTCTGACCTTTGCATTATAATCTTCCTAGTTTTGCGCTTTAGGCTTGACTAACTGTGAATGAAGATTTGTTTAGCCGTAACTTTCAGCATTTTGTACAAAGTACAACGATCTCATGACACTTCATTCACCAGAAGTGAAAGATTTTGTCTCGAGTGGGAGTAGGCAGTTCTTGTATGTATCCCAGGATGGAGTTGTGTTTCAACTGCCATCAGAATACGATCTAAAGCACAAATGTCAAACACATAACCTCATAAAGGACCCTATGCAATCATATCTTAATGTCCACTCAGAGCATCTTGAGTATGTTCAAATGCGTAGAGTATTTAATATCATATTCTTGAAAGCCATGTTTGCAACCGCTTTAAGAAGAACCTCTCAGAAAACCCATAGCATTTACTCTTCTGAAGCAATAATCCGTATTGCTACAGCTGTCATCCGGTGACATTTCAAATAGAAAGAAGGTTGAGACCTGGCCTGGATATTTTTTCAATTATTGCAGTCTTGCTTAACAATAAGATAAAAGAAAAAGGTTAACTTCTTCCCTGGCTCTTGGCTTACGCTCATTCTCAATATCACCTCACTCTCATGTGTATTGACTGGTTAGCTCATAATGGCTCTGGTCTCCCATCACCTTGTCACTCGCAAGGACTGAACTTCTAACCTTGAATTGAGCTCCCTGCAAGGCTGTACAATTAAAAGAACACGATTCCATTTATAAAAAATAAAGATTTGAGAAAGATTCAGTCTAGCAATGTTGGGTAAACCATTGCCATCTAAAAGATTGATCCAATAACGGAATTGCTTAGGAGAAATTTAAGGTCAGGGCCTATTTCTACTCCGCAAAATCAACTAAAAACACACATACATAAAAAAAGGAAACACTGAAGGACGAGTATTTCTTTAGTATTTTAACAGAAAAAAGCTTTAGCTGCCATCGTTTTACCCATGAAAGACCCACTACAGACCCATTCGTTTTTTCTAATACACACTCGGGCACATATATAGTAAATATTTGGCTTATAGAGTGCAACAAGAAGTAGCAAAGAAGAACAACAGTTCCAAAGGACATTTTTAATGTACTAACAAATCATTTGACTCCATTTAAGAGCAGATCTTTGTCCCACTTTGACTTCTAGCTTTTCCACTAAAAATTACCAAGAACACTGCACACCAAAGGATCGATTAACGATGCCCCTGTAGGATACATCTTTGACAGCGTGCTTTAGACCTACTTGCATTGACTGTCTTTAGGCATTCATGTTACTAGCAGTGACATCCCCCGGAGAGAGACCAGACTGACACTGCAGCAAAAGCTTTTGAAACTCAGGAACTTTCGGGAGCAGCTTGCTATTAGCTGGTACACCTCAGTCCCTCCCTTTTTGTCCCCGCCAGCAGAGGACCTGACAGAAAAAAACATGGAGCAAAGCAGGAAAGGTAGCAGTGAAGTCTATGCAGAAGGAGCACCTGTGCGATGTGTGGGGAATGTGGAGTTTCATTCTGCCTTCAACTGGGCAGAAGCTGCTTTAGGGAATATCTGATAAGACAGAAACGCCTGGTCATTGCTAGATATTGACAAGCAAGTAGCAGCTGAATTACAAGACTCAGGAAAACAAGCTTGTGTTGGTGTAGTGTAGTTAAAATAAAGGTTTTGTCATCTCAAAATCTTTGGATCATGCCATTTAGTGTTTAGAAAGAGAAAACCTGCTGAAAACTAAAATCTGTTTCTTTACTTTTTTCTGTTATTTCACAAAATCTAAAGCATATATAACATAAAAATGACAATATCTTGATGGGTTTTGAAAGCTGAACTTATCTTGGTAAAAAATAAGCAAGGGTTTTTAACAACACATTCATTTGTTACCTTTATGATAAACAAAGAGAAATAGGTTGAGGCGGATTATTACTATTATAAGTGTTACCCTCGATGAAATGTTTCCTGATAATAAAAGGGCATTTAGATCTTTTAACTTAAATTTAGGTCTGACAAAAAAAGAAGACTTTTTAACTCAAGTAAACAAGTATTTCAAGAAGAAAATAATAAGAAATGTTTACATCAATCATTTGTGACCCATTTAAAAAACAACAGTGACAAACAGAAAATCTCGGGAGACTAATTTGCTTGTGGGAAGCTTTTAGTTGAGAATTTGCGTAGCATTCTCTCGTAGTTGAATGACTGGCATAGGTTCATGTTGATTTCGCTCTGAGTCAGCAGTTCATTCCACTATGATCCGTATGATCTGACCCACACATTTGTTACATTATGCTTGTAAATTTGAAAAGCAGTAAGAGATTCTTAAGAAATCTAACTTTCTGAAACAGCGTTATAAAGCATTACAAAAGTTTAGTATTCTAATCACTTTAACAAGTATCAGTATTAAGGTACCAACTTTAACTCTGTCTTGTTTTTTCCATATACTTCAATTACATTTAATCATAAAGATTAGTGACTTTTATTCTTAAGAATAAGTCAAAACAACAACAAAATAGGTTGTCATTCTTTTTCAGAGGCCTTGAACAATGGATGGAAACGTTATGGGTATGAAGCTTTTGAGGAGATTGTGGGATAATATGATCAGTGCAGTGCATACGGAACAAGGAAGTGAATTTAGTTCTAATTCCTCGAAAACTGGGAAAAGAAAAAAGTTGTAAAACTGTACATAGAACCTTACTGGCCAAAGAATGTGTATGCAAACAAACTGGCTTAATCATCTACACCTAGCAGCAGGCAGCACAGAGAATCACAGTTTTGCACGTTCACACTTTCAATCACATTTAAAACCATGCTCTGACACTCACATGCACATTTTAGTCTTATGATAAAACATCACACTCTTTGCTCACATGTTCTGGCTTGAAACCGCTGACATTAAATAGCTATGGTCCCCATTCTTTCATGGCTCTTCTTGTTTGGCAACTTACTATGTAAAGTGAAACTGAACTGGCTATGTAAGTGAGTAAGTATTGAGTATTCTCGATGTCTTGAGAATAGCTACAGACAAACAAAAACAAAACAAAAACCAAAGAATACAGTAGCCACACAATGAAACCAAACTGCTATAAAGTGGTGGCGGTGTCTACCACTACAAAACAACCTCAATGACAAAGAAAAAAAAAAACACCCAAACCGATGAAATTTGGTGAATTACAAAACTAATAATTTTTTAATGGAGTGGAGTTTGAAATCATAAGTACTTCAACATTAAGCTATTAGTCTACAAAATGCCTAAAGGCAAGAAACAGCCATTGTATTGGGGGAGGACAATATTTTTTCCACTTTCACTCTCATTAATTTTACCCAGTGGATGGTGTCTTGCAGAAAATCAACAATACAACAGCAGTGCTTTAATGATTCCCACTGGGAGAGTCCCTTTCCTCCTCCTACTCCACTCTGCATTCAGAGGTCAGGCCCAGCCCAACATGTGCATTAGCATGGTGGATTCATTCAGACAGATATGTGAAGACATTTTAACACAAAAACATCCATCTAACATGCCAATGCATAAAGTGATTTTAAGCCATTTTAAGCAACCCATGTTTTGGCAAATCTGTACGTCTAAAAGGATCGTTTCTTGTTCAAAGAGTTACCAAGCTCTCCAACTGTCAAGATCTTAAAGACCTTACATAACAGCAAGCATGGAAAAAAATGCATAAAAGTACAAAGATGTTTTTCTATGAGTATGGTGAGAAATTATATTCCACAAAGAAAAAAAACACAATGGGAAAAGCTGTTAAATCAACCGAGCAGAACGTCTGGACTTGAGCGACTTTCACAGCAATACACAAGGCAGTGTTAGCTGATAAATGTCACACACTCCCAAAAAAGTAGCAGCACCAAGATTAATTCTAAATTTGGTTGACAGCCACTGTGTACTCATATGGAACCAGCTAAATATGAAAACCTACTTAAAGGGGATTCTTCAAGACAAAACCGTACATTTCCTCATTGTGAAACACTAGATGAAAGCACAACAGAACAAAAAAATGCACATACATTTGCTGTGCACAAGCACAATGGAGAGAGCGAGGAGAAATACGATCTTGCCTTTTTTTTTTTTACACCGACATCTTAAGTCTGCATTCAACAGCAAGCAAAACAGACAGACAAAGCCATTGCTAAACTTTTTCAAATACTAGAACTGATTTGAGATAATGCAATAACTCGAAAGCAAATCACAAACTTAACAAGAGATAATAGATCTCCTCAAACTTATATGTTGAAAAAGTTTCTTTCAGGTCACTCTGCAAAAGATTTAAATCATTAAATGAGGAAAGGAGTACTGGACCATGTGTAAGTTCATAATGTAACAAACTGATAAAAAATTGAAAAAGATTAAAATATTAATTCAAGTGGTCAGAGGCAAAAAGTAACACTTCAGCTCGCTGTGCGGAGGCTTTTTTATAAGCCAAAACCTTGTGGAGCTAAATATATCCATTAAGGCCTTCATATCTGCTGTGATGGGAATCTCACTTATGTCATTCGCACACAACATGGTAGACAAAACACCTTGTGACATAGTTGATGCAATTGATGACAGCAGTATTCGAAAAACCTGTGATCAGCCAAGCAACTCTTACACAGCACAACAACAAATGAAGAGCGCATAAACACACTGAAGTGAAACTGGCTTGTACGGACAGGCATCGTCACAGACTAACATTCAAAACTTGTTTGGGAGGAAAGATCCCAACTGATATTCGATCCATGTGCTCTCAATGAATTTTAAAACCCATTTGCAACCATGTAAACATGTACTATAACAGTACCTAACAGGTATTTATCTTAAAGGCCCCTATTAGAGTGATCCTCAGAACAAGTGAATAATTAGACCTGAAACTACAAAAAGAAGTAGGAACAAAAGCATCTCTCATCCTAACTCTTACCCATACGTCTGTACCCCTCTACTACTCTTTCTTCACTTCCCTCTCTCTCGTTTTGCTGTCATCACAGATCCCGACTAGGGATTTTCCTCTAGACAACTTATTGTCATATTAATGATAACTGTAAAATTCGCTTTGGAGAAAAGCGTCTGCTAAATGCATAAAAATAAACATAAACAAAAGAGTGAAGCACAACATTGGATAAAACTCATGAAAGTTCATTACCTGTGAGTTCTATGTAGTCAACACATTTCTCAATGAAGAGTGGGATGGGACGGTCCGGAGTCACTAAGCTTTGCAGGGCAACACCAAAGTAGTTGCTCTCCCAGGTTCTGCGAGTGGGCGGGTATAGAGGTTTTGGAGGCTTAGATGATTTCGGCTGTAATGACACAAAGGGATTTCATGAGAAAGAGTTTATCGGAGCCAGAATGACATCTAATATTGAATAAGGTTGACAGGAAATAGAAACAGGATAGAAGAAATACATGACATTCAGAAAATAATACGTACAAAAGGAATGTGGAGAAAAAGAGAAGATGGGCAGAATGTAAAAATGAAGAAGAGAATTTGGTACATGATGAAGGCAGGAGCAGATAAAAACAAATGTGAGAATGAGATGTAGAGGTGAAGAGCGTACATAGATGGAAAGACAAATGGAATAAGATGAGGGAATAGAAACAGATGAGGGAAAGCAGATATAGGAGAAAGAAAGAGGATGAAGAGGAGAAAAATATCAGCTGAGACAAGGAAGGAAGAGGAGGAAAGCAATCAGGGAATAGATCAGAAAAGCTTCTGTGGGACAAAGGAAAAGAGGGAGTGAAAGCAGAGGAAGGCTCATATGGAGGAAAACAAGAAGCAAGAGAATGGCATTGTTCAAGACCAAAGCTAGGAAGAGGATAGATGTGCTGAGTTAGCTTTGATTTCCCACACTGTTCTGCTCTTCAAAGACTATTCATGCCTAAAGCAGTTTTGGGCTCCTCTATAATTGGCCAAGACAGCGATTAAACACCTTGTGTTTTGTAGTCTCTATTTCTGCTCTGACTCTCTCCTCTGATTATCAAAGACTGTTTCAGCGCTTCAACAATACCCAGCATTCATGACACCCATGTGGTGCCAGCGGATGTTTTTCCACTGATTTTCACACTATCTGATCTATGCCAGTGTACTTGCCAAATCTCCCACATGTCTGCGTTTGTTAAAGTGTTTAAAAAAAAACACAAAATTTCAATTATGATTGACGGATTGATTGAGATAAACTGTACTTAAATAGTTTTTAGCGTATTTTCAAAGATCAACCACTGTACCTAAACAAAAGCAAATTTCAACTCCATTTACGATTCTAATCTTTATTTCGTAAGACTGAAATAAAGTTACAGCCATTTTATTGCTTATCTGAGGCATGTAGATTGCCAATGCTCAGACAATTTCAGCAAGGTGGCCATTTAATCAACTTAGTTTGTTCTCATTGTCTCAGACCTATAAAATGTGATATCAAAGACTTATGCACATCTACTCACACGCACTCTCTTCTTTGAAAACATTTTATTTTTACCTTTTCTATATTGCTTCTTCAAACACTAGCAGAGTTTTAAAAGCACACAATGAAAGAACCCAGCATTAACATTCTGTCAACAGTGAAGACTCACCTTTTTAGGTTCCTTTGGCGTCTTGGGTGTCTTTTTCTTTTTCATCTTCCTGTCCTCTTGCTCGGGGTCAGATGTGATGGCAGGATTATCAATACCGCCTTTCCAGGGTTCAGCTGGGGAGAGGAGTGGATCTTCTTCGCTACCCCGATGGGCTCTTCCTTTTTTCTTTTTCTGTGTGGCCGGGCAGGACTCTTCACCATCACTGTCAGAGTGTAATCGTCTTTGGTAGGCCTTTGTTTTACTGAATAAGATTTTCGAACGATGCTTGTATTTCGATGGCCGTCTTCCAGTCTGAGACTTCCGATCAAATCCATTCTCCTCTTCAAGTCCTCCGTGGAGACTATGCAGCCCACCGAGGGAGTTTTTGATTTTGACGAGCCTACTGTGTGCATCATCGGGCACCGCATATATGTCGTCGTTGTGGTAACCTCTGGACCTCAGCAAAGTGTCCACAGGGTCTGCATAGTTGTCTGATGGCTCCACGTCTTCTGGGTGTGTAACTGGCCCACGTGGCAGTCTGCGATTGCTTCGCATTCCAGCCTCAATCGTTTTAAGAAGGTTTGGGTCCAGCTTTTTGACATTGGGCTTGGGATGGATTGGTTTGGGACGAACAGGTGGAGGCACTTTGTGGTTGCGTTCATGGTCTCCAACAGGCGTGCTATGGACAGGGTACTCATTCCCCTCCAAGTCAATCCGGTACTTGGCTCGCTCACTGGGTGTAGGCAGAAGCTGAACCTCATCACCAATCGGACTGTAAGGTGGGGGAGCCTCGTTATCGTCATCTGATTCGGGGTAATAGGTGTTGTAGGCAGGGGAATGGCTATGGGGAGATGTTGGGAAGGTGTCATCACTGGCTCCAGTGGTGCACTCACGTGATGAGTCAAACAGGAAAGAACCTTCTATGCCTGGCTTCTTCTCTAAAACCTCATTGAAGAATGGTGTAAAAACCTCTGTCTGTCGATGATACTGGGAAAGTGAATAGAGAGCAGTAAATTTGGCGGCAATCTCTGTGGCGATGTGTTCCCCTTCTGTCATCAATTCCTTGATGGCATCATTCTCAAAGAAGTCTGCCTGGCTGTCTGTAATGGCAACCATCTGAACAGGGATAACATCTTGGACTTCAGCCAGGAACGCCCGCAGGGTTGCCATTGAGGCCTTGCGTTTAGCAGAGTAAACCAAAATGTAGCCATGCACCAACTCATCCTTACGCACACCGATCGCTGAGTGGTAAGAAAGAACGGTGACCTGGATCCTCCGCCGACTGTCCCCAATAATTTTGTCCAGTATGAGTGTGTTGCTCTGACCCGGCTGTCCTGCACTACAGCAGTGAGAGTCAAGGAAAGGTGAGAGGATGAGGTCAACGCTAAAAGGGTCCCAGCACATGGCGCACATGACTATTCTGAGGTCCATCTCTGTCATGTCTTTGATACAGGGAAGAGGGGCAAAAACATCAAAGTGATGCTTTAACCCATCGAGTACTGCTCGGAGCCCCTGTTTAATTTGAAACTCTGTGAATTTACGAGGAAAAGCCCCAGAAGGGATATCGACAAAGGTGCACTGCAACTTGTTTGCCAGCTGTTGACCCTGATGTCTCAGGATAGGTATGTTTTTGCAAACACTGTCTCTTTGATTTGCAAGAATGAGAATGAAAGGAAGTTGCTGACCAAATCTGTCTCGCCGACTCTGTCCTATCTCTGCTCTGATCCTGCTTATGCAATCGCCAATGCAGTTAAGTGACTCAATGGAGTTGAACACACAGAAGCAACCATGTGGCTTGAACGAAGCTAACCATGTGTGGCTAAAAAGTAACGTGGAGTTAACGTCCACAGGGAGAAGGTCCAGTTCATAAATTTTACCGTCTAGGGTGTACTCATCATCTGTAGACTGAGCTCGGATCTCATTGCCTAGTTCTTGAGACAGACCTTCCTTTCCCAGAAGGCAGAGGTTGATCTTATCAATGTTGGCACTGTTATAGTAGAGATTAGAGCGTCCGTGATCAAGCTGCACCAAGCGGTTTGCTAAAACTTGCTCCACTTTCATATCTATGCAGTTCTGCCCACTCAGACATGTCTCCTTAGTGGGGTGGTAAACAAATCCAATGTGTTTAAGTAGAAGGGACTCTCTATCTGGGGCAAGTTTCTGCAGTGCTCTGTATCTGGGCTCCTCGTTCAGCACATTATGGATTTCACTCATCTTGTCACAGCTGGGGGTTGCGTTCAAGTCCAAGTCGTAAAATAGCTCTGCATGCTCAAAAAGCATTTCCTGAAAATCTTCTTTGGCCCTTTCAACTATTTCCTGCTGGTGTCTACAATAAACATCCCTCCTATCTGATTCAGTGATGTACTTGTAGGCTTCGTCTTCCATGACAAAACACATGACTTCCTCCCAGGGCTGCCCTGGACTAATGAAATGAACCCTTTCCAGTGTCTTCTTGAACCTCTCTTTCATCTCCACCCTTCTTTTCTCAGACAGCAGGTGCTGGACATGGCTATGGTAAATTCTCTCTGCTTCAGGTGTGTCAAGGAGGTCGAAGGGTATCCTGCGATCACTGTTGTCAATGTGGTCCGTCTCATCCCACGGCGTTTGCTCCAGTATCAAAAACCAGTACTGGAAATCTGGTCGGTTGCGGATTACGCTCTGTGCCTCAAACCAAGAGAGATGTTCAACCTCATCCAGATTATTGAAAAGATTGTTAAGGGTTTTTGGCAATGTGGTCAGGTACTCCTCCCTCCTCCTCTTAATGTGCTCCTGCTTCAGTTGTGCAATGTGCTTAGTGAACATGTTGCGAGCTTTCCTCGAGCCCTCCAAAGTGATGAACTCGTCATAGTCCGGTTGTCCCTTTAGATTATTTATCACAGTTTTCCATGTCGTGTGATAATCTCTCACTGTGTGCATCATCAGTTTCTCATATTTGTCAGTTACCGAGGCTACAAGGTGTCGTTGGATTTTATAGGCCTCCAGGTATGGCACAGTTTTTGGTTTTCCTCTCGTTTTATCCAGCTGTTGGATAAGGGCATTGAAGCAGAGCTCTATGTTGACGTTTGAGCGTGCAGACGTCTCAATTAGCATCAAGTTCTTCTTGCTGGCGACAAAGGCCTGCAGGTCCCTCAGATGCTGGTCCACACACTCATCACTTTTTGTGGCAGCTACAACAATAGGCTTCTTTGACTTGACAATTTGAGAGTAAAGGCTGTTTACGAATTTCATTTGGTCGTCAAATTTCCTATTGCAGCCCTTGCTAACATCAACACAAAGCACAAAGGCATCAATGCTCAGTTTCCCATCTGGCATCTGCTTCTGGTCGAAGTCCTGCTCCAAACCCAGTTGGTCAGTGCAGATGTACATAAGCTTCTCTGCTGACTGAAGCTTACTCGCTGCAGCTCGTTTCGTGTACGGCTGCAGGTTTGTACTCCGATGCGGAAGAAATGTCTGGTCATCAATGAACTCAGTCTGTTCAATGATTTGGATTTTACAGTCCAAACCTTCGTCCCCTCGATGGGAGACATCCCCCCAGTACAGGAAATGGTCATTGTTGACTACACGTCCACCAAAGTCTATTGTGCTGAGCACCGAAGTATGCTCAGAGTAGTAATTGTCCGCATCGGGACGTACATACCGATTGCATAGGCAGGACTTTCCAACACCGCAGTTGCCCTTCTCTTTCTCTGTCCCCGAAAGACCAACCACACTGACAGCAAATGTTGGGGGGCGTGCATCTTTGTTCTTGGCCATTATATCGTCCCACTCATCGCTAACTTGGTTACTTTCAGGAAAAAAGGTCAAGATATCATTCCAGTTCTGCTTGTCAGTGGGTCAGAGGCACTGCCATTTTGAATTTCCTTTCGTTTTTCTGAATGCTTCTCTCTGTATCTCTTCGAGTTTCTATCCGGGGTGTTTTTCAAGCTGGGTCAGAGCAGCCAGCTTCTCATTTTATCACCTCCCTGCAAGATATGAAATTCACAATTAGAGAAAGAATTCATTTTTAAAAATATATGTACATTTCGTCTAATTCAACCTCAGAGGAATGAATTTAGGAAATGACACACTTGACTTGAAGGTGTATTCATTTATGTGTATTCATTTATGTGACTATTGATAATCAAGCTTTATAACATTTATATGATTTTATGATGTACACACACACACATCTATGTATACATTTTTTTTAACATAGTTTTAAAAATTGTAATTTATACATCAATTATATTACAAAAAATATTATTTTTTAAATCAAAATATCAAAACTAACTGTTCAAAAGGAAAATGTTTAAAGTGACATTCACATGTATATAGGAAAAGGGAGAGTAATTGACTCGTTGGCTGTGCTCAGCAATGTCACTTTCTCTTTGCAGAAGAAAAAAAGGAGTGCTTTCAACCAATTTGTGATGAGCCAAGATAAAAATGGTATGCAACTCCAGCCCTTTGACAGGCACTGACCTAGAAATGATTTGCTTAGCTATGAGATCGAAATACCGAAGATAGAATGGTTTAGATTTGCTATCTTCAGCAGCACATCCTTTGGCTATATTATCAGTAATAGATTTTTTATGCCCAATTTTATGCCTGTTCTTGCTTTAATACATTTTCTCCAGCAACTTGGCCATAGTACTTAAATTGGCTCTACAACATTCGTTGCATGTGGAATCATTTTGGTACTTGTTTAACATTAGGAAACAGTTAAAATCCCATTTTACACTGCTGTCAGTTCATGCAATTGTTGATTGTAGATACTGTAGGACCCCACAAATAATTGGCAACAAAGTATTGTTGAGCAATATCTTTTGCCACAAAAAATAACTCACAAGTCCTGCTAAATTCATGTTGTCTTTTCTCTTTAAATCTGCCTGCATGAGTTTAAAAAAAAAAAAGCCCTCTTGAGAATAGCAGCATGTTAAGCCCGTGAAGGAATCAAGTTCACTGGCGTGGAGCAATATCATCCCCAGACTGTTTATACAGGCCAAAGTGATGATGTCACCTGTGTGTGTGTGTGTGTGTGTGTGTGTGTGTGTGTGTGTGTGTGTGTGTGTGTGTGTGTGTGTGTGTGTGTGTGTGTGTGTGTGTGTGTATGGGGGGAGGAGTTGAGAAAAAAATGCAAGCATTCTTCTTTTTTTTTTAATGTTGGTTTTAGAGGTGTTAAAATTTTCAAAAACGTTTAAGAACCAAGAATACATGGCTGTATTTATAAATTAAATTAGTCATAGCATATAACAAATTCAGAAAAAAGACAGAACGCACCTAAAATCTTTCCATCAAATGTACAATTGGAGCCAATCATACATACCCAAGACGTTTTTTCATAATGTAAGAGACATTATGAGACATTAACACATCTGGCAGCTTTAAAAACATATGATTGGTTTACACAATAGCTTCTGTGCCACTCCTATATATAGTAGAAAAATACAGAGATGTGATGAATGACACATATCCCCAGAACCAGCAAAAACGCCATCTAGCATGGTATTCATCTTTTCATCACTAAGTCAGTAATGAGCTTGTGTTAAAACACTAATGGCACTTTTCCATTAGTTCCTCCTCAGCCCTACACGGTTCGGCAAGCCGTGGCTCTACACTGTATAGGTGGCCATTACCAATATGCGGCACACTTACAAGCCAAATATTAAAGACATTGTGGCAATTATATACTATACTATATAACTATATATAATAAACTGCAATGAACAAGCTTTACATTCACAGAAATAAATATAAGTTTCTTCTCGTCACGTTTCTAAGACAAACAGGGTTCAGGCATCAGAGTTGCCATATATTCACGTGACTTACTGACTACTCAGTGCCTGGCAGTCTGCCGTCGGCCCTACTATGCTGTATTGGAACCCCAACCGAGTAGGTGCTGAAGTTGTAACTGCTAAATGGGGCTAGCCCCAATTGGAAATACAAAAATACTGTGTTGAGCCATGCCGTGCTGAGAAGGTACTAGTGGAAAAGTGAAAGAACTGAAAATTTGGATTCGATGTGGCAAGAATATAATTAATCTAATTCCACCTCTTGGCCTTCTGCCCTTATTTTTTCCTCCTGTTAATTAAAGTAGGGCATGTCTTTACCTTATAACCTTAGAGTATTAGTCCAAATGCCCCCCAACATCCTGACTGAATGATCATATGACAACAATCACTTTACTCCCAAGAAAATGTAAGTCCTACATCCCTTAGAAGAATTCAAAGAGAAATGAGAAGGATTTGGGTTCGATGTCTATGACAAGCAAGCATGACAATAAAAAGGTACACCAAGCACCTCTTCCTCATAGTATCAAGAAACATGTTGCAACTACCCAAATAAATCTATTACAACATCTTAAAAATATTTTCCTGTCTATGTTCTGGACGTAAAAATGCTTGACAAGCCTGATATTGGCTTTTTATTCAAATAACATATTTATTACCCGTATACGAGCATCTGTTCAGGTTTTCACTGTCAGTCATCAAACTATTTACTGTATATATTCTGCGTGCTGTCAACACACAGGCTCAACATAAGTCTCGGGAATCATAGTTAACCCATATTAATAGAAAAGAAACAGCTGTGTCGCTTGCCAATAAAATGAAAATCTAGATGGAGTCTATGATAGGCTTGTTAATGTCAGCTCCCAGCAAGAAAGCTCAGAGTGCATTTGTGCTGAGCTAATAGCTAAAAGTAAGCTTGTGCATCATGATTGTTCTGTTCATGGCAAGGTTGCTGGAGGGATTATGGTATCACTTGGCAATCCGTTTTGTTAGATGACTAAATACTGTTAAGCCCTGAAACACAACAAAACACACCGTAAAGGATGGGAAACTGTTTAACAGATTAATCCAAGTTCTAAATAGAAATGCACTATTTGCCTTGTTTAGGGGCTGAAACAGGCAGAGTGTCTTATCTGTTTTAAAAGAGGCACAGTTGCTTTATAATTAATAACAAATAAATCAAAGTTGAAGTGAAATACAAATTGCTGCCCAAAACACAAGTGAGCTATAAAGGCTGAAAAAAGAACTTCCCAAACATTTTTTTACTCTCCACATACTGTAAATCCTGAAAGAGAAATACGCTCACCTTGCCTCACAGGATTTCTTACTCAGTCACCAAGCACCTCTATGGCAATAAATAAGAAAGTGAGGTATTCCTACAAAAAAAATACAACCTAAACCTTGTTGGGCTGACCTCCCACATGCAAAAACAGGCCTTCTCATCCCATCATGTGTGTGCATAACTAGGTGATCCCTGCAAACCTAGGCGTTCAGCTCGGCTTTCAGGAAAAATTTCCAGATGAACCTAAAATGCGCTTAATGTGAGCGTCTCTAAACTTTTGAATACACTTGTCAACTGCTCAGTGTTTCAGTACTTTTTGCACAACTTGCTGTTCTCCAAAAAGGGGCCAGATATCCCTAACTTTTTTTTAGTAGTGTATGTTACAAAGTTAATTCTTTTGTTTAAAAAAAAAAGTACTGACATAGTTAAACACTGCTGTCATTCACATTTTTATAGTTCTTAAACATCTAAATACATGTGCTTTTTTACATTTCGAAAATCCAATTGCTAAACATAGGAAAATTTGTGATTGAAAATTGCCCTTTTATCACCATGATTTATTTTTCAGTCTCTGACACCACTTTCACACAATCCTGATTTATTAACTGCAGCATCACTTAACAAGTATACAAAAGGTCATTAAGTCCCTCAGTCTTGTTGAATATATACCAGTCTATGTCTTGATTTCCCTCCTGTGCATGTCTGCTGGGAAGATAATGGTGGTCAAATTAAATGACCAAACAGATCTATAACTAGAGCTTGACCTAATTATGCATGATGCTGACTGAAATTTATTAGCTGCCAATGTACAAAGGGAAAGGGTGCAAAATAAAGTGTCAAATTTCTTCGGCAGCTTACCTTTGTAATAGCTGTGACATAAGCATCAAAAGAGAACACATACACTAGTTAAATGTCTTAAATGTTGTTCTCTAAATATCTCAAAGCTCCCAACAATTAGCTGAAGAGTAAACATGAGGAATGAAATGTAACCCGTTAGTTACATGGTTTATGTTATTCAATAGCATGTTTTCTATTCACTAAATGTTCAACTTAAATATTATTTCCTTTCTTATTTAAAAACAGTAATAGATAATGCTATTGTTACTAGATAGTGATGATGTTTTGCTATGAGAAGTATAAAAGAGAACATGTGCTGTTAACTGCCGTTGAAGCTTAACTCAAGTCATTTATTTATCTATTTATTTCACAAACAATTACACTCTTATCTAAAGTTAGGTCTAGACTTGTACGGGATATCCCTATTGTGACTTCCCCGTCCAATGTGCCTCAGATTTAAAAACAGTTAATAGACAAACTGACAAAATCAAACATGTCATCACTCCGAGGCCTGCCCAAACCAATCCCCTCAGATGGTATGCTGAATATTTTACGAGCTTTCTGCCAATAATAATAGATTTCATATACACGCAAACCAATATGCTAAAGTCTTCAGACATGTATCTGTATGTAGATAAAACCTCAAGTATCTGAATATCTTTACTTTTTAAATAGAAGTAACGCTACACCAAAAACATGCCAATTTTCACAATTTTACAACAAAACACAAAACAATATATTGATTACTTTTAAGTTACATGAAACATCTAGTTGCATGTTATGTCTAGCACCAAGATGTTAATTATAAACGTTTTCACATTAAGCCCAATGTGGCAAAACGTTTAAAAAACAAGCCCTAAAACTGACAAACGATTAATCAACACAAAAATACAACCAAATCATTCTGAGAGCCCCTTTGGTTTTATACACTAAAGAGGGCTTTTACAACAAATAATCAGGATGAATCTGCAAGTGTGAATGTGAACATTTTCTGTGAATGAGAAATGTCATAATGGTTCCAAGGATAAAAGGAGAAATACCCCTTTACAGACTTTGGCTAAGAGGTAAAAGGGAGCTGCAGCAGCATGAAACCATGAAGATGGGGTGCAGGGCTGCAGCTACAAGAAAAACCCACTGACCCAACTGTTTGGCCCATTTTCCCCCCCCCCATACTGTTTAAGGTTCGTTAACGACAAGTGACGAATGTGGTTATAACTAATCATTGATCAGACGTCGGGCGGTAAAAGTGTGAACAAGCCCTGTTACATGACAGGAAAATTCAATAATCTTTCCGGGGAACTCTTAGATTTGACGATCCATGCAGTCATCCCCAAAGCTAACGCAAAGCCACACAAAGTCTGGAAAGATTCAATTTCCAGTGGAGATATCATGGAGACCTGGAATTCAGATATCAAATTTCTTGACAGATTTTGTAGACTCTCCCTTTAAAAAAAAATGAAATTGAAAAGTGAAAAGGGCGGTTGTCACTTCAGATATATTGAATAATTCTACAGCAGACAAAGGAAACAATGTTACACAAAAGTGAACAAGTAAAGAGTCGACGATACGGACTTGGTTTCACTGAAATTAAAACTAACAGACGCTCGGGGCAAGTTAATGCGTCAGTACCCCATGGCCACAACTGGCTTGGTTCAACACTTCGGGTCTGTACCAATGTTGAAAATGATATCTAAGGGAGAGGCTGAAACCTCGTTCGGTCTGGTTTTGGCCCTGATATTGCAGGAAAGGGGAAAAAAGCTTACCTTTTTTCAATCGCCACTAGCTAACATTAGCCAAGCACTGATACGGCTAACATGCCAGAAGGGTGAGTTAGCTAATAGCTAACGTTAGCCTAACAGCCTAGTTTGGGATCACTCGGGTGAAAAAAACGCAAGCGGAGCAAATTTTACCAACGAGATTTACAAACCGACAATAGCCCGTTTTACAACAGCGGGGGCGTACTTTCTCGCGGGCAGCTTTCGTCCACAACAGAGTGCTCGTTTCGGCTCATGAAGTCAGTTCAGATACATTCCCCTACCCACCTAATAACATGGTCGCTCCCAGATCCACATACCACGGAAAACAGGATGAAGCATTCCCACATTCAAAGGCAAAAATTCCTTTTCACTATCCACAATTCTCGCGATAGAGCCCGTCGAACAAAATCCAAAGCCTCGTTTAGTCGGAGGTGTAGTCCAATTAAGTCCCAAATGGCCGATTTGCCCGTATTTTGCAGTACTTTTGGTGCTGTTAGAATGGTATGCGTTGAAAGCAGAAACCTGCCGATGGAAGCTCCCTCCTCTCAGCAGCAATACCGAATGGTAATGGCGACTCCCTCCCTCCCTCTTCTCAGCTCCCCCTATCCGTGTCTACGTAGTTCGGCCCATCCCTTCCCTCGATCCACACCTGTCCTTTTTCTCATCCAATATGCATATTATATTGCGCAAATTCAGACTATAAAGGCCTCTTTACTGTATCGGGATCCACCCAACGTAAACGCAATGGAGGAGCAACATGTATTACAGATATGTAGAAAAGGGTCTTTCAAAATATTTGAGATATTTTGGATTTTTAAAAATGTACTTGTGCCACAAATACGCATATTCTATTTATAATGGAACCTTCTGCAGACTCATTCAACATACAATAAATAGCGTGAAATTGGTCACAATGTTTTATTGAAACATGTCAGTGAAGTTGTCTTAAAAAAATATATGATCTGATTTACATCATCATAATCGTTCAATTCCCTGCATTTTAACATTTTTCCACCCACCATAATATTTTTTTCTGCTGAAAGCACTGCAGCAGAAAAAGTGACACATTGCAAATGTTTTACAATGGAAAGAAACAGAGCTGTTTGTGATTTATTCTGACCCCTGTTTTTGCAATGAGAAATTTATTTATTTCAGTTAATATTGTGAGACAATGATGCCATGATTTCTATAACATCTTTTGAGATTAGATTACTAAACATGACTTTTATACCTTTATTATTACGTATTATTTAAACATGACTTAATATCATACATCAATAGTCAACATTTTTAAATACATATTTTGGAAAATATTGAGGTATATAACTATGTGTTGACAGTCAGACATTTTCAATGTTTTTTAGAAAAATGCTTTTCTGACATCAGTCCTCATTCTTTGAGGATTGATAAAACCTCCAATCATAAAACAAGGAAGAAAGACATAGATCACTGTTTGTATCAGTTATAGCTGAGCGTTTTTTGGGGCTTTTATATAAATTTGAGTCATGTCCAAAACACTGCCACCGAAGATTACACATTGCGGTATCCTTGCCCTTCTATAGGACTGGGTTTGTGTTTCTTGTGGTGTTTTACTTGATGGATTACTTGATTTAATAGATTTTGTTTTACCAGATGCTTTTTGATTAATTTTAAGTATGCTTTTTTGAGTATTAATTTAAAAAAATGTTTTTTCACACAATGGCTGTGTAAAGCTTGGTTTAGTGGATGGTATGGATTATGGTACTGTGGACAGACTCTCAAATGCTTGTTAAGAGTTTTTCAGCCACTTCTGGGTTACCTTTGGCTTATTAAAATAAAGTCATTATGAGGTTGTAAAATGAATTATGCATGTAAGATGACAATTTTATGTTTATTTTAATTAAATTAATCTTAAGTATTCATCCATTTATCCATAGTCTATACCACACCGTTTACCTTCGTTAATATCCTGTTTTACATTCATTCCAGTTTTTCATGCTGTAAAAACCCAGCTATAAGCCTTAAAGACTTGGTAATCTGTCATTCACAGTGCACAACATAAGTGAGTCTAACATGACACAATAAGAACACAAACTGAAGCATTTTCAGACATAACATTTGCCCCTTCATCCTCTAGAAAACCTGGATACAACCAAATCTTCCCAGAGTCATTATCATCCTGCTTCAAAATCCCCGAGCCAGGTGTGTGGGACTTTCAATCTTTGGCTATGTAAAGTTTCGTCCGGATGTGCTGTTGGGTCCCCCATACTTCAATTTAGCTTCGGTTTTGGCTTCCTTTAAATGTCTCCTCTCTCTTAAAGTTGAATCTCTGTCAACGTTCACGTTGACATTATATTTGTCAAGGATGTCACTGAAAGTTGTGTTCCTAAAACTGTTAGTCTTTCGTTTCAAGAGGCCACGTTTCAGATCCAAAATCAAAAACTCATCAAATGATTTAAGGAATTCATATCTTCATATGTGCTCATCCTTGCATCCATTAATAGTTAGATGTCTTCCTGAAACCTGAGAGACGTGAGCTGTAAAATTAATGTTGGCTAGGAAAAGGATAAAAATGCCCAAGTTCCGGTCATCACTAGTTGCCACTTAGATTGTGATCTCTGCTAACATTCTCCATATTTTCAACAGTCTCCTATCTCCATGCAGACAATCTGATATTGTGAAACTTTCCTAATTTTACTAGGACTATGCTTTTATCATTACATATCTACATACCATCTATAGTTATGCAATTTGGATTGACTAAATAACTCACAGTAAGGGAGTTCAGCTTACTTGGCGCATATCTCCAGGGTGTGGGTGTCCACAGAATGTGCACAAGGGAATTCTTGACATCCAACCATCTGGCGTAACTTGGGTAAAACCATGTTTTATGTTCCAACGTGAACAACGGCCCCTATGGTGCATATATGGCACATTTCCAAAAGTTCATACTCGGCATGGCACAGCACGGCTCTGCACGGTATTTTTGCATTTCCACTAGGGGCTAACCCCACTTAACAGTTAGAACCTGGCACCTACTCAGCCGGGGTTCCATCAGGGCTGATGAAAGGCTGATGGCAGACTGCCGGGTGCCAATAAGCCAGGGAGTAACATTAAGCGTCGCTAACACCTAAGCACGAAACCAACACTTAGGTCCAATACCAAGGCTAAGATGGGTTTTTAGTTGCCGCAATGTGCTTGATTGTTGTCTTCGGTTTGTGCTGTGTTCATACACAGATCCGCCCGTCTTTCTGGTTGGCCGTGATTTGTAATGGAAAAACACCTAAACCATGTACAGCCATGTCATGGAGAACCGTGTAGGGCTGCGTAGGCACTAAGGGAAAAACCCCAATAGAGACCTTTGTCTTCCATTCCATTAAACAGCAGGCATGCTACATTTACTCAAGTCCATCCACTGTGTCCTCTGCTGTTCAATTAGACCCCATATTCATTAATCCAAGGAAATCTAACTTGAAATGTCTGTTGCTAGACAAAGAAACAATGTACTGTACACAATATCCTGTTCCGTCTTTGGTCTATCTTCTCATCCATCGAACAGCACACCCCAAACTTTATCTGCTTGCAGTTTTTCTTACTAATCTGAAATTATTGTCTGTCCGATGCACTTGATGATATGGGCGTCCCCTTCTTGAGAGAGATAGGCATCCCCAATGTTAACTACAAGACCTTTCAGAGATATAATATCATCCTCACATGAACGCATAGGACATCCATGTTTCGCTTTATGAAACGGTAAAAATACAAAAATTACTCAGTGCTTTATGTTGTTCGTCATTCAGTTTGTCTTTCAATTTGGTCGTGGCTACAACTGTTTTTATTATCAACTGCAGATAGCATCTTTCCATCTCCAAATCTCATGTACGCCAATGAGCATTGCAACATTTCATCTTCAGCTTTTTTCCCCCTTTTTTTGTTAGCACAACCTGCACACACACCACTTATGTGCACGTCTCGCTTATATTGTTAAGGCTGTTAGCCCCTGGTAGGGTCTTCTATAGAAAATTGATCTTAGGGTCAGAGTAAGATCACACAACTTGAAAAATCCCACTTATTCAGACTTATTCATGTGAGATAATTGGCTATCAACCTTTAATTTTTTAAAGTGTAAAAATAATTTTAAAAGGGAAATTCAGGTATAGATAGTAGATAAACCTAATTTTTAAATTTTCCCCTACATAGTATATTTATATATCAGTTGACAGCATTGTTTGACAGATGATGTTGTGCCATGATTAGACAAAGCAGCCTACACAGCGAAAATTGATCTATACTTTTGAATTGTTGTTGTTGGCTGTAGGGTCCAGTGAATTCCCTGAGTGCAGTGTTGAGTTAATGAGCCTCAGCTCAAAAAGGAAACAGTCCCTAAGGTAAGAGAGGCTATGTGGTGATCAGTCAGAATATATCAACTTGAAACCTATTTTGATTAAATCCATGCAGTCATGAAAATTCTGGGTTGTCTTTTCTCTCACTCCTCACAACTTTCCAACAAACATTCATTGTGTGTTTTTGCTTATGATCTCCATCGAAGCAGTTTGTTTTTCCTTTTCCTTCCACTAAGAAAGTTTTACTGAAATTTAAAACACTGTTAGTTTGTTCAGCACAGCAAATAGTGTGATTTTTTTTTTTTACAACAGAGCTGCTTTTTGTAACCTCAGTGATGAGGTAACAAATCCCCCAAGGGCCAATCCATCAGGCGGGATGAAAGACAAAAAAATCAATTTATAAAGCCAGGAGAGCAGCAGATACTCATCTGCAATGCAGCTATGGAGAGCTGGTGTGGGATGACTGCCCACATTCATGGACAGCTTGCAAAGGATTAACGCTCTCTGCACTGCTTTGCTTGAGTACCAAATGAGCATCTATTTTGCATTCATATATTTGATTTTTGCTTCAACTTCCTCCAGGCATAGATTGGCTTCCCCAAAACTATTCTCTTTTTTTATTAGTTCAAAAATTCAAATGCATATTGATATTTCCATTTTCTGTCATGAGCTGGGGTTTTGTTTCGGGTTTTGAACTTTGATTTGGGGTTTTGGTTTAGGTTTTCTGATGTGCTCTGTTTCCCTGTGCCTTGATTTCCTGTGTTTTATTCTAGTGTCTGTCTTAGCTTCCTGTGTTGTTCTCTTGCGTCTACTCCAACTTCACTTACCCTCAGTTGCTTATCGTACTGTTATATGTTATCATCTCAACTCTGTTCAACTGTGTCTCCTGTTCTTCATTGAATAATTACACTCACCTCTATATAAGCTTTTTAGTCTATTAGTTTCTTGTCACTATTTCTAGTGTTTTAGGTTTTCTCCTAGATTTATTTGCATTTTTTATATCCAGCTTGGCTGCACTTTTTGTTGTTCTTAATAAGTCTCCTTTTCCGTGAGTTCCTTGGTTCCCCTTGTGTTTCTTCATTGGCACTTCACGTTGGTCCAACCCCTCACCACCAGCTATTGTCACACTTTCTACAATTTTCTACAATTTACCATTTTTTTAACTGGCAACCAATGTTAGCTGGTGGAGGCACAGTATATTTGCAAGCTTGCATTATGTTTTACATTGTTCAATAGAGAGTTAGCTAAGGCAGGTTTCTTACCAGTTGCTCATCATGCCCCATGCACCAGAACATTTATGTATGCACAAAACCTCCCAAATCCCAAAACCTTGAATCCCATACCAAAGATGTATTAGATTGCCATACCTTTTATCTTGCTAAAAAATTGCAAAATTAATCAAAGTATAATAAAAACACAAAGCTATTTACATATAAGTAAACTACCTGGTTTCCTCCAAGTCATCAGTTTTAATTCAACACTTTGTTTTATGATGCACAAACCAATTGAAAGATTATAGAATGATGAAACCGCTTAGTTGGACTAAGACTCTTTCTCACACACATCCCTGGACAAAAAACATTCCATGGCTTAAAAAACGTGCTTTTTTTTCATAGGAAAATCTCCTTAAAACCCACTCAGTAAAGATAAGCCTGAGGATGTTAGAGCTTTGAAAAAGACAGCAAACCTGCTGAGAGGACACCGTGTCCTCTCTGCAGCTTTGTACAGAAGCCCAAACCTAACAAGGTGTTAGATATACTTCTGGTATAGATATACTTCTGTTATATGCAGGATTTCGTGTCTTTGTATGATGTCATATTTTACACATATATTTATTCTACACATGCTTTAGATTTATGCAGCAGACAAATGTGGTATTTACTACTGCTATCCAACACATCTCTTTGATGTTATAGGTCACAAATCTTTGTCAGTTTGTTTTTTTAATTAGAATCTGATTTTAGTCAGAATCTGATTTCTGATTTCCTTCATCTTCACAACCATTAACTTTTTTTAATACCTAATTTCTCCTTTATTGTTAGCTTTGATGTTAACTGTAAGGTTGTATCCAAATTGTGAATATAAACATAATACAGCTACAGAAAAACTACACTCGTAATGTGTACTTCTTTATTAATAGGTTTTCTTTGTAGTAGCATGAATGGTATACACAATGTGAAATGATCAGTTACTTAATAAATATTTTTGGGATTATATTCTGAATACTATTTACCACCAGTCAATAAAGATCAAATCAAATAATTAATTGGATCGCATAGCTAACTGATGCAGAAGACAATACATCATGGCAGGTCGATAAAAAGTAATTTACTAACAATTCAACAACACAATACTGAGTACACAAAAATAAAACATAGTTATTCAAGGCATTATTGTAAGGTGAAACCTCCATGGTACCTCTGATATGATACATGAAAAAAATCCTTGAAAATTGTATTCTAGTAGGGTGGAGCTATGTTTTGATTTTAAAAATGAAACAAAACAACAAAAGCATGAAACACAAATGTGAATAGACAAAAACTCCACTAAAAAGCCTCGAGTGGCATCAACCACTGTATAAAGCTCCCTAGGCAACTGACTGAATGAAAATTTCCTGGCAAAGTTACTCTTTGCTGAGGGTTTAAGGGGTTAAAACATCTAAATCTGTCTTTAGTCTGTGCTGTCATACTCTGCAAAAACTATGGTGACAATTTGTATGATAATCCTTTTTTTCCTGACTGCTCTATTGTGTCAAGGTATGTACTCAGCTGCAACGGCTGAAACACTGTAACCCAGCAGGGAGAAGCAGGATGTTGTCTGAGTATTTATTTCTCCCCTCGTTCGAACAATACAAACCACAGAGTAAGTTAAGTCCAGCAGGACACTGACTCATACAAAAAACATCATCCGATTCTTGTCGTGTTCAGATTCATGATTTTCTTTTCCCACATTTTGATCTCTTTCAGTCCTGTTATCAGTGTAGATATTACATGAAGATTTCCATTTCATCATTTCACACTGTATTGAACACAACTGTGACATATTATTGAGTAACTGGTTAATTTTGGTTTTGTTTAGTGTATTAATTTTATCAAACCAATCCAACATCCAACCACCTTATTAGAATATTGCTTTGTTTAATTGTAAACATTTTCAATGTTTCCTTTGGTTTTATTTTTTCTGTAGCTGACAGCACCTATTTCATCAGGTCAGCATAACATTTTTGAACCAATATTTATTTTTTTCAGATTAGAATGATATTATTAAGCATAATAGATTATCATTATGATATTGGTTATGTATTATTGCACATTCAGAGTTAAGGTAGAGTGCATAGTTGAACCCTGCTTGTGCTTAGTGATAGCAGTGTTAACTCAATTCTTTAGTTGGAAACCTGAGAATAAACCAGAGTCGATCAAGAGTAAAAAAATTGATATTTATTGGGTCACAGGTAAAGTATTTCAGTGCTGGGATCTTCACAGACAAAACCTCTCTCTCAGGGTCCCAGTCAGCAAAGAGCCCTGAGATCTGGGGGTGATGGGTCTTTGTCTCATAAACTGGACACACCCCTCAAAAGGAGGACTGGACACAACCAATTCCTATTGGCCAGTTACCTCTAAGACTAAAAAGCCGGGTCCTAATTCATGTTGATAACATTGGAATGTGGCACCAAATGATGTGTGTGTGTGTTTGTGTTGACTTAAAGACAAGTATCTAATGTAACAGAGGAATAAAAGGAGAGAAAGAAAAGAGAGAGAGAGAGTCTGTGGGCACAGCCAGAGACTTCAACACAAAATATGGTTATAATATAAAATAAGACAATCAGTAATATGCATAGATCATGTGATAGCAAACAATGCTAAAGTGAGTGTTTATAACCAAATCCTAACAGCAGCAAAAAGCCAGTTGGTTAATTCCCATGCAGTTGGTAACTTGCCAATCTGTTCCATTGTTCCATGTTATAGCTTTGTCCAAAGAGAAAACTAAACCTTTTTGTCTACCTTCAACCCTAAGCGTTTCTTTTAAGTCCTCCATGCCGTTTTTTTTGGTTTCCTCCCTGGATTATTTGCCTGCCCATCCACCCTCCATCACCTTCTGGATCAGGATCTTCTGGATTCCTCCTGTCGCTTACTCCCTCTGTCTTCACACCTCCGAGTGAAAATAAAACTTTTTTCACTCACTCTGGATGTTAATTTGTGCCCGCACCAGAGTCAGTCGTTCGGTCATGACAGCCTGTTGCACAATTTCCCCTTTATGATCCAAAACCTTGCAGTCATATGAAAAAAGTTGGGAAAGACCCTGCAGAACTGGAAATGAGTGTACAGTGAGCAAAGGGAGGAGTAGACTTTCTTTTTTTTCATTTTAAGACTTCCAGATACCTTCACACTGACAACAGACTCTATAAATCATAGAAGAAGTTAATCAGTGACACTTTTATTAAAGTGAAGCTACTGGTGGGGGCATATTGCAGACATGTATATGTAAACTGCAATAACTTGTTTTAGTATATAATGCTTTTTTGTTCTGGAATCCCATGTCAATATTTGAGATCTTTCTCAACAGGGGCAAAGGTTATTTGCTGTTCAAAGGCCAATGACAGTTACAAAGTAATTAAAAGAGTATTTTACATCACTTCCCGGTCAAGCTTTGCATTGTTTACAGAAAATTCCACATTGGATAGACAGAAATAATACGGGAAACTGAAACAGTAGAAAAAAAGAAACAACACAACTTACGAAACCAGAAAGCAAGAACATGACAAAACCTGCTCCACAACTAACTCTTCCCCTTGGCACCTGCTCTACTCCATACCAGTTTGCCTGGGCCAAGCCCCAAGCCTCCCCAGCCTATTTGTATATTACCAACAATCGGTGTATGCCTAAGAGTTTCTTCTGCTTCCTGAGCTTCCATTCTTGGATTCCATTTAATCCAACCAGAGCTCTGTTCTAACCTTAGTACATTAAAACTCCTCTACTAGACCATATAGTGGAAGCTGGAGTGTGCCACAGTACTTGAACAACCAAAAGTGTATTAATTACCACTTTCATATTGCTTATATTAACTACACATGCTTATTCTCACTTTTTTGTACAGCTAAAGACAATGCACAAATCATCTTTGTGTTTGCTTCACATGTAAAACCGATTCTCACCTTCATTTAATGACTGATCTTGATTTAAAGACTTCAATTTATTCAAGGCCAACCCATCAGTTTAACTTGAATTTACACTAAAGAACACTACCAAAAAATGCAAACAAAAACGTATTTTTGAAACGCAGATTTATTCCAATGAGAACAGGTTTTGGCCTGCTGTATTAATACAAATGTCCACAAATGAGCATAAAGCAAACTTTTCAAAAAGTAGAATGGCTTTGGTGACCTACTTGGTTGTTTCAATCAGTAAATGATATCAGCCTACAATATAGGAAATACACACAATGCCTTAAAGATACCTTGTACTTCAAAAACACCATTTAGCAAAAACAGAAAGCATGAGGCCACAAAATCAGCATTTTTCGTTGACAATTTAAGGCTAATATAAAGGAAAATCAACCATATTAAAGTAAACTTGTGTGTTCCAGGGAGGGAATTGTTAGGGAAACATTTCGTAAGCATACAAAAACAGTCTGCTCAACTTAATACTCTGAATCGTGCAGCAACATGATTCAGAGAAAAAGATTCAATGCCTCTTTTGAATAAGTAAATTATCGACCAATTCAGTAAAGATATACAGAAAAAACCTGAATTGGTGATCATGAAGAGGAAACAGGGTTAGAGTAAAAACAAAAGCTCATAATGATTCAGCCTGCTTTCTCCTGATAAAGCTGCAGTTTCTGACTGTTTTATTGTAAAGACTGGCCAGCCACTCCTTGAATAACAGCTGCAGGGATCAACATCCATTGTGACTCATTAGGCAACAGTTAGTCTAATCTTTTCCTTTTAAAGGTGAGACAATTTACTGAGGAATTATTGAAGTGGCACTTCTTTCATCCTTTAACCTATCTCATGAAACCAGGCTGTTTTGATAATCAGACACCACAAGCAAAGCCTAGCTTCATACAATCCTTTTATTTTTCCTTTTTTTAACATCTACCGCATGTCGAACATCAGTGGTTACAGGACGTCTGTATATGTCCAGATGCGGTCAAAATTTGGTCGACCTAGAGGTCCTTTTGATGAAAAGATGTATTAGATTCAAAATATCATTACTAAATAAGACATGATCTTAAAAGGCAATTCATAAACACATTCACAAACGTCTTTTTTAACAGTACAATAACAGCAGAAATGTAAAAAATATAAAATTACACAGCTCCCTTTTGCTTACGTCTCCAACCTGCAAAGAGGTTTGCAGAAAATAGCATAAAAATTCCTTCCAGAAAGTCATGTTGTAACGTTCCTGGCACTGGAGCTGGCTCCACCCCGTCTGCACACCTGCTCAGCATCCTCAATCCATAATCACCCTCATCGCCTGCACCTGTTTCCACCTCCATATATACTCTGCTCATGCCAGTCTCCGTGCCAGAACGTATCGAGCCTTAGAGTAAGTACTTCCAGCATTATATTATCCTGTCTGCCTGATATCCGACCTGCCTTCCGTCTACCTGTCTTCGAAGCCTGCCTGTCCCTCGTCTGTACCTTTGCCTGATCCTGACTGCCTGCCCGTGTATGACCCCGCCTGCTTCCGACCTCGAGACCCCGCCTGCTCCCTTGGACTGCCTCCCTTGTTTTGACCCTGGACTGTTTCTGGACTCCCTTGGATTTACCGCTGTTCCTCTGAATAAATCCTGTTAACTGACCGTCTGCCTCAGGGTGTTCTTGGGTCCAAATCAGAATCGTGACAGTACGTTCTGGCCAAAACATGGACCCATCACCCAACGGTCAGTGGCGTGCGGGAGTGGAACAATCCATTTCTCAGCTACAGGTTGGCGTCGCTGAAATCCTCTTTCACCTCCGTGATCGAGCCCCTCCAGCGGCTCCTCTTCCGCAGCCATCTTCCGTGGCGCCGGCGACGCCTCCGGTGACGTCACCACCGCCCGAACCACGCCTGACTCCGCCGGGGCTCTTCGGGGGCGACCCCGAGCAGTGCCGGGCGTTCCTCACACAATGTGAGATTAACTTTGAACTCCAACCATCCTGCTTCCCCTCAGACCGGGCCAGGGTGGCTTACGTTATCTCCCTCTTGGACGGAAAGGCGAGGCTTTGGGGAGCTTCCGAGTGGCAGAACGACTCCGCCATTTGCCACTCGTACACAGACTTTTCCAGGGAGCTGACTAGGGTGTTTAGCCCAGTGCTACCCTGCCGAGAGTCCTCCAGGGGACTTCTGGCGCTCAGGCAGGGGCAGAGGGGAGTGTCCGATTACATCATAGACTTCCATCTGCTCGCCGCAGAGAGTCGCTGGAACGAATACGCGCTCATGGACGTTTTTATTCATGGACTCAGCCCTGGGATTAAGGACGAGTTAGCCACCCGGGAGTACCCCGGTTCCCTCAGAGCGTTGGAGGAGCTGGCCACCCGGGTGGACCTCCGCCTCCGAGAACGGGAGAGGGAGCGCCGGTCCACCCCATTTCCGGGGTTGTCGGTCCCCACCACCGCTGCCTGCGCTGCCCCCCAGAGGGCACCCGCCCCCGAACCCATGCAACTGGGGAGGGCTGGCCTATCTAAGGAGGAGCATCAGCGCAGAAGGCAGGAGGGTCTCTGCCTCTACTGCGGCGGAGCTGGCCATCGTGTACGCTCCTGCCCGCTAAAAGACCAAGCTCAGTAGGGGGAGGGGGATCCCTACTGGGCTACACTAAACTGGTGATTCCCCCAGACCGTTTATTCCCCGCTACACTGACTGTTTCTAACCAGTCCCACAGCCTACAGGTGTTCATCGACTCCGGGGCGGACACTGAATTCATGGACGAGGGGCTGGCCAGGAGGCTCAAGATCCCGCTCCACCCAGGGTCATCCCCCCACAGCGTGCTCGCCCTGGATGGGCACGAACTCAACCACTCACGCCTCGTCTCGGAACCCGTGGAACTGAGGATGGGAGGTAACCATAAGGAGAAACTGACTTTCATGATGATTGAGTCTCCTCAGGTTCCGGTGATTCTGGGGGCTACCTGGCTGAGGAAGCATAACCCCCAGATTGATTGGCGGCGGAGTGAGGTAAAGGGATGGGCTCCTTCCTGCTCCGAGCTGTGTTTGGTTGCCGCCCAGCATCGGCCGTCATCCCCGGGTAAGGCAGATAACTATTACCCAGACCTGTCCAGGGTCCCGGCGGAGTACCTGGACTTGAAGGAGGTCTTCAACAAGGCCAGGGCCACAAGCCTTCCGCCTCATCGACCATTCGACTGTGCCATCGACCTGCTGTCTGGCACCACACCCCCTAGGGGCCGCCTGTTCTCCCTGTCTCCTCCTGAGTCCCAAGCCATGCGGGACTACATTAATGAATCCCTGAGGTCGGGCATTATTCGTCCCTCCTCATCACCTGCCGGAGCGGGCTTTTTCTTTGTGGGGAAGAAAGAGGGATCCCTCAGGCCCTGCATTGACTACAGGGGGCTCAACCATATTTCTGTTAAGAACCGCTATCCCATCCCACTAATGAACTCTGCGTTTGACCAGGTCCAGGGGGCGAGGGTCTTCACTAAGCTGGACCTGCGCAATGCGTACCACTTGGTCCGGATAAGAGAGGGCGACGAGTGGAAGACGGCCTTCAACACTCCCACGGGCCACTATGAATATCTTGTAATGCCCTTCGGCCTCACTAATGCTCCCGCTGTATTTCAGAACCTGGTCAACGAGGTACTGAGGGACATGATCGGGCACTTCGTGTTTGTATACCTGGACGACATCCTCATCTACTCTGATAATCTGAAGGACCATAAGCAGCATGTACGCTCAGTCCTCCTCCGCCTTCTTCAGAACCAGCTCTACGTGAAGGCAGAAAAATGCGACTTCCACACAACGTCCACTTCATTCCTGGGATTCGTACTGACGCCAGGAGAGGTATCCATGGACCCAGCAAAGGTGCGTGCTGTCGCCGAGTGGCCCATCCCATCGGACAGGAAGCAGCTCCAGAGATTCCTGGGATTTGCCAATTTTTTTAGGAGGTTTATACGTAATTACAGTCAGGTCGCCTCCCCGCTCCACGCGCTCACGTCGGGCCAGACTAGATTCGTCTGGAACGAATCGGCGGACAGAGCTTTTAAGGGCCTGAAGAAACTGTTCGCTTCCGCCCCCGTCCTTGTCTCCCCCGACCCGGATCGTCAGTTCATTGTGGAGGTGGATGCCTCCAGCTCGGGGGTCGGGGCCGTGCTTAGCCAGGAGGCAAGTGACGGTCGCGTACACCCGTGTGCTTACTTCTCCAGGAAGCTCTCCAGCGCGGAACGTAACTATGACGTGGGTAATCGGGAGCTCTTGGCCGTTAAGTTGGCGTTGGAGGAGTGGAGGCACTGGCTCGAGGGCGCCAAGATTCCATTCCTGGTCTGGACAGACCACCGGAACCTGGAATATCTCAGAACCGCCAAGAGACTCAACCCCAGACAGGCAAGGTGGGCCTTGTTTTTTGGCCGTTTCGACTTTTCTCTCTCCTACAGACCGGGGGCCAAGAACGTCAAGCCTGACGCCCTGTCCCGAGTGTTCGAGGCCAAAGAGGAGACCCGGGACCAGGAACAGGACTTCATCTTGCCAGACGCGGTAAGGTGCGCCGTCTCTCGTCTCTGCCTCGAGGAGGAGGTTAGGGAGGCCCTGAACTCGGTCCAGGTCCCTGGGGACTGCCCCAAGGACCGGCTGTTTGTTCCGGACCACCTGAGACAGAGGGTCCTCGAGCTCTGCCACAGCTCCCGCCTGTACGGACATCCGGGCATCACCAATACCCTACGTCTCACCCGCTCCCAGTTCTGGTGGCCCTCCCTGACCGGGGACGTTAGGGGCTTCATTTCCGCCTGTGGCCCCTGCAACCAGGCCAAGGTTTCCCGTCGCCCCCCGGCGGGGCTGCTCCGTCCCCTGCCGGTACCTTCCCGTCCATGGTCTTCCCTCTCTATGGACTTTGTTACTGGTCTCCCGGCCTCAGAGGCCTTCACCGTGATCCTAACCATCGTGGACCGCTTCTCAAAAATGGTCCATCTGGTCCCCCTACCCAAGCTGCCCTCTGCCAAGGAGATGGGGGCCATCCTGGCTAGGGAGGTCTTCCGTTTGCACGGCCTCCCAGCAGACATTGTGTCGGACAGAGGTCCCCAGTTCGTGTCCCGCTACTGGCGGGAGTTCTGTGGCATGCTGGGCATCTCGGTGAGCCTCTCCTCTGGCTTCCACCCCCAGACGGATGGCCAGACGGAGAGGGCCAACCAGGAGGCCGAGACCAAGCTCCGCCTGTTCTGCCAGTCGGACCCCACGAAGTGGGCCCAGAACCTGCCATGGGCGGAACATGCTATGAACGCCACACCCTCCGCTTCCACCGGCCTCTCACCCTTTTTTGTGGTGTATGGTTTTCAGCCTCCAGTATTCTCTACCCAGGAACTGGAGTCCCGGGTCCCCTCTGCCCGCCTGTCCGCCCTGAGATGCCAGCGAGCCTGGAGAAGGGCCAGGAGGGCCATACTCGTCGCCTCCCGAAATCAGGCCCGGGCGGCCAACCGCCGGCGGATCCCCGGTCCCCGCTACCAGGTGGGTGAAAGGGTCTGGCTCTCCACCAGGGACCTTCCGCTCAAGGTGGAGAGCCGGAAGCTAGCACCCCGATTCATCGGGCCATTTCCCATCGAGAGGATTATTAACCCAGTGGCAGTCCGCCTGCGATTACCCCCATCCATGAAAGTCCACCCAACGTTCCACATCTCCCGTGTTAAGCCTGTCAGGTCCTCCAGGTTGGTTCCCGCCTCCGCGACCCCGCCGCCCGCCCGGCTTGTTGACGGCTCCCCTGCCTACACCGTGCGGAGGATCCTGAGATCTCGTAAGTGGGGCAGGGGAACCCAGTACCTTATTGACTGGGAGGGCTACGGGCCGGAGGAACGCCAGTGGGTCCCCTCCAGTCGTATCCTGGACAGGTCCCTCATCCGGGACTTCCACAGAGCCCACCCAGACCAGCCTAGGGCGTCTGGAATCCGCCCTTGAGGGGGGGGCTCTGTAACGTTCCTGGCACTGGAGCTGGCTCCACCCCGTCTGCACACCT
>CAJRST010002224.1:17016029-17056030 GCA_907169785.1 Menidia menidia | reverse complement strand
GCAACATTATACCATGAAGGGGTAGAAAGCTTTTTCTCCAAAATTTCTATCCAATTTTCAGATCGTTATCCAACCTTGACAACTCAATTCCCTTACCAACCATAAAATGGTAGACAGATAATCATTTTTAATACCTTTAGAATACTTAAAAAACCAAAAATACGACTTATGCAATACAAAATTATACACAGAATGCATCATACAAGACAAAGGATGTTCAAGATGGCTCTTACAAACATCAACATCTGCTCACAGTACACAGATAACACAATGGAGGTTCTGTGCAGACATTCTGGATTGAGGTAGGTTTGTGAAGATCTGTCAACATGGCCCAGGTGTACTATTCTAGCATGCTCCACATTGTGTGTGCTTGGGTAGCACAAATATGCACCAATATGGAAATTAACCCTGTAATGCCAAATGTATCATATTTGATACATACGGTTTCTGAAATTTTTTGCGTCTGACACCTTTTGCATAATTTAATGATAGAAACTTTGCTCAAAATCCTATTTTACACAATCAGATACACCTGATAACAGGGGGGCAGAAGACTACCGGTACACAAAAAATTATCTTGACTTATCGCATAGTAATACATTATTAATATTAGAATTTTAATTTAGTTTTTTCTTTTGACATATTTTGTTAAAAGGCCAAATAATGAATCAAACAAAAAAAAAAAATCATTTTCTGTTTTGTTTTATTCTTGGATCAGGCTTTAAAGGGTTAATTCAGCACCCTCTTCACTGTCCTATGTATCGCAAAGAAAACTATTCTCCTGAATGTGACCCACAACCCCTGGGCCAGGCCCTTGGTGCCCGGTTGGGGGCTTGTCTGTGCCTTGAAGGTGTTTTGGACTGCCTCTCAGACTAGCTAGCCAGCATGGGGGTGAGTTGGTGCATGCTCCTGGGTCTCTGATGTGTCTGCAGGATTTCCCAAAAGAGTATGGTGGTGGGTATTGGGGCTGGATGGGGGTTGGGGCTCTCTCCATGTCGGGGTAGTTTTGGGCGGGTTGGGGGTTGTTCCTCCTTTCTTATCTTTGGCCGTCTCTTGGTCAGGCTGGTGTGTGTTTTTTTTCGGGTTGAGATGTGGCTCTATTGGTGCTTTTGCGACTGCCAAGCTGACTTCAGACCCTCTGGCGGTTAACAGGAAATGGGGTT
Source organism: Menidia menidia (assembly GCA_907169785.1). NCBI lineage: Eukaryota > Metazoa > Chordata > Actinopteri > Atheriniformes > Atherinopsidae > Menidia > Menidia menidia. The sequence goes on along the minus strand of CAJRST010002224.1, from coordinate 17,054,867 downwards.
GCCTTCCCTGGCCCTTATGCTGTGTCATGTCCCCAAATTTGTCTTTGCCCACAACACTTACATGCACTCTAATTTGTTGGGGGTGGACCACATTGCCAGCTCTGCATGGTTCCCACCCCATGGCATTACCTGAGGGCCTTTGGTTTGGGGGGGGGGTGTTGAGTTGAAGGGCTTCGCTGTCTGTCAGCAGCGTGGTGCTTCCATCCACATCTCCTCCCCTACCATTTTAATTACATTTTAGTGCTCAACATTGTTGTGCCAGAGGGTTCTGGAAGGAGTAAAACCCATTAAAGAAAGCAGCATGGTTCCCTCCATACTCTGTAGCCCCAAATAAATAGATAAGTAGAACAGGAAAGAAATTAACCCTTAACAAATACATTTCAAACCATATTTACCTGTTTTGTGTCTAAAAGATATGTGACCATAATTCATGGAGTATTGATAAAGTCTATTAAAAACGTAGAAAACGCAAAAAGAAACCTTTTAGAATAGCAGTAGTAGCCTAGTTAAGTCCTTATATGAACAAATAAATATCTCTTTCAAGTAAAGAGATAAAAATGTGACTTCCTCTGTAATTTGAAAACAACACATATAGTTTATTCAAATACAATTTTGTTTGATATCTGTAATATGCTCCACCAAATGATGAGGCAGGAAATTCATTTAGAAGAAAATCAATCCTGAAATTACATTTGTTTTGTACACCATTTAATTTGATTTTCTCAGACTATTTCTTATATGTTTAAGTGAATACATCATAGTAAAGTACAGAGCATAAGGGGTCAGTACCCGCAAATGTTTAACAGTGTAAACTGTGTGTGAGAAATATTTCATGAAGTACTTCAGTTCACCTGTATCACCATAGCAACCTCTGCCTGTTTTTAATTGGAGCCTAAGGCCGTCTGGATCCCTTTCATCTTCCACACCAACACACAAATACACTTTATTTTCCACACATTGTGCACTGAGGTGTCTGCTCCCTGTGAGGAGTGTTTATATGCCTCCATTGCTCTTTATGTTAAAAGAATAGATATTTTTAATCAGAAATATCTATTGTATGATCATCAAAATGTTTAACTTAAAACCATATGCAGGCCCTCAAAGAGCAGAAACGTCTTTATGTAATACAGAGCTGGAATGGAATAATAGTGGATGACAGAAAGATTGTCTGTTAACGTCTTTTGCTTTGAGGTCATGTGAATGGAGATGAAAATGTAATTTAGAAATTGGCAAATTTCCCATATTTAGACATTCACAAGCCTGCCTCCTTTCCAAGGGTTAGGGCCCTCAGATAGATGTATGCTGCAGATGTTGAGTAAAGCTGTGTAGACTTTACATCTCTTTACTCCTATGTGAACTACAGTTTTTTCATTTTCTGAGGGAATGTGCACGGTGACAACAAATTCTGCATCTTCTCCCAACAAATGCAGTGGCAAAGGTCAACTTTGACAGCACCAGAGAGTTGACAGAACGATACCTATGTGACTTCAGAGAGGATGGGATTTAGACCCATTATAAAAAGGAGTATGTGTTAAAGACGATCAGGCTTTTTTCAGAAAGGATAGTTTTGCCTTTTGGATATTGAGGGAGGGCGGACATTCCAAATTGCCCTTAGGAGTGAGTGTGAGGGTGCTTGGTTGTTGGTCCTTGTGTGTCTCTGTGTGGCCCTGCGATGGACTGGAGGACCGTCCAGGGTGTACCCCGCCTCTCGCCCATTGACCACGTTAGGGAATAAGCGATTACGATAATGGATGGATGGATGGTATTAAGGGAAGGGGGAAAATATCCCACCAAACTGATGCTGAGGTTTTAGTCCCAGATAACATCCTTGTGTCTTACTGTGAAACCCCATTGGTGATGGGAAAACATTTTACAGAAGTGCTTAACTGTAACCATGTAACGGATGTTTTCCAGCCCATGAATATTGATTATGACATAGGTATAGACAGTGATCAGGTTGTAGAATTGAATTGTGTATTTAATCTTGATATGAATCATTAAAAAAATTATTTATTCTTGTTATTTTTCAGGATTCTTACCATCCTGTGATGGTCATTTTCACATAGTACTGCCAACACAGAAATTTGATGCTGAATCATGTCAATGACTTAAAGTGTGTTTCATAGAGGAAAAGTACAGTTGCAGTTAATTATTAGTCTGGAAAGTAATTCTTGTCCGTGAAGACAGATTGCAAACAAATACATTTGCTCATCAAATAGAAGAAGACTCTTTTCCTTGAGAGTTTGTAGACTCAAAGCGAATGTTTGATCATTTAAAGGTATCCGATGATTTTTCAGTCCATCAGATTCAACAAAAGATGCTTGACCACTCTCTTCTGAAGTTGGACCTAGCCAATGTTTTCAAGCTATCTGTGAAGGATGTGTCTTCACAAAAGAAGAAGGGAAATGCATTTGTTGACCACATGTGGCAAAACAGGTTCCCAAATAATAATAATTTTTGTTGAATTGATTAAAATACTAACTTTTCAGTTTTTTTGCATTTGTTAGTAAGTGTTGAAAGGTGGATGGCTGGTCTGATCAGCAAGTAGTTCCCTTTTATTTCATGTTTTTTTGTATTTTTTTTAGGTCAGATTGGTTCTTTGTGTTGATTTACTTATTGTTTGAACAGTAAGTTTAAAGTTAGGTTGTTAAGTTACCTTAGTTTGTTCATTTTACTGCTTTTAAAGACCTTGTAATTGGAATGTTTTTTTTCTTTCTGAAATACCTGTGTTCTCATTCTTGCCTGGTCCATCACATTGCATGTCACTAATCAGTGTTGTAGTTTTTCCTTTCCAATATATATACTGTATATATACCAAAAATAAATTAATATGACTATTTATGTTTCATTTAAGCAAGGACTTCCATTCAAGCCCAAAAGAGTAGAAATTACAGCCGGATGTTCATTATGAAATTGTTTCTGCTCTCAATAAGTCTAAAAAGCATTAGTTTTTTTTTTACGTGGGTTACTGTTAAATTGGTTGAAGTGTAAATGATGAATATTGTGAAACTGAATTGGAATCTTCTATAAAGCAACTGAAACACATAGATGGATGTAGAAACTCATGTCACAGCATTTTCCCTTCGGCTTTAGGGACAGCTGAAAATCACTGAGCTTGTATTCCATTTTTGATGCGTTTCAAACCAATGAAACAGAAATGGAACATGGAGAGACTCTGAAGCCAAATTTGAAAATGAAACCAGTCATACGGGGGAAAAAAGTAAATGGGTAAAAATACAGACAATATTACATTGTTTGCATTGAGAACTGATAAGGTTGCATATTATTGGGTGAAGATGAGAAAAGAAACTTGCTCACTCAAAAGAAAACCAGGACTTTGGTCTATAAATGTTCCATTCCTACAACAAAGTGAAAAGTGCAAAGTTAGTAGACACCATAAAGCCCCAAAAAACCTTGTCTCCTCTAAAAAGGTGCCTGGAGCTTGGGTTTTGTTGTATGATACTTTTTTTTGCCAAAAAAAAGAAATATCTTCAAATTTATTCAATACCTTGTTCATCAATGCCCAATATTCTGTTTTACAAAAAAACATAGAAAGGAACCACTTTAGGATTTTTTTTTCCTTTTCACAGCATGAAAAGACAAAAGACTGAGTGTAAAGAAGTGTAGTTAATATAGGGACACACACATACACACAAAGTGACACAGCACAATTGGAACCAGCTGCTGCTGTTTATCCAGCCACTAGCAATGCAGCTGCGTCACCCGGCAACGGGGCAACAGAGAGCAATGATCGGCCAGAGCAATGATTGCAAGGTCAACTCGGAGTGTGTGTCTATGGAGAAGTAAAAAGCGTCCGAGAGAAATTTCGACCCTCAACATAATGAGCCAAATAGAGGAAAAGTCCATTCTTAACCTATAAACCCATCTTTAACCATCAATGTGTTTTGAATGGTGTGCTATATCTGAGTAGAGTCATTTGAATGGACATAGATCGGAAAACACTATAAAGTATCACTTGGCGCTTAAATTTTTACATAGATATACCCCCGGAGTAGCGTTTCGCAACAGTGAGGAAGTCTTTTAATCAAAGTCTCCAACAGAATGTGCCTCAGGAAAGGCAGTCAGAAAAAAGTAAATTGCTGGCAGGTGAAGTGTATGACTAAGACAACAATTTTCTGGGTAAATTGTAGGGTGATTGTTGTGCTCCTTGTCAGTATGAGAACTGAATGAGTATGGGATTGATCCAACAACCTTGTCATTACTACACAAGTATCTACCATCAGTCTTTGCGCATAGTGATTTCTGCAGTGCAATTCTTACTAACAAGGGTAATTTGTGATTACTAAAAGTGGAGCAAAACATGTTCTTGGTTAAAACTGGCCATATTGTTTATAGAAACTGAGACTGCAATGTTGAAACTTCAAAGTATATAGTGAAAGAATTCAGTCATTTGTTTTTTTCTTATTTTATATCACAAAAACCTTTTGGATATATATTTTTTTTGCATGTTTGTATATATTTGCATATATTCATGTTTTTTTTCCTTGTAATTATTTGTTATTCATTTAGACAGAAATAATTTAGAACAGTTTCAGTATTGATTCAGAGCATTTAGGTGATGAAATCTGCTAATGATCTAGACTAAATTTCCATTTTAATGGTGACACTTTCCTCTAAATTAAATCAAACCAATGAATGCCAATTAATCACATGAAATAGCATTTTAATGTGGAATCTTGGAGTTATTTGCATCCTTTGACCCACACAAACAGATTACTAGGACTTTCTTTCATATTTTGTACATACCTGATTGTGTTATATTGATATTAGACTACTGTAATTCTTCATATGCTGCATCAACTATTGTCAGCATTCCACCTAATAAAAAATCATTCAGATGAGTACAAACAGGATCATATTTCTCCAATTTTGGCCACTCTTCCTGGGCTCAGAATGGAACTTACATTTCTGCGACTCATTTATAAAACAGTTACCGACAAAGTTTTATAAGATTTTTAAGTTTGGAAGATATTTCCCAAAAAAGATTACCCTTACACTGCACTTCCATTGCTCGATTTCGTTTGTACTTTTGTGCTAATGTATCACTTTCTAACTTTTTTTTGACAATTCGGATATTCTTTTCTTATTTGAAAACCAGATGTCTAACTCTCAGATCTATACAATCTGATAGTTTTTGTAGATGAAAACTTTTACTTGTTATGTTCACCAGATAATTTTCTTTTTTATTTGTTTTTGTATGTGTATATATGTGTCCTGCCAAGGACTGTTTTGACAGTTCTAAAATCTATGGTTTCAATGTAGAAGTCCTCCTATTTTCCTTCCAAACATTTTTGTGTTATTGTTGTCATGCCCCTCCAAACTCAGTCCAGTATGAAAAACAACACTGTTTATGGGAAAAGTTGACTCTCACTCATTTTACTCCACATGTTCTCTAATTTGAGAACGCAAAATGTTGTCTTCATGACAACAAGGAGTTTTTGTTTCTCTGCTGACTGAACTGGACACCAAAAGAGATGCAAATGTTCCATACAGACAAAAAGAAAAAAATGGAGAAGTAGATTTGTAACTTATTTGTAATACAGGTACCGTATATGGACACATATGAACAAACATTAAAGCTGAAATCCATGGCTATTTCATGAATATGCTGATAACCTATATTATATTATATTCCTAAAACAAAAGAAAAATAGTCTATATCAGTCTGTATTGGTTGATCATGACTAACTAATACTGTACAGTATTTTCTGCTTATTCATTTGTTTAATCATGATACTGTTTGATTCTTCTTGGGTTTTAAATCACTAGTTATTCAAAGTAAAATGTTGGACAAAAAATCTAATCAGTGTTTGCTGGCATGAATATGTAATTATCTACTATGTTTGTCAATGATAAACTATTAAAATATTACACACACAAAAAAAACCCTACATAGATTAACTCAGCCTCTCACTGTTATCTATACCAGGCTATGATTATGGAGTTGACATAAAGCTTGCATCCTCACCTCCAGTCTTTCATATTTCTTCCACTTGTTGGAAGTCGACCTGAACAAGCAAACAAATTTCTTACTTTAATCTCATAAGAATAGCTCCCTAAAGCCCAAATATGACTAATTTCTGTTTAAAGTTTAGATTGATTTTTCTGTCTAATTAACAGAATCTAGATGAATTATTAATTTTCTCTCTCTGATGTTTAATGCATGACTTAACTAAGTAGTGACAATCCACACATAGGAGAAAATCCAACAAGTCAAATTGTTAAATCATTTTTCTTTCTTTTATTACATAGTTTATTCATTGCTGCTCACTGTATTTGTAAAAATAACTTGGACATTTAAAAAAATCAATTTTCATAGGTAGGCTGAAAATGCGTGAAAATCTCCCACAATTTTTTCTCAGCTTATCTGCTTACTTCCTTGAGCTGAAAAAATAATAGTTATCCTGATGCAAGGTTGAATAAGATAGGGGGATCAAGTCAGACTCAGGGATTCATAAAATTGACCTTTTGATAATAGGTCAGCATTACAGTCCTGGATGTGTATACAAATGCTGAGCATACAACATTTCCAAGAGTCAAGCTATTTCATAGTCAGACATGTTCATGAAAATAAGAGTTAATTCAGACTGGTGGAGTCTCAGGTACTGTAAAACATAGAATGAACCTAATGTTATTCATTCAATTTTCACACGTGGGCTTGGTAAAAAAAAGTTGTTGCGATGACATAATTTCTTAACTACGGTCTACAGTTTTTGTCAAAGAATGAGTAAAATAATGGTATTTTATAATCAAAAGTCTCAGTTTGGTCATTTCATTTACTTTAAATCAGATCTGCTGGGGTTAATTCAGGTCCTCAAACCATGTTTCTCTGGAAATATTTAGCTTTTGTCAAATGATTATTTTCTTAACCAACATGTATTTCTGCATCCAGATTTTTTTTCTCTCCAAATCTAAACAATGATATGTGAGGTATAGGTTGGAAACATTGGAAATAATGTTACTGAAGAAAATAAGTTACAATTTGTGACTTTGATAAGTCAATCGTCTGGTTATTCTTTTGATCTAATTACATTGTGCTGGTCCCCTGAGCTTAATTTTTCGGAATCTTTTTTTTTTACAGGGTAAACAAGGGTATATTGCTTTTGACTTAAAACAGCACTTAATTTTGTTTTTATTGACAAAAGAGACGTGTGACAGAACAAACACACAATATGCTTTTTGTGTATTTGTTCTGTCACACAGAATTACTATTTTAAATATATAACAGAAGTTAAGATGCACATTAAAGAAAATACAAATAATCAAAAAAGCTTATATAGAAACTAACATGTATTTGGAATGTTGAAGGAAACCTACACAGGAACATGGAGAACCTGCCTAAAACACACAAATGTCCCAGGTTTAATATGATGCATGATGTGAAAACAAAAAATGTTGTGCTAAACATGCAACCAACACTCTCTGCTGGATAGTTCTTGAACTGCGTTGTGTTGAATTTACATCTGAAGTAGTTTTACATTGTACATTTTTTAAACATGGAAACTAGTTGTAATGTACATTGGCTCTGAAAACTCTCGCAACCATCACAGGAACACACTTGATTATAATAAAGATCAACTATAGTGTGCATGGATAAAACTGGTATATATTTAGACCCAAGCATTGAGAGCTGTGTTGAAGCCTTTTGTATCTGTGGTGTTTATTACAGGTCTATTGAAATACAAGTCTTTGTTACTATTGTTCTTCCAGGGCATTAATTGCTCATTTGTGGATCTGCCCAAGGCTTAAACTGCTAAAATGCTTAATAGTGGCTATGTTTTGTATTCTGACTGCTTGAAAAAGCAAAAAAAGCGTCTTTTAAGTACATCCTATGGAAGAAAAATTAGTTACCGTTTGAGCTATTGTAACTGTATTCATACACTTCTCTATGTACATAGTTTTTAGTACATAGTACTATGCATGTCTAACTAAAGTTTGTTAGTGTGAGTGTATTCCTAAGTGACAGGACAGGTCTCTGGCGTTTCTTCAACAAACACATATATATAACTTTACGATAATGGAGGTGGTTAATCCTACATCCCTTGAGCTTAAAGAACCTAAATGCTGACCCAGTTGTCCTCCATCTGACATATGCATATACACACAAACACACAATGGGATTCTGTTTGATCCCTTTTGCAAGAATATAATAAGCATTTGTTAAATTACTCAGATTTAATTTGTTTCTTATCTCCACCTCAATCTTACACCAAACAGGTTTCATTATTTCACAAGTCACATTAGTAGTATCTTCAACATTACATCATCGGTCTGGATACTGGTGCATATTATCTCCAGGCATATTTGATTAAATCAAAACCTTAAGTATTAATCAATATGGATGGATGTGGTAGCAACTTAAGTTTAATGCTTGACCGTGAAACAGGAAGATCATTTATTAGCAATATTTTTTACATACAATCTGCACCAAATTCCAAACGATCACTCTCAGCTCATGAACTGATTAACATGTCAGTTGCCATTAAATGGCAACGGGACGTCACATGCTTCATTCATGGAATTATTGATTTTCTTCACCCAGCCCAGATAAAATGTCCTCAGAAAACAGATAAGTTGATTAAGCTTCCCTGAAAACATAGCATTTTGCTAAAGGGTGTCCATAATGGAGTGGTGAATTTCTATGTAATTATAATTAGATACATTTGATAAGAACATTACACAGAATTCACAGAATTGAATGATTGTCGCATTCCAAACAATATGCGTATGTTCAACTCTCCATGAAACAGGAAGTCCTTATATGACAAGCATACAGCTTCCAAACATCAACAAACAGGTAATTTCAATGAAGATTACACCCTGAATATGAAAAAATGGCACAAAAGTCTACTCTACAATATGACAAAAATTCAGGCCCCCTGTTATAATTGAAAGTTGTTGTTTTTTTGTTTTTTTTAAATCAGCACATTTAAGTTGTACATTTAAAAAAAATAAAGGTACACATTATTCAGGTCACTACTTTATTTAATGTTACATTTCTCCAGCAACACAGTATGGACAGTGTAAATTTTAACAGCATTGGCTGAATTTAACTCACTGTGTGTTACTACAGTGAATGGTTTTTAATGTACATATACATTTCTATATATTACATGCAAATAATTGTATTTCTTTGTCCACCAAACAATTTCCTGTTGGAACCCTGAAATCAAGAATTTAATTCCAATAGCCTTTGAAGAACAGCAGATGCCACTGCCTTGTAAGCCTCTGCCTGAAAAAAAAAAAAAAAAAGCACAGGAATAGAAAGATGAGACAAGCAAGAAATAATTATTGCCCAAAAATAGAAAAAAAAATCAAGGCATTTACACACTATTTACCAACTATCAACACAAAGTTTATTATTCTATTATTTGTATAGTTTAATCATTTCATACCTCTGACCTGACTTCACTGTAGCATTATTCTAAAACATTACAATAGCCCGATTTTTTATCAACACAGAAAACTAAATATAATATTCAAAATATACAGTACCTAATCTTACACTTAGAGTTAGTAAGAGAACAGATTTGAATTAAACAAATAACATATTTACTTGAATAGACCAAGATTGGTAATAGGACTGGATATTTCAGGTTTAATTGAGTGAATTAATACAGAAGAGATTAGAATAGTAAAAAAACCTCTGCGCTGTCAGGAGAAGAGACGACCACAGGCTGTCCTCTGTCCGACATTTCTCTGATGTTTAGATGAAGTGGGATGTCACCTGGAGGAGACGAGAAGGAAACCGATTGATTTGTTATTTACAAAAATGACAAACTTCAACGTTTTTCCACTTGTATTTTCTCGTGAAATTATCCTATACAATCCAGGAAATGATATAGATTCCATTAAAAAAGAGAATAGTGGTAGTATCGTGACATCACACTGCAGAACATACCGAGTAACTTCACGCCCAGAGTGTCAGCGAGTGCCCGGGCCCCGTCAGAGCCAAAGATGTGGGTCTGATGGTTGCAGTTGGGACAGTGGAAGACGCTCATGTTCTGCACCAGACCCAGAACCTACAGGGACGATACCATCAGTTCTTTCAGTTCCTGAATCCTCCTCAATACAATTTGGGGACAAATCAAACGGCCTCTTCGTCCAGTCTGTTAAGCACTGACACACAGAAAAATTACCGGTACGTTAACTTTCTTGAACATCTCGGCCCCTCTGCGAGCGTCCAGCAGAGCGATATCCTGCGGTGTTGACACGATAACTGCACCTGTGCGGCAAAATATATACCGCGACTTATTCTTTACTCCAAGTATTTCCGAACTATTTGTATTGGGTAGTATGGGTAACTTGCATAAGGTAAATACATTCAGATAAAATGTGGCCTTTTTTTAACAAGACCCCTAATTGTTTAGGTTGTGGAAGAATGACCTGCTATGGGGATGTTCTGTGTGATTGAGAGCTGGACATCTCCTGTCCCAGGAGGCATGTCTACCACTAGATAGTCCAAGGAGCCCCAGTCCACCTATAAAAAGACCTTTTTCGGTCATTAATAAGATTAACTTTAACTTCATTGTTTGCTCTGAGCTGGGAATGTACATCTTTCACCTGTCTGAGCAGTCGTTCTATTGCAGACATCACCATCAGACCCCTCCATACTATTGGAGCCGTTTCATCCACCAGAAAGCCCATTGACATACTAACAAAATAGAATCAGTAAGGACAGGTCAAATATAATCTGGAGGCTATATTCAATTTGCAGAAAGAAACATGACCCCACTTTGTGGATTGACTTACCATGGCATCCCATAATTGGTGAGAGGGATCATCTGATTATCTGAAGAAAATGCAATATAAGACAGTGAAATTATAGTTGCGGAATAAAACAAACTAACGATAATAAAAAAGCTTCTATGAGCTAAAGTCTGCGTACTCTCATTGAGCTCGGGGTTTCCTTTAAGGTTCATTAATTTGGGAATCGAGGGACCATAGACGTCAGCATCCAACAGACCGACTGACATTGACTGAGAGAGAGGGAAGATTCTGTCAGTTCAGACATGAAGTTATCGGCACGCAGGAATCTCCCACTTTTCTACATCAGACAGAGAGGCAACAATTGAAAATCTGGAGAGTTTCAGAAGTAAAAATTGATTATATCAAAAGTTTATAATATGTGATTCCAGCTTGAAAGCACATCTAATAGGATGACAAAAAGGTCTTTGTCTTGTCGCTTATTAATTAATCAATTTCATACGCCCACTTAATCCAAGACTGGGACCTGAAGCCTTTCCCAGAAGCCATTGGGTGAGACGCAGGTTATAGCAATAACCTATGGTTGCCAGTTAATATCAGGACCACATAGACAAACGGATAACTCAAATTTACAACAGTCAATTTGAAATCACCAATTAACCTAACAAGCATGTTTTCAGGTTGTGGGTGAAAGTTGGAGTACTTAAAAAAGAAGCCGATCTTGCAAACTTTACCCAGACAGGCATAAACTGAGTTTGGAAACAAAACCTTGTGGTTGTCTAGGTATAATGCTAAATCTACTAAACATTTCAAAGGAATGGAAACTAATTTGGGAAGCAAAGGAAAACTCCTTACCGGGTCAATAGCCATTAATCCAAGCGCCAAATTCACTGCAGAGACGAGATAAGCAGATACTAAATATTGACAACTTAAAAGTGACCAATCTTATTTGTTGCAGCATCTCAGCAAGACATTCATACAACACCTGCCGTGGTGGACTTGCCAACGCCTCCTTTTCCTGAAGCCACAACAATGACTTCTTTGATGCCTGTGATGGGCTTTTGCTTGGGAAGACCTCTGGCCATCTGCTGCTTCTGCCTTTCCTGCAATGCTTTACTGTCCACCGACCTCTGTGCCCCAATAACAACAAAGAAAACAATGGATGAGTATAAAGGATTAAATTACTATGTTAAGATGAAAAAAGTGTTATTTCCCCCCAGTCATTAACTTATTTTTTTTACTTAAAATGGGAATATTGAAAATAACTCATTACCTTATAGCCTAATAAATCAATATAAAGCTCAGAATGTTTTACTCACATTTCAATTCATGCACTTAGATGCTTCAATCATAACAAGGGTACAGGAGAATAAACAATGGGGTACATTTTAAAGTACAATTTACACTATAGAGAGCTGTTGCAGCTTAAAAATTGCTGATCTGTATTGTTATCGGGGAATAAGAATCAGTAATAAATCTGAAGCAGAAAACAATGAGCAAAATGTTTATGATTATTTTTATTGTAAAAGACTAAATTGTAACATACGGTGAGGAAAATACGTATTTGAACACCCGGCTGTGTTAAGATGACAGTTTCAGACCCCTCCATGATTTCTAAGTGGGAGAACTTGCAAAATAGCAGGGTGTTCAAATACTTATTTTCCTCACTGTATATAACAATTTAATTGGTATGTTTACATGCCTAAGAGAAAAATGGAAACCTGAGTTATCATTTAAAGGCAATAAGATAAAAAAGGTCAAAAGAATTACCAAAACCCAAAGTTAATCCGCTGAATGACCACAGCACAAAATGCTGAAGATGCTGAAAAGGCTCAAACTGTAGCTAAGTTCAGGTTCAAAGGGCTGCAAGATGAATTCGAAACCTAGGAATCCTCAAATAAGATTATCAATACAAACATTTGTGTTGTCTAACTCCACAGAAATTATGTGAGCATGCGAGTATCACCTAATTACATTGGAATGACTTTAAGTGGTCCAATTGCAAAAAAAAGTTGCAGATTATTAGTGTGTGAGAGTGCATGCGCTCACTCAACGCTGAAGGTGATGTATTCGAGAAAGGAAAGCAGACCCATTTGGAAGAAACAAAAAAATAGTACCTACTCAGCGTGATATTACACAGTACTTTTGCATTTCCACTAAACAGTTACAACTTTGGCCCCTACTCAGCTGCAGGTTAGACTGCACGGCGCTGATTGGCCAGGATGCAGTGGAAACCACCTAAACTGTAAAGAACCGTACTGGCCCATACCATGTAGGGCTGAGCAGCACTAATGGAAAAATGCCAAAAGACATTCCATAATCTGAGTGTAGAGCAGGGCACTCTGGGTAATGAAGTTGTCCTTCCCATGTTTAATCTAACCCTAGAAAGGCCACCCCTTAATCTATTTTTATCAATCTCAGACATTGATGTATCTTTTGAGGCAGAAAGTGAAACCAACTGTGATTTTTCCTATCAAAATCAGCAACATCTTCAAAAATTTGCGCCAGGAGGGATTTAGGAATGCACAGGTATTTTTTTTTTTTTTGTTTAATTATATTAAATCGAGCTAGAAACGTGCCAAGAGAGGCAATGTCAATATGATTTTTCTATCCTCCTCCATTTTTCAGGCCAAAACTTAACTTTCAATGGGAAGATGTAAGCAGTTTCTTTCACAATAAAGGTCACTGCTCATTTATTTTGTATGTTTGCCTGGATATGTTATGCCTTTAGTTACATTTTTAGCAATAGTTTTTTGTTGAGCTAAAGATTGTGCAAGTAAACTGGAATAAATTACAATTTCACACTGAGTAAGAGTAATTATAACTATGCCAAAGCATTTCATGCACCATATGCTGACGAAAAAACAGTCAGTTACAAGGCAAACCTCCGGTAAAGATCTTGACATTTAGAGAAATGCACGTAAACAGTGGAGAAAGTAACTGAGCAAACCCACTTCGTATTTTAGAGATATTAATAATCTGTTTTTTTGCTACATACAATAATTTAGAATTGATTCATTCCCATTTTCAATGATTATATACAGTACATTTATTTTATTTTGTATATTCAGTACTTCCGCTAAATGTGACGCTAACACAATCAGCTTTTAGCTAGCTTTCATTCTAATCTGACGCTTGGTAGACAAATGTGTTACCTGGCATCGTTTCAGCAGCATACAGCACACCAATCCATTTTTAATCTCGGTTCCAGTGTACGAAAATAAAGTTTTACGAGGCGGTAGTCTTAGTAATTGGCAAAGTCTACTGTAGGTAAAGAGAGCCATGTTTTGTTGTTTAGGTTCACCGCTGAATGCTCCCGGTAGCGAGCGCTTGTTGTGTCAGATTTGCGCAAAGTGAGCATGATCACGTGTTGGAAAAAAACTATTTCCACTGGATTTAAATTTAAACAACTTTAACGTTCGTAAAATAAATATTCGGTAAATAATAAATGATTTTACATGTTAAAAATTGCAACAGACAATCGATTTTTACATGCATTTCTTTACATTTTTTCATTTAGTCAGGACTGAGATAATGTGCCTAAGATTAAGACAAGAACATTGCAGATCAGTAATTGAATTGGCGAATTGGTTCTAGTTAGGATACAAAGGAAGGTGTTGCAGCAATGAAAACTGTAAAAAAAATTAAAATAGTAAAAAAAAGTTTTACATGCAATACTGCAAAATCTCTGGATTAAATGGGAGATTAAAATGGAAATAGTGATTTAACTTCTCTATTAAAACTGCTAAATTGTTGGTTTCTTGAAAACAAAATATACAGTACTAAAGCCTAATGTAGCAGTGGCTATTTCTTTTACATGAGGGGGTGGCAAAGAGCTCAGCTGTGTATCTGACAGAAAGAAAAAAAAAACCCACCATAATGCGCAACATTGTGCGCAGTTTTGAACCGCAGGATAACGCTACACGGTAGGCAGGTACCCAAGTTGTCCTCAGAATCGCCAAGTTGTAGTGCCATTATTCGTTATTAAGTAGGGTTTATCTCTTTGATGGTATTTTCGACTGCTGTGCTTTGCATTTACACATAATCTCAAGTGTGATGACGGAGAAAAGTTGCTCTGCGATGGCTCGAATAATGCTGCAGCAGTGTCTGCAGGCTAGGCTACAAGTCAAACCAGCTGATGAACACTCAGAGGCTCAGTTCGTCCAGGTAAATACTACTTACTGTTTACTTAACTCTGTTATGGTACTAGTAAAGGGAGAAGGGAGTATAAGGTAAGGAATGAAAGAACCTTACATAAGTTACTTGGGTTCATTTGTTAAATTTACACACCTATTTATGAGAGAAGGTTCCTCCGACACCTGACATGCTCTTTATCAGACAGTTATATTACAGTTATATTTATTCTTTCTGCTACTCTATTTACACTTTATTTTATCGATATTATAGAAATGTTATCTTTTAGAAACTGCAAATGAACAAAGGGAAAAGAGATTTAAACCGCCTCTTCACTTGGTCATACCAGGAAATTTCCAAAAGTTTACCAACTCTTTTTTAATGTTGTTAACTTATGCATATCTATAAGAGTAAAATATACTGCATGTTGCTTTGCTGGACTCTCAGATCAACAGAGGAATGGTCATCTACGTCTGCTTTTTCAAAGGAGCAACTGCTAGCATCCTGCCTAAGATGGGTCAGTATCTTTTAAAAAATTGTTGATCTGCAAGATTACTTCATATTTATCATTACAAACTCATATAAATGTCTTTTTCTATTCTATCTATCCGATCTAGTGTCCACGTTGTTGAGCCTGCGGCTTTGCGAGTCTGCCTCGGGGAAGATGGTTTCGGTGACCGAGCTTCCTGGCAGCGTGCTGATTGTCCCTCAGGCCACACTGGGTGGAAAAGTCAAGGGCAAGGCCATGCAATACCACAACAACATCAACAAAGAGGAGGGACTGCAGCTTTACCAAGCCTTTGTTTCTCTTTGTGAGGAGGAACTGAAGGCTGCCGTCGCTTCGGCTGGTAGCGAAGCTGAGGTGACTTTGAAGCACGGGACATATGGAAACAGACAAGTCCTACAGCTGGACACTAATGGACCCTACACACATTTAACAGAGTTTTAAGTTGAAAACAATGAGCGTTCAATTTCAGTTGTTAGAATGAATTTCATGAATCCCTAACATCTATAAGATCACCCAAATTGATCATTCCTGTATTTGTGAAAAAGCCAAAAAACTAATTGTCACATGTAATAAGGTGGATGAAAATCAACAGTTACCTTTTTACAGTGGGTAAACAACAATGTACAACATTTTTCAAATTTATTAAAAAAGAAAAACTGAAATATCCCATGGTTTTAAGTATTCAGACCCTTAGCTGTAACACTCATATTTAATTTGCATGCTGTCCAATTTTTTCTGATCCTCATTGAGATGGTTCTACTGCTTCATTGGAGTCCAGCTGTGCTAATCGAGCAATCAAGGGAGAAGTGCCTTGGTGAGGGAGGTAAAGAAGAACCAAAAAAAGATTGCTGGGGCTGAGCTCCAGAGATGCCAAGACAATGACACACAGCTAATTTTGAGGATTATTTATTTATTTGTATTAAAAAGGTTGATCCAGAAAAGAGCAATTAACGGGGCGGTTTAGGAAACGCGCAATGTCACACTATTGGGAAAGTCTATAATTTGTAGGGATTATTTTCTAAAGGTTCTCTAAAAGCCAAAATAACCTCCAGGTTTATATAATAAATTCCTAGATGTACTTATATGGTTGACTGCATGATTTGGTGGTTAGTACTGTTGCCTCACAGCAAGAAGGATTCTGGTTCAAATCTCCAAGTTTGCTTGTACCTTTCCCCTGTGTATACTGGCACATGGGTTCTCCCAAATACTCTGGCTTTTTCCAAAGTCCAAAACATACTTATTCAACTGCCTTTTGGTATGAATGTATGTGATTTTTTAAAATGTCTGTGTACCCAGGACATATACACCAGCCTTTCATGCCCCTTAAAACCGTATAGCAAGCTAGGTCCCTGCTCCTAGCTTCATATATCATGTTTCACTTTTCATTCCAATAAAAGAAATATCATGAATTTTATTTTGAATTACTTTGTAAATTTATTATAAGAACAATTAAATATTTACTATAAACCAAGAATTTGTGTTGAATGTTTTGAACAGGAGAGACTTTCACTCAACTGCTGCCTTTTATGCTTCACACTTTACTGATGAGATAAAAGTAAGTGCTGTACTTGTAGCTTGAAAATGACCTTTTTTTTTCATTGTCAATGTTATTACACATTTTACAAATTAAATGCAAATTAAATTAAAGTAATTGCATACACTAAAAAAATATATTTAGGCTTAACGTTGATACAAGGTTACCCTACAAATATGGTAAAAACAGGTCCACCATGCCTACATGTGGGTTTATTTCGTGTCAGTGTGGGGAAAGCAAACCCATACCTATAATTATCTTTCAGACCAACCAATAGTATGCTTAATTTCGTGCCTAAGTAATCCTATATAACTGCATCAATGTATGGCCCATTTGGATAAAAATATGTGATATAATGTTTATCTAGAGGTCTCGAGAGCACCTGATCACATATTGCTGAAGATACAGAAGATTGAAGAAGGTCTTCAATTTATTTGTGATCTGTATGAACGTTGTTCAGAACGCGCGAGAACAAAACTTTCTCTTCCAGGCCAGCAAGGGGCGAGCACGTACATTTTGTTAAACGGAAGTGAGCAGTACTGAGTAAGACTAGGTTACGGCAGTATTTACAACATTTAACTCCGTCAAGCAAGCGTCACCTAGTAAGAAACGAAATTCCGTTCAAGCAATTTTAAACAGAAGTAAAAGTAGAAGCCAGCCCATAACACAATCGAGTTTGTATGTAATTTTCACTTGATTAAAAAAAAAAAAACATATTATATTAAGGGTAAGATTACATTTTTATTGTCAGAATTGAATCTTGATTGAATTCTTAAAGTTCTGTAACCATACTGTACACCAGAATGCGTTAATAAAGGCTTTCAACTTTAATTTACCTCCTTTTTGGAAATCATAATATGGTCACCCTAATTTAATTATTAAATAATTACTGTGCTTACAATTTGAGAAAGTATATACACTTACATACATATAGTATAACTTAAATTGCTATATTTGAGCTAACATTGACCTTGATTATCTCATAATATTCCTTGTAGATAGTATAGCTTTTGTGATATTTTTTCTCCGTGGCTCCGTGAAAAAAAGCTCAGTCATCACTTGTATTTTGAAACTTCCCTTACCGGAAGTTACTACAAGACTGCTGCCCGCTAAAGTCTGTACGGAACTCAACGCTACATTTCAACACTTATTTGGCCTTAAATATTTTGCTCTGAAGAATGTTTGCGAAGGCTGAGATAAAGTGAAACGAAAGCGTTTTTTATATGACTAATGTATTTGAATATCGGTGCTCTGACTCTCGGGATTTTGTTGAGAGTTTATCACGGTGTAACGAGGATTGTTGTTGACTGAACGTTCTATGCTCCAAGGTAGGAACGACTTACAGAAAAAAAATAAAAAAAGAGTAATGGTTATTTCAAAATTAAAATAGAATCGATTTTACTCTCACCTTGTATTCTACTGTTTGCAACCTCTCATTTTCAAAAGGATAGGTTGAACATATTTAAGAAATATTGTCCTCTGTTTTATTCCAAAATTAAAACATGAGCGGTCACTTATGTTTGAGTAGGCGGATGAATGATTTTTTAAAAACGTTGTTTGGTATTTTAGAACAGAACAAAAAATGTTTAAATTTAGATTTGGTATTTACAATTTAAATCCTGCGGAATTTAAATAGTATGCTTAATATTTAAAGATATGTAACGGCATCAATATTTTGAAAAGTGTTTTTGTGCATGAAATGTTTATATGTTTGAGGATTTTTATATTTGCTGGTGTTTCTTCTTCTTTTTTGTTTGAACTAACTAGCATTAGGTTACAACAGAACCCATTTAATTCCATACATGGGTAGATAAGAATATTAAATTACTATCTCCCTCTTCTTTTCTCTGTCTTTCTTTTTCATCTCTACATTTACAGATGCCATCCTACGGTTTTCTGGATACCTTGGAGATTTATATACGGACTGGAAAATTTCCTTTAAAATCATCTAAAAACATTAAGAAAGTGGTTAGAACTGCGCGCAAACACTTCATCTACAAAGGTACCTTATCCACAGTAATACAGAAGAAAACCTTTTCAAGGCTTTGAGACAAAACTCTCACTGCACCCAAAAAAAGATTATCTGAACTGAAATGAAAGAAAATGGAAGAGGAACTTAGAAGTAGAATTGGGCTTGTTTTGTATTGTGAATTGTGCTGTCATCATAAGGTTGCGTTATTACAAATTGTGAAGTTTTGTAAATGCTCAAACCATTTTCCAACATTTAGCAGTCATGCAGATTTATAGCAATTCGAAAACAAAGATATTTTCCATTTAAGATTGAGAAATTGGTCAAAAAATGGCCAGACATCAGATAGATATAACAAAGTTTTTTTTTTTTTCTTGTTTGTTTGCTTTTTGGCCGTGAAGCTAAAAGACATTACATGTAAGGTGCATGTGAGGAAAATACAGATCACACAAATAAAACCAAAGCTATTTAACAAAAATTGTCAACTGGTTCAATCTAGATGGCTGTCTGTGGCGAACGTACCGAGGTCGCCTACTCCGTGTTGTCAGGAGTGATGATGAAGTTAAGGAGATCCTGACACGCTACCATGACAACAATAACCATGCTGGCCGAATGCGTGCAGTAAAAGAGATAATGGTTAGTGTAAAATGCAACACTTGAATGACCTGATAAAAGTGTTGCTGTGACAGGATAGTTTTAGAAGCAGATCTTTTTCTTCTTTTCTGTCTGTCCAGCTGATGTACTACTGGGTTGGAGTGACGGAAGCTGTGAAGAACTGGATCAAAGCGTGTTCCGTTTGTCAAAGTCGACTTCTCGCTCCACACCAAGAAGCCCGTGTTCAGTGCTGTTTGGTTTATGGCTGCGATGCCTCCAGTTTTGCAAACCCTGATCTCACCTTTCACAGGTGAGATATGATTTCCATAATGAAATAATATCTTATAGAACAAAAGGTTTTGTTATAAAAGATTATGTCGTGATCCAAGTATGATTGCCAGTACATATACTTTGCAGAATTGTTGCTATATTGGATTTAGAGGGTAAGGCTATTTGTGTTTATCACAGAATGGAATGATAACAAAGCAGAATGACAATAGGTGATGTCATACCGCTGCCATTTGTTATAAAATGTTATGTCAAGAAAATGGCTAGCAATAATTTGATATTTTTCCAAACAGTGAAAACAAAAATAAACAGTATGGAATCAATTAGTGTTAGAGGGAGAAAAAAGAAGGAAGCCTTCAGAAAGCTGCTTATAGACTGTTTTCCAGCTTTGTCTTAGAGATCAACTTGGCTCGTAATTAACTGATCTTCCTCCGTTTTTCAGGTTTCCAAAAAATGCCGAGCAGCGGCAGAGGTGGTTGGCAGTGGCCCAGAGGGACGAAGGCTCGCTGCGCACAAACTCCTTCATCTGCTCCCGACACTTTGACACATCTTGCTTCACTCTGACGGAAGACGGCCAGCAAATACTATTATCAGATGCTGTTCCGACCCTGATATGGGAGACAGTACAGGAGAATGAGGTACCACAGACACATGCGCCAGGGATATACTTGGTATTTAACCACACAGAATCTTACTCTGTCGTGAGTTTAATTGTTTGAATTCTTATTGTGTACTTTACATTTTACTGGGGGCATACAAGATGCCTCAAACCTTATTAAACAGACCATTATTATAGTCCCTGCTCTATTTCTTCAATATTTTACTCCATGCACAGATGTTTCCAAAATTATACTGATTTCTTTCCAGTTATTGTTGTCATCTATGTCTGGGTACAGAGGCTACAATACAACACAAAGATCCAGGTGATGGCAAGCTTTCTCTAAAATCTTGTCATCCAGATGTTTTATATTTACAGCTGCAGATCCTATTGGACTTTATTTCCTTTTAAATTAAGGCTGACAGCGACTGTATCACTTATTACCTATCATCAACTATTACCTGTTGATATATTGAGAATGATACAATATTGAATGGACACATGTTCTATTACCATTCATTTATATTCTAATACGCTTTGAATGGATTCTATTTAGATTCCAGATATATATAAGATAGTATTCGTGGTCATTTGGCACTGCATAAATACAACATTTATTGAAAACATTTATATTGATTTAGCAACTTGTGAGAGTATGACAAATTATTTTTGTGGACATAAACAAGTGATGTCTGCAATAAAAAACAAGTATTTAACTCAACCCAAGTTTCCTCACTGACATTTCAGAAGGAACAGATAATAATTGAACCTTTCCTTCTTACTGGGATCCTTCTCTTGGCATTTTACACCATCTCTCTCTGCCCAGTCATTCAATCACATGGCATAGTATTTTATCAACTAAACTGCATATTTCTCTTAATTAGTAATTAAGCTTTCTAAGGAATATGCCTAGAGAAATACAGCAGGATCTGTACCCGGCAATGGATGTAGCTAAAGATGTTTTTTTTTTTTTGTTTCTATCAGAAATCTTATCCCATATTATCCACCACTATGTATTCGACCGTCTCAATCTATATGGTTTTTATTTTATAGGACAGGGCTCCAAGTACACTTAGACTGGGGCATCTTTCTCTACCTGACTTCATCTCATCAGACAACATGTTTTTCTTCTAATGGTTCCAAGACTTTGAATTATGCGGTGAACATGTTTCTTGTTTTTTTTTTTCCTTATGCATAAAATCTTGTAACTGAATGAGTATTGTGCATTTTCATGGCAGAGAAAGTATAGAAGTCAGACCTCTGATATGATCTGGACTTATTTTGTGTGATTAAATCTGCTAATTTGATTTTTTTTAGGTGCATGTCCTTTCAGATGAGGACTTCCTTCATCCTGAGTCACTGGAAGATGTCCTTTCCACAGCTGCAGCAAATGCAGCAACAAGAAGCACAGAGCCCTTTTATCATTCTGAAACAACTGTGGGGCTGCAGGAACACCAATATTGTCGCCCTGGTCCTGATCCAGACCTCAGAGCATCCAAGTTTATGAGAAAGGACCAAAGGGAGACTCTTGTTGAGAAGAGCTTCATTACATACAGCCATATTGCCAGGTATGACTAACCTATAACATTAAATTCAAAGCATCTTTCATTTGAAATTTGCTTTGACTCTTTGCACTGGTTTAGAAAATCCGCAAAACACTCTGACATCTGGCTTTTGAGGATTATAGAAAAAGTCTTTGCTCTATGTTCAACTACATGCAAAATAAATCGGCATAAGCTGTTTTTTTAAACTGTATTTAATTCCCGTTCAAAACAAAATCAATTTCAACAGAGAACCACATCTGCTTATTATCCCAGTGTAATAATTTGCTCCAACATTTGCCTTTAGTTTACTCCAATAGTCGCAGTTTTGTAAGACTTTTTCTCTTCTTTCATTTGTTGTAATTTTCCTATTCTGTGTTTGCATAGGATTCAGCTTTCTTTTAAATGTTTTTTTACCTTTTCCGTTTTGGTTGTACCTGCTCCATGTTGTTGAGTCGGAATCAACCGCATCCTTTTCCATGCCGCTTGTTTAATTTCCAACTTGTCAAAGTATTACAACTTTGTCAAGTTGATACACACTTTGATACATGCTTCTTTCAATGTTTTTTTTGTATTTTGCAGATACCTAAGCACCAGGGTGTTACCCATGCAAGGCAAGAGAAAAAGAAATGCCTTAAAAAGAATGGCCAAGCGATTTGCCTTAATAGGTAAGCGGAACAAGTGGTATACTTAACCACCACTCAACTTAAATGAACACTTTCATCACTAAAAGAAGAAAATTATAATGCGTGATAAAAGGCATAGCATTCTTTTGTGTTTCAGAAGGAGTACTGATGTACACGCGAGTCACGCCTCCTCTCAGAGTTCCACGCAGTAAAGAGGAGGTAGCCTCCCTCAACTTCATTATATTCATTAAATAAAAAAGAGCACTATAAAAGCCGAGGTAGATGGCCGCCAACCCTGAGCCATGGTTCTGCTCGAAGTTTTCTGCCTGTTAAAAGGAAGTTTTTCCTTGCCTGTGTCGCCTAGTGCTTTCTCATGGTGGGAGTTGTTGGCTTTCTGTAATTAACTTCAGAGTAGGGTCTGACCTGCCCTGTTTGGAAAGCGCTGTGAGACAACTTTTGTTGTGATGTGGCGCTGTATAAATAAAATTGAATTGAATTGAATAAAAGCCCATTAGAAAGTTGTTGCATCCTGAATTCATTGCTTTTTGTTGATTGCTTTGTTGATTCCAGGTTAACTCCATCCTACAGCAGTTCCATGACAACCAAGGCCACTATGGCCAGGGCATCTGCCAGCGACAAATCGCAAAGCACTTTTACTGGGGCAGCATGGCTCATGACCTGGCCGGCTGGATCTCCAGCTGTCACACCTGCCTCAACAGAACGAAGAGGAAGTGGCTTCGCTGCAGTGTCTACAAGTGTTCTAACTGCAGTGGGCCAGTGGAGAGAGGCCTGGGCCTCACGTTCCATAAGTATAAATCTTAATCAAAAACTAAAGTCCTTAGGTTTTATACGGTTAAACATAGGTGTGACTATATTTTTTTTATCAGTAATTAGTAAATGCACGACATGATTTGCTAATCCAAGTCTAGGACGAGAAATTTTCTTTGGTAGTGACTAAGATTTACATCTGTTTTATATATGGACCGTTTCCATTTTAACCATGAAACATGAAACTATGATTGAACAGTTTTGTCATTAAATTTGAAAAAGTTTCTTAACCCATTAATACATGGAGATCACTACACATGGTGTAGATTCACAGTATGACTGCTATACACTTTTTTATCGGCAGTATATATACAAAATGATTTGGACAGCAACCCTTTTTAAGAGCAATTTCTCTTCCAGGTTTCCTCTTCACAACTCCGCTCTGCTGTCTCAGTGGATGAGAGCCGTGGGCCGTGTTAACTGGCATCCTCGACTCTGGTCATCCATATGTTCTGCCCATTTCACCGAGGACTGCTTTGATCGCAGTGGGGAGAATGTTGTCCTCCATGAAGATGCTCTGCCCACATTAATGGTCCACAGTGAGTCAGCGGTGAGATTCTCATTTTAGAGTCTCTTTAATTCGTAAAGCACATTAAAAACAACTGCCCATTCTTTAGTGTTCCTTAACAATATTCGCATGATAAAGATCATACAGATTCTTCATTAGAGGTACCACTGATTCCAAAGTAATTATATCAGTTTCACTTTAAAATTCATGAAATACAAGGCAATCCAGGTTTTCATGTCTGAGAGTTTTTCTTATTGAAATAGAGCTGTTAGTATTTTCAAAAGAAGGGAAGGCTGAGTCTCAAGTGTTAGTGTTAGTGTCAATAACAGCTTTGTTTCTTCCAAAGATTCTGTCCAGAAGTCCAACCCAGCCTCCAGTTGGGGAAGAGGTATTTTTAAATAAGCTTGAACTCTTCACAAGTTAAGATTAAATGGGCCTCAGAATTGGTAAATCTTTAAAGAAAATGATCTGTAACAGGGTAAGCGGGCGTTTTTCGCAAAGTACGATGCCGTGGAACTGTACCTCAGCAAGCGCACCTATCCTCCTGGACTGAGTTACGTGGAGAAGAACACTTTCAGGAGGTTCTGCAAAAAATTTGCCATCAAAGGTTTGCATAAAATAAATATTGATATGTATTTAATATGTATGACATTGGCTGATAATATACAACCAAGAATACAGAAAGAATAGTTCATACTGAACTTGTGTGACCGTTTTGTTAGTCCACCATAGTTGTGTACCTTCTCCTCGTTTATTTCCTGCTGCTTTCACAGATGGAATTCTGCACATGGTAAAGGGAGACCGGGCGCGATTGGTCTTAAGGAACAGGCAGGAGGTGGAAGCTGCCCTGGTGGACTTTCACAATGAACTGAACCATCTTGACGTCAACAAGTGTCTCAGACTGCTCAATGAGAGGTTTTTCTAAATGCCATTTAAAAAAATATATTTTTTAACACTGTGTTTTAACCAATTTAACGCAGTCGTTACCTTGATTCTTTCACAGATACTTCTGGAGAACTATGAGACCTGATGTGGTGCAGTGGATTAACAACTGCTCCCTGTGCACCGTAAAGAGGAGGAAGAAAACAGATAGAAGAGAAGAAGAAATATCAGAGGTCCTGCAGGCATTGAGATCTCCACAGCATCACTCAGACAGGTGTTTCTGTTACAGCAGTGATTGTAAAAGATGCAGATTTTTTTCTACTTCTCGCACATTTTCTCCTGGAATCTTCGGAAGAGATTTTACCAGTTTCAGAGTCTCAATACTGAATGCTCTGATTAATACTCGCTCCATTTTTTCTATTTCTTTACTTAAGTGTCTGGCAAGTTTTTGGTCAGACTCCTTCTTTATATTTTGTAGTTTGTTGTCATACCTAACAGTCTGTCTTTTAGTTGTGATCATCCTGTGTCTCTGTGAAACCATTCAGGCGTTTTTAACAATTTAGAGTTACATTCTAATGCCTATGCTGTATATCTTGGTGAAAGGGGTCGGGAAGTAGACGTCCTATTTGTTCCTGGCACACATATTGATGTCATCAATCACAAATAATTGGCTTATGATTTCTTCACCTCCGCAAAAAGTTTACAAGCTACTCTGTGCTGATTTGGCTGACAGGTTCAGGCCTATACAGAATAGCTGTATTTGCTTATTCCCTCTTCCTGAATAGTATTGGCAGATCTGGTTCAGAAAATAGAAGCTATAATACTTGCATGAATGATTGCAAACTGCCAGTGAACTGTTTTTTGTAGTTGTTTTTATGCTCTCGATATATTTCCCCTTTTAATCTCTCTTTATCTGGCTCCGTATTTGCAGTGAGAAGAACAATACCAGTTTCAATGCTTGTGATGAAGATGATGATGATGTTGGTGATGATGATGAGGATGATGAGGGGGGTGGGGCAAGCCATGATAACACAGAGGAGCAACAGATAGTTGAATCAGTTGACACATGGGTAGGTTTTTTTTTTACATATCGCTATATCAATTCTGCTATTCTAATAATGCTAATTGAGAGCATTAGGTCATGTGAATCATTAGCTAAATCAGGAGTTTTGGAGCTTTTAATTTAACAACTGTAATCACAAGTAACGGGTAAATGCTGGACGAATACAATATTTTTCATTTGCTGAATCAGATGTTTTACTGATGGGGAAAAAATACAGGGCTAAAATGTTTCAATTTAAAGATTTACCTTGAATTTGTTCAAAGGACACAGACAAAATCTTAAACCACTAAGTTGCCTCTATTGCATCTGTAAGTAACTATGTAACCACAGAAGTGCTGTTAGCTGCTGCAGATTTAAATATTAGCGTATTCAGGGATTGTGGAATATGACTACAGCATACTGTGCATGAGCTAGATTCCAGTATTTCCTTTTTGTGAAACCAGAATTGCAAACCTGCTGTTAAATAAAGTTGATGATAGTTGATTAAAGTCCTCATGAAAATAGCTCATTGAACCCAATTGGCAAACAGTGTCTCCTTAAATTTACTTTGCCTTGCTGAAAGCAATTGTAACCCTTTTAAGACATTTAAAAAAAATTGAAAGATTTTGGTATTGCAATGAAAAATGCTCTGCTATCCTTCAGTCAAACAGTCAAGCTTAGGAATAGTGGCCGTCACCCCAAAAAATTATAGAGAAAGAGTCATTGCACAAAAAAAAATGTTTTCATTTGATTAAATCTGTGACTAAAATGTCCAAAGTAAAACACAAATGCTTTATGTTATCAGGAGTACATGTTTTGTAAAATTGAACCTGTGCATAACGAAGCTGGTTTGTGTGATGTAACCTATTTAAAAACAAACATGTAGGACTGACCACTAGATTTGAGCTCATTTTCTGTATGTCTCTTGTCTCAGTACCAGGAAACACCTTCATCAACTCCCACCAAACCTCAGGCTAGAATCCCCATCCTCCTCCACCTGAGAACTCCAAACAGTCCTTTAACTGGAACAATTCTCGCACGGTCTGAAATATCAGAAAGGCAACCCAGTATTCTGATTCAGCGGAAAGAGTCAACACAGCTCAAGGCCCAGATAGAACCGAGAAGCTCTCACGGCAGTGATACGCATCAATACATCCAAACCCGGGGTGAAATCAGATCTCCTCTACTTGAGCAAAGTCAATTTCCATGTGAAGACAGTGGACCAAGCACCAAAAATGTGATAGAACTCCAAAGCAAGCGTAGTGGCAACCAGAGTTTGAAGAGGGGGAGAGAACTGGAGAAAAATCCTACGAATAAAGAAAGCTCCAGCTGTGGTCTGGAGCCCATAGTGGCTCCAAGCACAAAACCCTGGCCCGTTTTCACAATTTCCAATGCTGTCGTGACACAGGCTGCACAACCTCTTCCTGAAGTGGTCAGGTATTGAACAAAAAGTACTTCTTATACATGTATTTTTGCACACTTGTTTATCCTAATGGCATTAGTTGACTTGGGATCTTTTGCCTCCCGATTTTAAGCATTCTTCCAGAGTCTAAGAAGTCCAAAAGACCCCAGGCCCGGACTATTATCCAGCAGTGCAGCCAGGCAAAAGTTAAGGTCAGACCTGCGCTTAATGGGGCTGAAGCTCAGTGGACTGAGGTGAGCGTGCATGTATTTTATTTGATTCCTTTGAGATGGGAGATTCCTCCAAAGATCTTAACGAAAACTTGTGTTGTATCATCACATTTTTACGGAAAGTCAGTGAAAAAAATTAAGAAATTAGGAAACTGCTTGCGTCAATACCAGTTCTTTATCATTCAGTTTAAAAGCTTTTTTTTTTCGAACATTGGCTTGTCTTTGCAGAACTGTTGTAATAACATCTAAGTTTGAGTCTCTTTTCATGTTTTATCCAGTGAAATATATTAGTAATTATTTATCTTCACTGTGTTTCCTTATCAGATCCAGGCTGGAATGGTTGTGTACGTGTGCTTTTTCCACGGAGCCACAGAAAAGGTTACATATGAGATGGGTGAGTTGCTCTGCAAGCAGGACTTTCTTTTACAATCACGGCTTTAATGACAATTCCCAAGACAGTTATAAGAAAGTCTGCTTTGTCCAATTATTGTAAGGCAAAATCTTTTCTTATTTGGCTTGAAGACATTTTTTAGATTTGAAGATTTTTAGTTGTTTAACTTCAAATCAATATACATACAATACTGTAAAGACTTAAAAAAAGTAACATGTAATATCAAAAGTCAACAGAATAACGACATCATAAAATGACAATGTCTAGCTTTATGAATCATGATTGAGCAAGTTGCTAGTATATTGTTTATATAACATATATAAGGTTTTCAGTTTGAAGTCTGAATAGTCTTGTTTTTAACAAATGTTATATTTAGACCAAAACTCAATTAAAGATCAGTTCACATTCAAGCTTCTGTCTTTTTCTACCATCCCTTTGTCAGCCAACAGTCTGATGTCCATCAAGCTTTTTCGAAAAGACTCTGGGCACTCCGTGTCTCTCCTCGACCTTCCAGGGAGTGTTTTATTTGTCCCCCAGGACAGCTTGCTCGGAGAGCCACTGCCCAACAAAAGAATCCAGTACAAAGGCGGTTGTGAGCTGTGGTGGGGGGCGCAGCTTTTCTCAAACCTGGTGTCAGCCTGCAGGGAGCTCATGGCGGGTTCAGCCAAGTGCACAAAGGCAGGTACTAAGGTGGAGCAAGGAGTCTACGGACAGAAACAGGAGATCGTCCTGAGTTCTCCGGAGCCGCTGTCACTGTTGCTGGAGTTCTGAGCACACCTTGCCTTAAAATTCTTCAGTCAAACATCGGATTTACCCATATTCAAGCGTTGACCAAATTTAACAAGACACTTTTAGCTGCTGCAGTTGGACTCTCAACTGATCTGGATGTTACTGTTACATGGCATTGTTGGGATTATTGGATTACAGTTTAAGTGCTAGGTATGGTTTGAATGGGGAGAACTCACTTTCTGGGATACTGTGAAGATTTTACAGATAAAGTAGTGCTCATAATGAGTAAAAGCTAAGGTTGGAGACGTTTTGTTAACATTTTCACAAATGTTTTTTGGGTCGTTGAACTCTAGGAAACTGCCAGTGACGATAATGACAGCTATGGTAAATTGGGAGACCTTTGCCTGTCAGGTCACTGTTGCTGCTTTTCTCTGATGACAACCAATAAGAATGTGTAGGAGCTGAATTCAGATGGTATTTTTAGTGCATTGTGTAGTTTCAGGATTTCTAAATATATGTAAAGGTCCTTGCACTTTGATTTAGTAAGATCTGTTTAATTTTATACAACTTACCCTTTTATTTGTAACTGCAATTCCTGGTTCCTTCCTCAAGATTTTCTAAAGATGTAGCATCTCAATATTGTCACGGTGAATGGGAACTGAGTGCTTAAAAGAAAAAGAACATGAGATGTAAATTTGAAGTACTTTATTTTTCGTTCATATAATACTGTATTTTTCCGGGGGGGGGTACATTTTAGATTTTGCCTTTGTAAAAAATAAAATAATAAAATAAAACTAAGAAGTTGCATTGCATTCATTGACCTATCACTTTTTCATGAACTCGTATTCAAATGAAAGAAAAAGCTTTTCAGCCAGAGAATGTTCTTGTAGGGAGAAATAAATTGGACAGTGGGTGTAATTTGAATACAAAATTTAAATGTAACATTAAAGACTAAATGCAGCAATTCTTTACAATATTGAAAACTTTTGATGGTGGCACTTATAACGTAAATAATAAAAAATTATCTTAAGTTTAAGCTAATCCTCAAGTACCGTAGTTTAAATATGCTTTGATATCCATTTTGCATGTATGCATTCAGCTGGACTGTATTGATAAAGCATACAATCTATTTGAAAGAACAGCTGAAGCTGGCATTGTTACTCGTTATAGAAGCATCTTTTCAAAATGTATTCAATACATTACGTGAAATCAGTGCTTTTGCTATGCAAGTTCAAAAGGTAAGGCCAAAGCCATAATGCTTTGTAGGAAAAATCATTAATTTCAGATTTCCTACAGTCTCTGCCTGAGCAGAAAGGTGGAGTCTGAGATTGATGTGTGGCCACACACTAATACTAAACTAGATTTTTCTTTTCAGTCTGTTCCCAAGACACTATCCACTTTCAATAGGTATGCTCACAGCAAGGTAATAAATATACAGACAGATTTCATGAATAATGTTCAGCACCGTTGATTTGTTTAAGCTGAGCAGGCTTTTTCTGCAGTATTCTCGATATGTACGGTGTCTATTCAATGCATTTCTGTAATGGAGTTGGCTTTGGGGCAATAAACTTGTTTTTTAAGCCAATATGACTGCCTTCCATGGTTTTCTTATTTTAGTCATTGTGATTGCAATGAGTTTTTTAGTCTTTGAAGTTAATTTAAACTTGTATTTTGCATTTCTAAAGAAACATTTAAGCAATCTTTTGTTCCGACTGCCGATTTGGGATAAGAGAAAGTTGTTTCAGTGCAACCTCTGAAAATTTGAACAAATCAAATCCATAATAATAGCTCCCATTCCCTATTTAACTTTTTGATCTTACACTCAACAGCTTAAAAAAAACTGGTGGAATGGGGATAACCTTTTTCTTTTTGTGATGATTTTCAGTATTTTAGCCATTTGAAAACCAGTTAAATAAACTTTGTTTTCTCCCAACCGCTGCTCTAAACTTTTTCGGAAAAAAAATAACCATCACTAGGCTGAATCATTAGGATAAGGATTATTGTTTTGAAGTTGAGAGATTTTTAGAAGTTCTTGAGAGATTTTCATTCCTTTTTTTACTCACAACTTGAAGAATGGTGTGCTTTAAGGAATACAAAACTGGTTTGGGTCTTTTAGGAGCTCAGTCTCCCTCCCACATACAGTCACATTCTCGTAGAGGGTTTCTCTGTCGCATTGTGGTTATGACTGTGATTCTGTTCTCGGACAGCTCCCGGAGCTCATTGATGAGCTCCTGAACGCAGGGGCTGGGCCAGGGATGACCATTGAGGTAATCTCTTAGGATGAACGATCGCTCCACCAGCAGCTCCAGCTGCACCAGATGTCGAAGCTTGTGAAGGCTCAGTAGGTCTTTCTCCGGTTCCCTGCGGAAAAATCTGGATAAGATGAGACATTAAATGTTTTTGCGTACATAAGCATGAAAATGGAGACATCTTATTTACTGAAAAGATAGATCCACAACGTTAAGAGGCTTGCAACTTGTAGTTATTCTTAAGCTTTTGGGCTATTTGCCTCTGCAGTACATGCTCCATCCATACATAATCATGACATGAACCTACAAAATATTCCAAAGAATATATTGTGATCATACCTTCCTTCCTTACCCTTTTTGCTTTTCTGAACATTTTTATTTCTTTTTGTAACCACTTATGATGATCTATGTAAGAGACCATTAGTTGTGGGCTGTTCCCTTGCTGAATCTAAATAAATCTCCTATGGTTATGAATTTTAGACAGTGTCCTTAAGTATTTTTTTTCAATAAAAAGGATTTGCAACCCCACTAGGGAATAAGCGGTATGATAATGGATGGATGGATTTGCAATCATTTTATTTTGTTTTTATTTAATTTATATAACGTCCAAACCAAATTTTAAGTGGGGCATTTGGTTCAAATGAATAGAGATTCTATGCATAAGAAACACATAGAATCAACATAATTCAATGATTGATTAACTTGTGATGTTAAGTTCCAACCAAGCCTGTTTAAAAAAAACGTCCTTATTTTATTTTTCCTGTCAAAAATTCTTATATTTCTGTCCTGGACCATCTGATCTATGTCACATGAAGGAAACACTAAAAAAAAAAAAAATGTTAAACAGTTTATTTTAGGTACAAGTATAAGGTCAGGGGGTGGTTCTGTGTGGCTTTTTAGAAAACATCAAAAGGTTCAAACAAATAAAAAAGACTCACCGTATCCTAAGAGTTTTGAGTTGAGGAAATAGCATGGGGATTCGTCTACAAAGGCTCCCACTGGAGCGGTTTTGTTCTATGTCCAAGTGCTCTAGTCCTGGAACTTTTGGCGCAATTGAGTCCATGTCTTTCAGGGTTATGGCCACTCTTAGCGTCAGCCTCGTCACACTGGAGGGAATAGTGGTCGTATATGTAGCAAGAGAGTTTCCTCCTGTAAAAATGAAAGAAGCACAGCTTTATAGTCATCCATGTTTTCCACATTAGAAAAACTGAATGCATTTACTAAATCAAATCAGTTAGGAATCAAATCATAAAATAAAGTTCCAGCAAAGGGAAAACATGATCCTTAGTGCTTAGTTCTGTAACTGCCCCTCTGGGAAATTGGTTTATCGGAAGGATTACAATAGGCGCAGATTCTACCAACAGTTCTGCAACTGATTCGAAATCATCAGATCCATGAGATGGGAATACCAACCTGATGACTTATCTTGGCATATAAAATTATCTTTCATACTTAATTGTGTATATTTTAGGTGGGATATTGCAAGGCTTTATCCTAATCATCTCATTATTCAAATAATTTGTGATCTTCTTGGTAGTCATGTTCCTGTTTTAGATCACCGACATAAAAAACAATAAAAACTTACCTATTATCGTGAGTGATTCCAGCTGTCTCAAGGGATTCAGCCAGGATCTGAGGCGACACTCGATGCCTTCTCTGATATACCTGTAGCGGACCGTTAGTGACCTGAGTGTTGTCAGACTCCTCAGTGCGTTTTCAGGAAGAGTTGTTTCTGGGTAATCCACAAGCTCCAGACTCATCAAAGACGGGCCACCGTATGAAGAAGCACCTAAGGAGTCAAAGAAAAAGGACACTGTGTTGCAGGGAAGTGTCTGTCCTGAATATCCTGCCAAAATTTACAACCAACGATGATCTATAAACCGTTTCTAAAAACAGGTGCTTTTACCACCTGTTTTAGTCATAGTTTACAGACACATACACCCACAGATGTGCTGATCTAACTTTAAAAGCGACAGATAAATTCAGACATTATCAATACAAATACTAATAAAAATACCTGAAATGATTCTAGATTAGATTTTTCAATTGTAAAATGTTTAATGTAGGGCTTGTGTTTTACAGTAAATCTATTTTGAATCATTCAAATAATAAAATAGTCAATGCCCTGTGTCTCTTGGTGAACGGATAGGTGGTCAGGACCGGACTGACCTGGCCGGTCCGGGTCCGAGGGGGTGAGATAGTCCTCGGGAAGCGGTTCCGGGGGTTCTCCCTTCATCCCCCACGATAGGTGTTTGAGTTTTTTAAGATTCAGCAGCATGTTGTGAAAGATGTTACAGGGAACCGGTCTCACGGTGTCCAGCCCGTAGCCTTCACCCTGCTGATGGAAGAGCAGGTACCGCAGATTGACCAGACGGGACACCGTGTTGATGAACTCTAACGTACTGGGCAGCCGGACGTTGCAAACGCTCAGGTGGGTCAGTCGTTCCCGAAGATACTCAATAAGAGTAAGCCCCAGCATGGATTCGTCCCAGGTAGCGTTACGTACTCCGAGGTCTCGCAGCTCAGGGAACCGAGACAGGTTGTCCAAATACTTTTCTTTGTACTGGCGACCCCCGTCGACAAATACAATAGCCGTGAGTGACGGAAGGAACTTAATGAGGCGCCGCCATTCTTTACGTCTCAGGTGTCGCACCGCCACCCGAGTCAGTTTACGGCGGCTCAAGGTGTCCCAGTAGCCGTAGGTGTAGCGGCGGAGTTCAGACAGCACCACCGTGTCGTCCCTCCAAAGAGAGGGGTGGTCCACGAGCTTCTTAAGGTGTCTGCAGCAGGTGCGAACGGTGTGTTTTTCCTCCGTGCTAAGGTAGCTGAACACATACACCCAAAGTTCAGGCGGAAGCTGCGGCGGCCCCTCCATCATTTAAGGGGCTGTTGCTAAGATTCGAAACTTCGTCCGAGCCAGAGCCGTAGAAAAGTAAAAGTGGCAAATTCGACTGTGTGTCAAATATTTCACAGTCCAGACCACGTTTATTAATGGCCGTTACTGATACGAGTCACGGAAGTCGGCCGCACACTGTTTACATCGGAGCACAGCTGAGTTTGCGGCAGTCTTGTTTTGATGACGTCACCATGAAATTCTTCTTCGTCCTCTTAATTCATGTATTTCTAACAGGTTGCCACGCTGCCCTCCACAGACAAAAATAAAATATAGTTATGGTAGATGCGACAAATTATTTGAATGTTGGAAATGTCTTACTAGTTATCCTTTACCTCATCGTTTTTAAGACAATGTATTATTCAAATGACTGGAATTTCACCAGGTCTACAATCTGGTTAGACACTATTGTCGATATTTGGTTAGACCACACATTTCTGGAGAGTAACAATAATGCTCTTGTCAGTTTAACATGAAACTCAACAAATTACATAAAAGATAAATTATTCAAAAGTGCATGGTATTTTATCCACCCAGTTAATTTGTATATATGGTCTTTGCAAATCCTGACAAATTAAAGCCTCCCCTCAAAAGCCTTCAGATTATAAAAGATATTGTATTGTGGAGATTTTCCGCTTCGTTCTTTTCTGTGTGAAAACTGACGTATTAAAAAAAGTTTCTACATTGGTTGGTTTGTTATGATACATAAACATGTCAAAGGTATGAAAATTAATTCATCACCAAAATTACATTTAAAGACTTGCAAGTCCTGAAAAATTAAAGCCTCCCCTCGAAAGCCTTCAGATCATTAAAAAAAATGTTCTTTAAATGTTAAATGTTAAATGTTTTTTTCTGTGTAAAATGTGACGTATTAAAAACAGTTTCTACATTGGTTAGTTTGTTAAGAGACATAAACATTTCAAAAGTATGAAAATGAATTAATCACCAAAATTACATTTAAAGACTATTTTCTTTGTAGTGTTTCTCTATTACCAGGGAGTGCCAGTTAAGTCAATAGACATTTTTCTTTATGCGTGTCCTGTTCAGTGTGGCCAAAACTGCACAACGTGGTGTACATGTAGTTTTTAAGACAGTCAGTCAGTTGTGGTAAGGAAAAAAAAGACAAGGGTTTCAACTGAAGCAATTTTGACAGTACATTTAAGAACATAATTTATTAAGTTTAATTTGTAGAAGATGAGTAGCTGAATTAAACAGGAAACCATTTCAATTTCAAATGGAAATTTAATGTTAAGTAGAGTCACTACCACCTGACAACTTGTGAAAACCAAAATTTTACAGCCAGAGCTTTTAATATGCACAGACGTAACATCACTTACTTCAAATAGTAAGTGTGAAAAATAAGATAAGCACACACAGAAGTCAAAAGAAAATAAAATTGTAGCCCCAAAACATTCTTTTTTCTTTTCTTTCTTATTTTTCCTCTATTTACACAACATAAACACAAGTGGAAAAAACTGTGAAGAATCAAACTGATCTTTTTCTTCAACTGCAGCAGTCTTTTTGACCACAACTCATCAAAGGAGTTTGGAATTACTTTGGTGTTCTGAGTCTTAATGCCGTTTAAGACACCCAGAAACACATGACGGTCCTCTTAGAAGTCGCTCTTCTTCCTGCAAAGGCTGATTCTGTTAGAATTTTTTTCACTCTGCAAAAGTCTTCTGTGTTTGTTTCCTCTCGTGTCAAGGTGTGAATGTCAAGATCATCCAACCAATCACAAAGTAGAAGAGAAACACCGGATACACCACTAGCGCCTTGCGGTTGGATGGCTGGCTATCTGCAAGAAAGGCTGTGGAAGCAAAAGTGGACCAGCCAAAGGACGATGTCACAACTACCAGTCGTATGGCGGCACTGACTTTTCCTGTACCACTCAGTAGGACAATCCGACAAACGGCCATGGCAACGGTCAGAGGCAAAATGCAGTATCCCAACACACACAGACTCTGGAAGAAGGACAGAGTGCCACCCAGCAGCTTGGAGTTTAGAGTGATGATTATGGAGCCGAACCAGACGATGACAAAGACCTGGAACAAGGAAAAATCATTACATTGGTTATTTGGAGGACTCAGATACATTTAAAAACTCCATGTAAAATCAGAGAAACACTAGTTTTATTTCAACGTCCTCAGCATCATATTTTAAGAAAATATTTCAAAATACATTTTTATAGAGTTCTTAATACCTCCATTGTGAAGTAAACATATCTGCAGACCCTTAGTTAAATCCATTTTCTAATTAAATACCATAACATGTATTGGTCTGTCAGACATCTCTCTAACTGCCAAAGCCTCAGGGCATTCCATGGACATATAATGGAACTACTCCTGCTTTCTTGTGAGGGGATTAAACATGTTAAAGAGAGAAACACGTCCGTAAAGTACCTCTGCAAACTGTGGGCCACCCTGGTCGTCGCTGTCGGCCGCACCACCCTGGAGCAGAAGAGCCAGAGTCACGCAGAGCAGCAGCGGACCCCACAGGTCCCAATCCCGCAACAGAGCCGAGCTCCTCTTCGGATACAAGACGTGTATAAACTTCTTTCCCACCGCGCGTAGATCGCGCAGGATAGTTTCCTTCACCGGTTCGTCTAAGGTGGAAAACTCATCGTCTCTCCTAGAAGGGCCGACTGGGACAGAGATGTCCCCTTCCACTGGAATGTCCTCCGATATCGAGACATCTGACAGCCCGGCAAAGGGCTTGCTGGCCTCCTCCAGTGACGCCATCTTTCTTTTTCTGTTAAATTCTAAGCGGTCCTCCGCAATTACACGATGAGCTCAGACGACGCCGAAACGGTCCACTGAATCTAATCTAAAGTGAATGGGGGCTGCAATTTCCACTAGCCTATAAACTTTATGTTTACTTCAGATTGTCCAACTGGCGATACTCCACGTCATCTGAGCATTGTTTACTTCCGCAGGACGTAACGCAAGCATATCCGCGTGGTGCGTTCACAAAACCTGTAACAGTTCCCGTTTCTCGATTATTATTGTTGGATGCAATCAGATACCCTGATTTAAAATAATCAAAATTTGATTGACTTCTTTCATAAAACTGATCAATAGACAATGGCTGGAGCCAGTCTAAGCAAACATATTTCAAGAAACGTGGTACACTCTGGACACTCACCAGTCCATCACAGGACCTCACATAAACAAACAACCAGACGCACTAGCTTTCCTTCCTAGGTTTAATTTGTTAAGTGAACCAAGCATTCATGCTTTTGTAATAACACATTATTTTAATTTAAAAAAAATACCAAAAAAGAAGCATTTATGGACATCTTATTTATATTTCCCTTAAATATAATTCTATAATATATTCCCTTTGTATGAATATACACAATGTAAATTCCATATTTTTTGTAAATGGTTATTTAGTAACGGTACATATATAGAACTGTCATTCACTAAATTCATGCCAATTTCTATTTACATTCGACATCCTAATAAAACTCGAAACATTCTTACTAAAACGTTCAGTTTAATGTGACGGTTTTCATTTTTACGTCGATCTTGAGAGTGTCATCAACGCTTCTTGTGATCGAGACGTCGACTGCTGATGACGCAATGAAACGCGACAGTCTCGTGTGTTTACATCCCAAGCCAAAACGAGTTATTGTTTCTTGTAAAATGTGACAAAAAATTAAGTGTGATTATTGGTGATTTATATTTTTAATTGTGGGGGGATTGCGTTCTTGTTTATCTGTGTCTGAATGCGGCATTGACATGGACTTCTGCAGGAAACAAGTGAAGTCAGACACCGAGGAGCTGCTGGAGCGTTTCCGGCTAACTCAGTCGGTCCGCTTTGATGATTTCTCAGACATTTGGCGAGAGATGAAGTTTTCTCACATTTTTTAGTAAGTCCACCGTGGGAGCTGAGATATTCTTTAATCTAAACCTAAAACCTTCATTCCTCCTTTGGTGTGTTTGGATACTTAAATTAATGAAGACTAATCAAAATTACTAAAACTGTTCCCACTGTGCTCTATTTTGCTCTCATTCAGTTTTACAGATGAGAACGTTTGATGCAGTCCTTGAGAAATGATGTACTTGATGATAAAGGCTAAGAGAACATAAAAACCTTAGCCTGTTTCACTTTGACAACTACATATGCAAAGCATTCACTCCTACACAGTTATACAGTATGGCAATACGAATCTGTTAGCATGAAGCTTTTCACATTTTGGAAATGGTGAAAAGTGTAGTAAAGAGCTAATTCTGTTACCTCGTCTGATCAGATCTTATTGCACACAATATTTTATGAAGATTCTGATACCAGACACTCCAACCTTCAAATGATATTTGACCATGCCCTTTATTGGTCAGTCATTTTTTCATAGGATGAGATAAAGTAGTCATAATGTTATGGCTGATCATAGTGTGTCTCATTTATATATGAGTTTGGTAAATTAGGACTATTTATAATTTTGCAGCATTGCAAGTTCAAGTTCTTATTTTGTGTTTCTCTTTCCACAGCGGTACAAAGCAATATGAGAAGCGGCTTTTCAGCCGCATGGTTTTAGACTCAGCCAGCAGCTTCTTTTTTCCTCCATTCAGCTTCCAGATCCGTGTTGGAGGACTATACTTGCTTTACAGCTTGTATAAGTGCCAGACTGCCTCACCCCCAGAGCAGGTCGGAAGGGAGAATGCTTACCTTTTTATTTGAAAGATGCTGTCACTCATTGATTAAGGTTTTGGCTGTTGTATCTGGTTTTAGATCCGTCTAGCCCTGAAAGACTGGGACGAGGTCAAGAAGTTTGAAAGAGATGCAGTGGACGCTCAACACTTTGATGTTGTTTACATCCTCCAACAGCTGATGTCCTGCAAAGGCTTCAATTTTACTGCTATGCCCAACTTGGTAAGCTGCCATCCTCAATAGCTTATATATGAAATATGTTTGTTTTGTAAGGTTAACATTACCTAACAGGGCCTTTGTGGAGTTACTTTATATTACACTCAAACCTATATTCTGTAAAAGGCAAAGAGGGTTACCAAAGGCACCCAAACAATGGGCCCAGCCTTTTCTTCTCTGCAGTTAGTGATATCTAAAAAAGCCTAGATTTTATTTTATCTTGTTCTACTGGTTTCATTTGATAGTTATCATTCATTTTGATTTTTTTTTTTTTTTTTTTTTTTTTTTTTTTTTTTTT
>CAJRST010002224.1:16861319-17003450 GCA_907169785.1 Menidia menidia | reverse complement strand
ACATACATACATACATACATACATACATACATACATACATACATACAGTAAAATACGTAAATTAAACGAATAAATGCACACACCAGATTACATTCTTATCTGTCAGGCCTGTTACTCTACTGCGCAAGCCTGTAGAGGACAGAATGTAACAGACTAATCAAACATTTCTCGCCCACTCAGCCCAAAGCCTCCTTTCTCTCCTGTACGTAACCATGGCAAACACTTTAGAATGTATGGTGACCTGCACTTTCGAGAAGAGGGGGATGATCACTCTACCACAGCGTCATTCATTCAGCTGTTACTATCCAATTATGTTCAACTGCAAATATAGTGAGGTGACCCTCCTTGCAAACAGGCTTCATTATTTCAGTCAGAAGCACAGAACATTTCTCTTTAAAAAAAAATCATTTAATTTACATTTGGAACAGATCTCTTCAATAGTAGTTAGCATTAAGATGGTTTATAGTTACTTCTTTTTTTATGTCTGTGACAAACACAACGAAATGTCGCAAATATAACCTGTTTTACAAAAAACTTTTAATTATCGTGTTGTTCATTATAGTTTTGTTCACATGTGATATAAGGTTCTCTCTTCAGCCATCAGTTTTGATAGCTGAGGTCACTAGGTGCTTACAAAAATACTTTTAATTTATGTTTCAATTCACTTTTTGTTGCTGCTCTCTCTTTCCTTCTGGATTTCCTTGTCTCTCCAGGATTTTCCCATCTTTTCCCATAAGTCACTCCCTCTTTTTCCCTGTGTATACCTCTCTCCAGTGAACAGCTATGGTGATGATGACATTGATGCCACCAGTTCTGAAAGCGAAGACGAAGTCCTGAAGCAGTTTGAAATCTCTGTGTCCCGTTCACAGAGTTTCCGCGCTGCGGCGGCTAGTACTAGTTTAGAGCTATCTAACCAGACACAGGTAGCCTTGGGTCGACGCCATAAGTTCACCCGCCTATCAGACCAGGACGAGGGCAGCACTGAGCCATCTGACTGTGAAGGTACTGGCAAACATTGACTTATGGGTCATCATACTTTACTGATATATGATTATTTCTGTGTTGAGAGAGTCCCCTCAGGTCTCCAAGTATGATATTTTCTTCACCTTCATCTTGTGATAGTTTGGCATCGACCCGGTTTTTAGGTTTACCACTAGAGGAACACAAAGGGTTAACACCTAAGGATGGTTCCATTTTGCTATGTGTATCAACCACATCTCAGTTACTGTATATAATGAACTTACTTTTTTTCGTCTTTTTTTTTTACAGTTGATTTAAAAGTTATATTGTCACTTCACAGCCAATTGCATTCTTTTAAATAGCCAAATTTCTGAAACCACCAAAAAATGATTGAGCAGGACTCATCTTTAATGTCAGCACTGTTTGTGTTATGATTTAGAGCTAGTTTGTCTCTTGATTCTTGTTTGTTGTTAGTGTTGCATAGTTTCTTATCAGTGCTGAAAAAATTGAAAATGAGATGTTGTAAAGGGTTACAGTGTGATAAGACCTCCTTGAACGGTAAAACTAGTGATGATTTGGGTAAAGAAAGAAAGAAAGAAAGAAAGTAAAAATGACAAACTCACACATCCCCTTCCTAGCAACATTCATCAGCTCCTCCCAGGAGAGATAGGATATATTATCTCTCAAGTGTAGTCTTTTTCTTCTGCTGTACAAGTCCAGAAAACCTCCATAGAGTGGTGAAGAGGTATTTTAACCAGATGACATACCTTAACTAACTTCTTTCAATGTGGAACAGCAACAGTTGTATTCCAATTTACCGCTGAATGACCAAGCAACTTACCCAATAAGTTCTATCCATACCACCATGAACTGGAACAGTGCCTTCATAATTGCTGACGGAGCCCTAATCCATCTGTCCATTTCTCACTCCAACTTCATCCATCGTGGAAACATTTCCCTGCTGTTAGGCTAAAAGGTTTATCATATCTTCTGATAATTAAATTCTCCTCTGATAGGGGGACAGATCTCCAACCCTAAGAGAACATACCCCTTTTTTCTGGTAGAGAACCAAGACCTTAGATTTTGAAGAGCTGAAGGTCTTGGCTTGAATTTACAAACAGAACTACATCATCCCCAAAAAGTAAAGATGCAATCCTAAGGTCAGCCTCTCTCTTTGCAGTTATGCTTTGAAATTCTGTACATAAAATGACAGTTGTTCTAATAGCTCTTACAGTGAAAACTTCAAACAGAACCAACTATCACTACCCAACAACCCCTTAGCGACGTGTTCCCGTGGTGCCATGATACTGGAGAAAGCATGTGTTATCTACACACATAATCAGCATTATATTATGGGAAAAAGATTATCATACTTCCTGTTGTCTTTTGGGATTCTGGTCTGGATTTGGAACCTCACTATATAGCAGTAGATAACAAGAGAAAGTTTCATTTGTATTGCCCCTTAGTAGCACCGATCAGCCTCACCTACCACTGTTCCCAATAACCCCTGTTACCTCCAAGCTCAACCAAATTTCCACTGTTCCTCCACATGCAGGTTTAAGTAGAAAAAGGTGTGTTTTTGAATCTGACAGAAAATGAAGCTTTATTATGGTGTATAGATGGGTAGATTTATGACTGAGAACTCTATTTTTAGGTGACACTCGTATGGTACTATCCTGTCTAAATGATCATTCAAAACACTACATGCCATTTACCCATTCAAATTCACTCAGTGGATACACCAGTAGGCAACATTAGGGTCAGTGTTTTGCCCAATGACTCTTCAACATGTGGCTGAGGGGAACACTGTGCTGAACCACCAACCTCTTGATCAGTAGACGACTGCCTGGATGTCTGAAGGGAATCTGTACTTGTGTATTCAGTTACTTTCTGCATACACAACAGTGTATGCATAAAAGAAGCATACAGTGTTTGCAACCTGTTTCAATCTGTTGGTGGAAACCGACATGGCCAAGTATGGTCACCGTGTTTAAGCTCATGTATTTATCATCAAGCAACGTGTGAACAGTGCAGTGAAATAGTCCAAAAATGAGCAAGGCAACACACAGGCAAATGACTCACCTCAGCCTGTTGTCGTGGTAAGGTCCAAATGTAGCTCTAGATAGAACAGTCAGACAAGATTAAATGACAGAGAATTAGAGAAAATGAATATTGATTGCTTCTTGGTACAGCTTGTCCACTGGGCATTCCTGAACCAGGAAGAGGTCAAGGTTAGACTGATTTTTCCATGTCTCAACTGACTCTCTAAAATTCTTGTTACTGTTCTGTTGTTGGTGAAAACTTCAAAGTATGATTTACAGTATCAAATTTAATTAGTTTTAATTGTAAACATTCATGGAACTTTACTCTCAAATTTATTTATTTTATAAAATTTGAAACTAGCTAAATCCAAAAATGTGTGCTATTGATACAACCAACAACAACATGTTGCACGCATGATTCTAAATCCAGAGGAAAAAACACTTTCTTATGAAATTACTTCCTCCTGATTGCAAGTATTTAGTCCAGCGAAGGCTTTGAGATACTTTAAAGACTCATGTATAGTTCCATTGATGCAGCAGATTAATTACAGGTTTGGAATTTCAAATTCCAGGCTTTTTCATGCGTGGATGACAACTTCAAAACCTGAAGGACTCCTGTGAGGGCAAAATGACAACAAATCAAAGTCTTTTTAGTGGAATCATTCCTGAATCCTTGCAGATCTTCTTTTTATTGATGAGTAATGTGTTCAAATAAATTCTCCTCAATGCAGATCACAGAGATTGTCACACAATTATAGTTTTGTTAAAAGAAGCTGTCTCCCTGGCTGCCACCTTATCGTGGTGGAGGGGTTTGAGTGTCCCAGTGATCCTAGGAGCTATGTTGTCCGGGGCTTCAAGCCCCTGGTAGGGTCACCCAAGGCAAACAGGTCCTAGGTGAGGGATTAGACGAAGCGCAGCCAAGAAGACCCCTATGATGACCACAATACATGGATCCAATGTTCCCTCGCCCGGGCGCGGGTCACCGGGGCCCCCCCCTGGAGCCAGGCCCAGGGGCAGGGCACGATGGCGAGCGCCTGGTGGCCGGGCCTTCACCCATGGGGCCCGGCCGGGCCCAGCCCGAAAAGGCAACATGGGTCCCCTGTCCCATGGGCCCACCACCCATGGGACAGGCCATAGGGGTCGGGTGCAGTGTGCCCTGGGCGGCGGCCGGAGTCGGGGATCTTTGCGGACTGATCCCCGGCTGCAGAAGCTGGCTCTAGGGACGTGGAACGTC
Organism: Menidia menidia; assembly: GCA_907169785.1. Lineage (NCBI taxonomy): Eukaryota > Metazoa > Chordata > Actinopteri > Atheriniformes > Atherinopsidae > Menidia > Menidia menidia. Next base: position 16,999,214 of record CAJRST010002224.1, on the reverse strand, counting down.
ACCTCTCTGGTGGGGAAGGAGCCTGAGCTGGTGTGCGAGGCGGAGAGATTCCGGCTGGACATAGTCGGTCTCGCCTCGACACACAGCTCTGGCTCTGGAACCAGCCTTCTCGAGAGGGGTTGGACGCTCTGCTACTCTGGAGTTGCCCCCGGTGAGAGGCGCCGAGCAGGAGTGGGCATACTGATTGCCCCCCATCTCGGTGCCTGTACGTTGGGGTTTACCCCTGTGAGCGAGAGGGTAGCATCCCTTCGCCTTCGGGTGGGGGGACGGGTCCTGACTGTTGTTTGTGCCTATGCGCCTAGCGGCAGCACAGAGTACCCACCCTTTTTGGAGTCCTTAGAGGGGGTACTGGAGGGTGCCCCCCCTGGGGACTCCCTCGTTTTGCTGGGGGACTTCAACGCTCACGTGGGCAATGACAGTGAGACCTGGAGGGGCGTGGTTGGGAGGAATGGCCCCCCCAGCTTGAACCCGAGCGGTGTTCTGTTTTTGGACTTCTGTGCTCGGCACGGATTGTCCATAACGAACACCATGTTCAGGCATAAGAGTGTCCATATGTGCACCTGGCACCAGGACACTCTAGGCCGCAGCTCAATGATCGACTTTGTTGTCGTTTCAGCTGATCTGCGGCCGTATGTTCTGGACACTCGGGTCAAGAGGGGGGCGGAGCTTTCCACTGACCACTACCTGGTGGTGAGTTGGCTCCGATGGTGGGGGAGGATGCCGGTGAGACCCGGGAGGCCCAAACGTGTTGTGAGGGTCTGCTGGGAGTGCCTGGCGGAGTCCCCTGTTAGGCGGAACTTTAACTCTCACCTCCGGGAGAGCTTCAAGCATGTTCCGAGGGAGGCGGGGGTCATTGAGTCCGAGTGGGCTGTGTTCCGCGCCTCCATCAATGACGCAGCCTCCCGGAGCTGCGGTCGCAGGGCTGTGGGTGCCTGTCGTGGCGGCAACCCTCGAACCCGCTGGTGGACACCGGCGGTGAGGGATGCCATCAGGCTGAAGAACGAGTGCTATCGGGCCTTTTTGGCCTGTGGGACTCCGGAGGCAGCCGATGGGTACCGACAGTCCAAGCGACATGCGGCTCGGGTGGTCGCCGAGGCAAAAACTCGGGCGTGGGAGGAGTTTAGGGAGGCCATGGAAAAAGACTTCCGCATGGCCTCGAGGCGATTCTGGTCCACCATCCGGCGTCTCAGGGGGGGGAAGCAGTGCCCCACCAACACTGTTTACAGTGGGGATGGGGTGCTGTTGACCTCAACTCGTGACGTTGTGGGTCGGTGGGCGGAGTACTTCGAGGACCTCCTCAATCCCACTGGCGCGTCCTCCATTGGAGGGGCAGACCCTGAGGATCCGGAGTTGGGATCTCTAATCTCCGGGGCTGAAGTCACCGAGGTACAGTGGGGCAAAAAAGTATTTAGTCAGCCACCAATTGTGCAAGTTCTTCCACTTAAAAAGATGACAGATGCCTGTCATTTTCATCATAAATCAACCTCAACTATGAGAGACAAAATGAGGAAAAAAAATCCAGAAGATCATATTGTCTGATTTTTTAAGAATTTATTTGCAAATTATGGTGGAAAATAAGTATTTGGTCACCTACAAACAAGCAAGATTTCTGGCTCTCACAGACCTGTAACTTCTTCTTTAAGAGGCTCCTCTGTCCTCCACTCGTTACCTGTATTAATGGGACCTGTTTTAACTCGTTATAAGTATAAAAGACCCCTTTCCACAACCTTAAACAGTCACACTCCAAACCCCACTATAGCCAAGACCAAAGAGCTGTTGAAGGACACCAGAAACAAAGTTGGAGACCTGCACCGGGCTGGGAAGACTGAATCTCTAATCAGTAAGCAGTTAGGTGTGAAGAAATCAACAGTGGGAGCAATTATTAGAAAATGGAAGACCTACAAGACCACTGATAATTTCCCTCGATCTGGGGCTCCACGCAAGATCTCACCCCGTGGGGTCAAAATGATCGCAAGAACGGTGAGCAAGAATCCCAGAACCACACGGGGGGACCTAGTGAATGACCTGCTGAGAGCTGGGACCAAGGTAACAAAGCCTACCATCAGTAACACACTACGCCGCCAGGGACTCAAATCCTGCAGTGCCAGACGTGTCCCCCTGCTTAAACCAGTCCATCTCCAGGCACGTCTGAAGTTTGCTAGAGAACATTTGGATGATCCAGAGGAGCATTGGGAGAATGTCCTATGGTCAGATGAAACCTAAATAGAACTTTCTGGTAAAAACGCAACTCCTCGTGTTTGGAGGAAGAAGAATGCGGAGTTGCATCCAAAGAACACCATACCTACTGTGAAGCATGGGGGTGGAAACGTCATGCTTTGGGGCTGTTTTTCTGCAAAGGGACCAGGACGATTGATCCGTGTGAAGGAGAGAATGAATGGGGCCATGTATCGTGATATTTTGAGTGAAAACCTCCTTCCATCAGCAAGGGCACTGAAGATGAAACGTGGCTGGGTCTTTCAGCATGACAATGATCCCAAACACACTGCCCGGGCAACAAAGGAGTGGCTTCGTAAAAAGCATTTCAAGGTCCTGGAGTGGCCTAGCCAGTCTCCAGATCTAAACCCCATAGAAAATCTTTGGAAGGAGTTGAAAGTCCGTGTTGCCCAACGACAGCCCCAAAACATCACTGCTCTAGAAGAGATCTGCATGGAGGAATGGGCCAAAATAGCAGCAACTGTGTGTGAGAACCTGGTAAAGACTTCTAGAAAACGTTTGACCTCTGTCATTGCCAACCAAGGGTATATAACAAATTATTGATATAGACTTTTGTTTTTGACCAAATACTTATTTTCCACCATAATTTGCAAAAAAATTCTTAAAAAATCAGACAATATGATCTTCTGGATTTTTTTTCCTCATTTTGTCTCTCATAGTTGAGGTTGACTTATGATGAAAATGACAGGCATCTGTCATCTTTTTAAGTGGGAGAACTTGCACAATTGGTGGCTGACTAAATACTTTTTTGCCCCACTGTAGTTAAAAAGCTTCGCGGTGGCAAGGCTCCGGGGGTGGATGAGATCCGGCCGGAGTTCCTTAAGGCTTTGGATGTTGTGGGGCTGCGTTGGCTAACGCGACTCTGCAACATCGCGTGGACATCAGGGGCAGTCCCGCTGGATTGGCAGACTGGGGTGGTGGTCCCCCTATTTAAAAAGGGGGACCGAAGGGTGTGTTCCAACTACAGGGGGATCACACTCTTAAGCCTCCCTGGGAAGGTCTATTCAGCGGTTCTGGAGAGGAGGGTCCGTCGGATAGTCGGGCCTCGGATCGAGGAGGAACAGTGTGGTTTTCGTCCTGGCCGTGGAACGCTGGACCAGCTCTATACCCTCAGCGGGGTCCTAGAGGGTGCATGGGAGTTCCCTCAACCAATACACATGTGTTTTGTGGACTTGGAGAAGGCGTTCGACCGTGTCCCTCGGGGTATCCTGTGGGGGGTGCTCCGGGAGTATGGGGTACCTGGCCCTTTACTACGGGCTGTTCGGTCCCTGTACGACCGGGGTCAGAGCTTGGTTCGCATAGCCGGTAGTAAGTCGGATCCGTTTCCGGTGGGAGATGGACTCCGCCAAGGTTGCCCTATGTCTCCGGTCCTGTTCATAACTTTTATGGACAGGATTTCTAGGCGCAGCCGAGGTGTTGAGGGTGTCAGTCTTGGTGGCCTTAGGGTCGCATCTCTGCTTTTTGCAGATGATGTGGTCCTGTTGGCTTCATCAAGTCGGGACCTACAGCTCTCACTGGAGCGGTTCGTAGCCGAGTGCGAAGCGGCTGGGATGAGGATCAGTTCCTCCAAGTCCGAGACCATGGTCTCTCACCGGAAAAGGGTAGAGTGCCTTCTCCGAGCCGGAGCGGACGTCCTTCCCCAAGTGGAGGAGTTTAAGTATCTCGGGGTCTTGTTCGCGAACGGGGGTAGGGAGCGTGAGATCGATAGGCGGATCGGTGCGGCGTCTGCAGTAATGCGGGCTGTACCGATCTGTCGTGATGAAGAGAGAGCTGAGCCTAAAGGCGAAGCTCTCAATTTATCGGTCGATCTACGTTCCCACCCTCGTCTATGGTCACGAACTTTGGGTAGTGACCGAAAGAACGATATCGCGGATACAAGCGGCCGAAATGAGTTTCCTCCGCAGGGTGGCTGGGCTCTCCCTTAGAGACCGGGAGAAGGCCCAGAGGAAGACCCAGGACCCGCTGGAGGGACTATGTGTCCCGGCTGGCCTGGGAACGCCTCGGGATCCCCCCGGAGGAGCTGGCTGAAGTGGCCGGGGAGAGGGAAGTCTGGGTTTCCCTGCTCCGGCTGCTGCCCCCGCGACCCGACTTCGGATAAGCGGGGGACAATGGATGGATGGATGGATAAAAGAAGTTAAATGAATTGCAGGCCTTTTTTAGAGTGGAGTTGTGTTAAGTTCTTGTGATGGTTTTGTGTCTGCACTTTGCTTCCGGGATTGTTCTGGGGATTCTATTTTAAATATAGAATTCATATTTATATTTTTGTAATTGTAAGGAATAGTTTACATAAAATAATTGATTCCCAAAGATTAAAGATGTGCCACAAAAATTAGCGGTTAACATCAAATTCAGCCATAGCAGAATTTGTTCTGAGACACTATATCCCCCCCTTCCACAGATTAAAAATTATTTTTGATTTCTCTTGCAGAGATGGAGGCTCCCAGCCGTTTCCAGGACCCGCTCTCTGCAACTGAAGAAAAAATTGAGACCAAGACTCTGGAAAAACGTATCGGAGTTGGGACATCAACTCCGAAAGACAGTCCTACTCCAAGTATGAACCGTCAGGCTGCTGATGGAAGTGAAGACACCGAAAATCTTGTGGACAAAAATGAAGCCACAGATAGCTCTTCTACTTTGAGCCCAGAGGTACTGCAGTATTGAGTCACAATTTAAACTAATTCCTCCCGCTAATTACAATGCATATATTCATTCTTAGGCGTTCATTAAAAATTTAAGCTTCCGTTTTAAATCATAAAACATTTGTGTTTGACAGAAAAGATCAAATTTGTACTATACATTTATCCATTTTAGCAGCATCAAGCTAGTTACAGGTTTTCTTTTTCTTTTCACACATTGGCTCCGGTCCCCTGAACTGGTATGGGAAATCTGTGGAGGGATGGATTTGACTTTTGCTTAAAACAAATCTATATTTCAGGTCTTCAGGACAGAGAAATTAGTAAATAAGTAAGACATTACTTACAAAAACCCCTGACAAAGGTGTCAGTATTTAGCAGCGTAAGGATTACCAATATGCTCAGTTCCATTACGCAGGTCTACTCCCCACACCTGATACTGTAAAGTTAAGGATAAATCAAATAAAGCATGCTCCATTTGCTGTCAACACTGCACTTGCTAACAAACAAAAGCTTGTGAGGAATTTATTTGGTTCATTTTCTTGAATCGGAATTTTTACAGGTGATCTCTCAAAGACACAGGGTCTCATTCTAAAGAGAAGCCAGTTTCAAATAAAAATACAAGAAATACAATACGTAAAATACACACAAAGCACAAGAGTCTTTAAATGCACGTATTTGTGATTAAGTATCCGATTGGATGATGTTTCTGTTTCTGTGCTTGTATGTATTGTCTTTTTGTCTTGGTTTTCATGAATATGTAGGACAATCTAACAACCTGACAGTCAGTCACCAAATCACACTATGAAATTGGGAGCAATCTGTGCAGTGAACACCTCCTACACACATTCACATACTCAAACACACTAGTTAATACAGACATCTAGAAATATTTTGTAAATAACAAATTAGGTTGGATCAGTGGATCAGTGGAAGATCAGTGGATCAGTGGAAGATCAGTGGATCAGTCTTGTAGTTTATCTACATATCTTTGTCTTTGGAAAGAGATAGATTCTTTCTATTTATATATTTAACCCTTTAAAGCCTGATCCAAGAATAAAACAAAACAGAAAATTCCTTTTTTTTGGTTTGAATTCCTTATTTGGCCTTTTAACAAAATATGTAAAAAAAATACATTTTTTATATTAATAAGTTATTATTATACAATTCAAGATTATTTTTCGTGTAGTCTTCTGCCCCCTGTTATCAGGTGTATCTGATTGTGTACATAGGATTTTGACCAAAGTTTTTACCATTAAATTATGCAAAAGTTGTCAGACGCAAAACATTTCAGAAACAGTATGTATCAAATATGATACATTTGGCATTACAGGGTTAACAATATGTTAAATTAGTATTGAGACTATCTAATGCCTAATCTACTAATTTTGGACAAATTTTGGTTCTATTTTTTAATATTTTTCTAATTTAAAATGACATTTCTTTCTGTATCTTTTCAGCAAGAGCAGGCTCCAAATGTTGAGGTCTCATCGAACCCGGTGTGTTCCTCCCCTCGGCCTCTTATATCCAAATGTGGAGACTTGGTCCTCTCGTTAGAGTACTGCCCCGGCTCAGAGAAGCTGCTGGTCAGGGTGGTGTCGGCTCTGGACATCCCAGACAAGGCTCGCAGTGGCATGGACTCGTGGCAGGTGCACATGGTCCTTCTGCCCTCCAAGAAACAACGGCACAAAACGACAGTACAAAAGGGCTCGACGCCACGCTTCGATGAGACTTTTCGATTTTCACGCCTGGAGCCATCTGATTTACAGATGTCAGCCATCAGGTTCAGGTTATATGCACTCGGGGGTAGGATGTCTCGGGAGCGGATGATGGGAGAGAAAATACTCCATTTAGGAGGCATTAAGCAGGATGGGGGTATGACGGAGACGACGCTGATTCTTGAGCCTCGAAGTAACATCAAGGTAAGAATGAGAAAATTTGGTGACTTTACCTAGTTAACCAGTCAAGACATCGATATCTAAATGCAGTCAGTAACACAATGCCTTTTTCTTTTTAGAGCGTGGACACCCAGTTGAGTTTATCTGCCGTGTCTCCGACTGACAGTGCCTCGTCCACTCAGTCTCTGACCCATGGCGGTGTGCCCGAACTACTTGTGGGTCTTTCCTACAATGCCACCACAGGACGCATGTCCGTGGAACTCATCAAAGGAAGCCATTTCAGAAACTTGGCTATCAACCGACCTCCAGGTCTGCATGGAGCTCCTACCCATAAAACAAGCTTTCATGTCCACTGTCTAGTAGAGAATAAATGGTTATAGATGCAATTTTAACTCTACTACATTCCAATTCATTGGAGATTTAATGACACAAGTACATTATCAGTTACTCACTCTGCAGTCCTTCTCCCCCCCCTTCTCTCCTCGGCTACAGACACCTACGGGCGGCTCACTCTTCTGAACTCTGTCGGGCAGGAGATCTCACGGTGTAAGACGTCGGTGCGTCGTGGACAGCCCAACCCCGTCTATAAGGAGACGTTCGTCTTCCAGGTGGCCCTGTTCCAGCTGTCGGACGTCACGCTGCTGGTCTCCATCTACAACCGCCGCAGCATGAAACGCAAAGAGATGGTCGGGTGGATAGCCCTCGGCCAGAACAGCAGCGGAGAGGAGGAACAACTTCACTGGCAAGACATGAAAGAGAGTCGAGGACAGCAGGTCTGCCGGTGGCTTGTCCTACTGGAGGCTTGATACTTCTTTTCGTGCGTCTCAAAGTTGGATGGAATTTGCTCTTTTGAATAACAAAAAAACATAATTTGCTGACTGTGGGGTTATTTATGGAAGGTTTTCATATCTGAAGGCTTAAAAGCTCCTTATAATATGTTTCTCAGCCATGTGGCATTCACTATATTCACACTGCATCATACATATTTTCACATTTCAAACCAAAGGTGAATAACAGAATAAGGTCTAAAATCACTTGAAGGGTGGTGAAGGGGAACTGAGCTTTGGGTTTTGATTGGTAGACCAACTTGAAAGTTTTTAGGGTTTCGATCTGATGTTAAATAGCACACAAATGCGATATCAGATACAAATAGAACATAGCCCACATGATAATGAAAGAGCACACCTCGTTTTTGACTGAATCAAGGTTCTTTCAACTTAGTCAATCTATCTGACAAGATTTGACTTAAAATTCACAATTCAATTTTACTTTTATAACTCATAAGGTCATCTCAGGGCTACTTAAAGATTCTGTCCAATTCAAGTTAATAAAATCAATTTAATGTATACAATCATACCACAATCACTTCCAGTTAATTAAAATCCAAGACATTACAAATTTGTGGTACAAGAATAGTTGATTTGGTGGCACCCTCAGCGAGCAAGTATCTTAAAAAAAAATAATTCATAAATGTCTATAAACACTGGAAAAAAGTGTTCATTGACAAAGCTATGTTGAGAATTAATCCCAGCACTCTGCTCTAGGACCATTTACTTAATACAATGATTTTCGAAGATCACAGTAAATTGCTTAAGCCCAATCTGATGCCTTAAATTAGATTTTTGTACAGAAAGTAACATTGATTCATCAGAATCTAGCAAATCTTTACATGTGGAGTTGTTTAACAAGCAAATTCTGATTTTGATTTTAAATTTAAATCTTTTAATATAGACGGATAGTTCATTTCAATTCATTGCAAAGAAGTGCTTTATGACTTCAGATTACTTTTTTTATTTGGATATAAACAAAATATTTAATCATGATTCTAATTTTCAAAGGATTCTACAATAAAGAATACACCTTTTTAACAATATACATGTATAATATTGACTGTTTCACTATAGATAACATGAATGAGCAGCCATGTTTTAATCTTCTTCATAGTTGGAGCATCAAAGGGTTTTGTTTAAAAGATTAATTATCTACACCATGTTTGAGTTCACATAATCTGGATTTTAGTCTGTATGTATAAGAAAGCTCTTTGGCTAGTATTTCAAGTTATATTTTATAGTGTAGCATTCCTTCTGCGGGACCACGTCACCATAAAAACTCTAAAAAGAACCAAGCCACGTGGGGAGAAGCAAAGCTATTCCAAATTTCAAGTGGATGAGGAAGATGTCTCATTCATATTCAGCACCCATTCATATTATTCTAACGCTCAAGCTATTAAAGGCAGGAAAACCAGCAGCTGGAGACTCTTCACTCCACTGGGATACGCCTCATCAGGGCTGAATAATGTTATTCAGCCATAGCTCCTTCTCTTTTACATGTCAGCACCCGTCAGTGTTGAAAATCAAAAGAGACCTTTGATATCTCGACACAGCTTTAAATTACATTCATTGAATTAATCTGGAAGAGTACTCGCCCCCTAGCTCATCTCTCTCTGAATGTAGTAATCAGCATTTCCAGATGTTTAATAGTACAGTGTGAGATGCTATTACTGCCGGTGCTCATGCTCCTCCTGTCTGCACACCTTTCAGTCATAAGGTTGAGCCTCGAGCAGGGTGTTATATTAGTACATGTTTAACAGATGCCTCTGCTTCAAACTCTCAGGCGTTTACACAAAGAGCACATAGATGTTCCATGTGTACGGTGTTGATGTTGTGACCCTCAGAACTTCACAATTTGATTTGAAGATTAAAACGTAAACATCGATATTCAGTTCACAGAAATTTCATTTAAAATTTTTCAGTCTTCAACCTGTCACCTTCATTTTTTCCTTATGTTTTCATGACTGGAATAATCTTTATTAATTTTTTTATAAAGATTAAGTCAAATTGTGCACAGCCAAGCAATGATGTACAGTTCCAACCAGGATTTATTGTGACATAAATGATTCAGGAGAGCTTCAAGCAGCACAAACATTTTTTTTCATTTTTGTTTTTTTTAGGCAAAACTGAGTGATAAGTGATCAGTTACTGAGTCATTCAGTATATGGGAAAGGCAGCACAAGAGCCAAGTTGGAAGCGCAGTACGTTTTACCAGCAAATGACAGTCATATATAATGAATGAGAGAGAGTGCTGCTCCTTTTGATGAGCATCTTAAGGATTTTCCTGTTTTCCTATAATTATTATCAGAGTGACCGAACAGAAATCATTGGAGTCTGTTCCTTTTCTTGTGCAACAAAACTCATTCTTCTCATTAAGATGAGAGATTATTACAGTAGTTTTAGTAAATTGAGTTTAGCTGGAAAAAAATAGGTTAATTTTGTCTCCAGCAAATGGAAAAAATAAAAAACTGAAACCAGTGTTTAGGTGCAAAAGTAATTATCTTCAAATGATTTGTTTTTTTTTCTACAAAACTGCATTGTTTGGTAATGTTGCTTCAGAATTCCAGAATGTGTCCTAAACCAATGAAGGTTACGTTTCCTTTGGCATCAAAGCTGCCGCAGAATTTCAGAAGCAGCAGTCCAGTTCTACTGACCTCGTGCTTGTGTGTATAATGACGATGAAATATTTACTGCCCAGGGAGTATTATCTGTATTTTAAGCATGTTGAGTTACTGTACAGATTATCTATGATTTCCAAGTGGTAAATGTTTACTGTTAATCGATATTTTCCAGGATTGTATTTACAAATCTGCATGTTTAATGCGCGATCCCAGTTTACATTGCAGATGTTAGACAATCAGATTGTGCTGCAGATGTAATAGAGTCTTTAATACTGATGAAGTGCCTGTAATATTTTTAGATGAAACATATTCAACATGGTAATGAAATCATAGAAATGTGCATGAAGCCTTTTTGTTGTTCCTTGTGAATGCTGCTATCAGATTATAGGTGGAAGGTTTATCTGTCTAGATCAGGACCAGGGCTGAAGACTTAACTTCTTTCAAGACCACATTCAATAAGGGTTGACGTTCACAACACCCAAAACACAAAAACAATAAAAAGAAAAACAATTATGCTACAACACCAACAAACAACAACTTTCATTTATTGAAAATATTTTTTCCCACAATATCAATTAAATTATCACAGTTTGTGGGTAATTTAGTTGGAAAATTTCAAACTCATCCATAAATCCATTTTCTGTTCCGCTTATACCCAACGGGGACTAGAGTCCATCCCAGTACAATGGTCGAGAGGCGGTAATTTTGTTTTACCTCTGTAAATGACATGCAAAAGTAACAAACTAGCTTTTTTTTATTACTAAATGAATTTGTACTTCTAAAAAAAAACATGCTGATACTAATTCATCAGTTCCACTTTGAAAAAATACACACAAACCCCTCCACCTCTTTTAAAAGTAATAGTTTTGCATATAGTTTGGTAGCCATTAATTAAGTACACAAAATACTTTTTAAACAGATTGGAACGTCAACTTAATTTTTATTAAATACTTGTTGTAAATGTGAATTATTGTAGTGTTATCCAGGCTAAAATCCAGATGAAATATGCCACATAAATGGTAGTGTAGTGTCGCACTAACCATCCTCTGTTACCACCTCTTTGTGCAATCCACAGTCCAAACAAGTTTTAATTCTGAATTCTTGCATCACAGACTTTTTTTCTTTTTTTTCTTACCAAATAGATTTTTGATATTAAAAGAAAAAAGAGGCTCACTTATGATTTTTAAATTTTCAATAACTCTGATTAATTCTGCCTCCAGCCCTGGTCTAGACCTTGCATGCTGAGCACTTGGAGCACCAGAAAACATTTTTTTGGAACAAGTCTTGTTGTTGCCAATAAAATCAACTAAATCTCCTCTGTGGTCTTCCTCTTTTTCCTGCGCCCGGTTCAAATGTCTTCATTTTGAAAATGAGACGTTTGTTTGGAACCAAATTACACTGATTGGAGGTGGAGATTTCCAGCTTTAAGTCTTTGCCATAAGCACTGGGAGGAAATCCCTTGAGTGGATTAAAAATAAAAAAAACAGGTCTGGAGTTTTTGATCTAGAAGAATGTACTATCACATGTATTTATAGATGTTTGTATTTTGATCAACAAACATGGATTGGCATCTGTAAGCATTTCAGTTGTGTTCTTAGTTTGCTTTAAATTGTCTTCCATCAAGGTGCGTTTTGCTTTCTTAAATTCAAAGTAAAAAAATAATTCCAGCATATTATGAATAACACAAAGTCTAATTGCATAATGAACCCGTTTACCTACTTTTTTTCTCAAAGACAAGAGTTACAAAAGCAGTCTAAGTCTAACTGATAGATTGCCTTTTCTTCTTTTTTAAGGTTGTTTGGAGCAACTACATAGACTAAAGGACAATAAAAAGTGATGACCACAAAAATATTCAACACAAAAGTTGTCAGAGAGAAGGTAAAATAAACATAAAAAACATTCCAGGTTGGCTATGGGAAGATGACAACTGATGCAGGAAACGTCATTGCCTTGCTTACTGAGTCTCCTAGCAACAGGAAACATCTGCTTGCACGGGCACCAATGAGGGTGCGTGGGGAGCGGAGAGTGTGTGTCGTCTCTTGTTACTGTGAACATGATATTTTAGGAGTCTGAAGAAGAGTGAGCGATTAACCCCCAACAGGAGCTGCATCTCTTCGCCCGGTTTTTCAGTCCGTATTCAGGAACCGACTCTGGCTTGAACCTGAGACAGAGCAGGAGTGTGGATGCACCAGTGAGGACGTTTGAAGTCAGGCCAAGGAGTGGAAGACATCAAGCAAAGCAGAAAACTTGCTGCCAGAGAAAGAGCTGCAAAGGTAACAAGCTTGAAATTCCAAATAGTGGACATATTCGTGTAAATTATTCATTTAAAACAGTGCTTTTTGTCACTCGTTAACAAAAAGCAAAAGACATAACCCAACCAAAGTATGCAAATAGGATTGAATTAGTTGCAAATGTTTAAACAACAATTATCGATATGAAATACAGAATTTCCTTTTGAGACTTTTGGATCTTTTTACGTCAAATGTCCCAAAGTTTCTCTCTGAATTTTTTGTCATTTGTGGGAAGAAATGTTATGAGAAAAAAATGTTTTGGACATTTGGTTCCTCTTGTTATCTTGCTTCCCATTTCATTCACCCATAATGTTAAAAAAAATCAAATAAGTAAAAAGTAATGTTATGAATTTTAAGTATATTGATTTGGTGGTCAGTGAAGTTTAGCATGTAATGCATATTAAAATACATATGCATTTCCTACATAATCGCACATAAAAACATATTTTACTCTCATTCTGCTCATGGATCTATCACTGTGCATCTCTTTTGGATTACAGCTGGATGGTAAAAACTATGAGTCACAGCAGCATCTTAAGGAGAGCCATCATGAATAGTTTGTGACCATGAAGGTTCCCACCCTGTGGCATTTCAGAAAACAATTAGTACAATCCCACAACCCACCATGTTAACGCACACATTTTTATTGAAACTGTTCTAGATGATACCTTACATTTATCATCAGCATTTATTACCAGTATTGTGTCAACATGCATCTTTAGATTTATTTTGTGTATTGGCAAGGTAAACTAACAAAAATCCTTATACTGCAAAAAATACTCATACTTATAGTGTTGACTTTTTTTGGTTCTTCATCTTTATTGTGTTGCATTATAGCACAAATACAGATTTTTAAAATAACATATCTGTCTGAAATTTTATTTTAAATACTGATGTCTAAGAAGTAATTCATTCTTAAATAAAGAAGATTAAAGATTAATAAAGATGATGAACCAAAAAAAGTGAAAGTATATTTTTGCAGTATAAAGATTTTTGTTGAAAAAGTAGTATACAGTTTAAAGTTCTCTAATGACTGTCCAGTTAAAGTTATATATTAAAAAGTACAGATGATCAATACTCATATAGTCAACTAAATAAACCATTGATAATCCTAATGATAATGTATAATTCTAATAACAGATAAATCATATTAGAAAGAACATCCATCCATCCATTTTCCATACCCCTTGTAGCCTATCCCAGCTGATAACAGGCGAGAGGGCCACATAGCGACAAACAACTACAGACACTTTCATTTCCTCCTGGGGGCAATTTTGAGTGTCCAGTTAACCTAACATGCAGGTTTTTGGACAGTGGGAGGAAGCCGGAGTATTTGTCGAGAACCCACGCAGACACAGGGAGAACATGCAAACTCCACACAGAAAGGTCAAGGTTCCTCCGGGGACTCCAAATCGGGAACCCCCATGCGGCCCTTGAAAGAACATTATAAACACAAAATACAAACAAGACTGAAGAGATAAAAAAGGAATTTGTTTAAAAGAAACAAGATACAAACAAGATACAGCTTAGATGCAAACTGAACTGAAAAGAAATGGTTTAATAGACCAAAATCAAAGCACCAAAATTTGCTATAAAGTAAAACAAAATGATTATTGTAAATCAAGAAACACAGAATTACGATGTTACTAATAACAACATACACAAAATTACCTGAATGACAGGCTGATATGAATGAGTTATTTCAAATTGATAACCATAAAAAGACAAACTGATAGGTTAAGGGGAGCAAACTGTGGCAGAAAAAAAGCAAGTCACACCTCTCTAATTTTTCTGAATCTTTCTGACAGGGTGTCAGCTTTTTGCATGTCTGTGTCTTGGCCAATTGACAGGTAGTAATGATGAGCAAAATGATAAAACTGTTATTCAACAGAGAAATACTTTAAAGTTTGTCCTACAAGGAACACAGTTGTCAGGGCGGGTTCTTGAGGGAGGACTCAGTCGCGGAATGAGGGGAACAAGGTTTATTGCACAAAAAAACAGAGTGAATGTCCAGACAAAGTACAAAGCAAAGCCGTGGAAAACTGTGATCAAAGTAACAAAGCAATGAGCAAACAAGGCTGGGTAAAGTAACAAAATAACGATTGACAAAACTGTGGCAAAACTGTGACTATGGCAGAACTATGACGAAAACAAAGACTATGGCAAAACAAACCTGGCGTGGGGGAGACGACGGACAAAAGACGAAAACGCACTCGCGCCAGACAAGGGGAAACAGGACTATTTAACACACGAGGGAGGGGAACCCCAGGTGTACACAATAGGTAATCATGACATGACGAGACACCAGACGTGACAACAGTGGACTATGGGCTAAACCTTTGAAGTCATTCATTGAATTATTTTTTCCTTGATTTGAAACTAGTTGGTACTTCGGATGTGTCTTCATATGTAAAAAAAAAACATTTCAGCATTTTGTAATGGTGCCATGGGGCTCTTACATGGGTTTTGACATTGAAGCATTCTCCCCTACCCTTTACTTTATTGTGATTAGGTTCGAGGTTTCTGCCTGTTAAAAGGAAGTTTTTCCTTGCCTGTGCCGCCTAGTGCTTGCTCATGGTGGGAATTGTTAGGTTTCTGTAATTAACTTCAGAGTAGGGTCTGACCTGCTCTGTTTGGAAAGCGCTGTGAGACAACTATTGTTTTGATGTGGCGCTATATACTGTAAATAAAATTGAATTGAATTGAATTGAATTATTGGTCTAACATCTAGTCTATGTTTCCCTACAGCTGCTTCCCAGCGAAAGAAACCAAACCATTCAACAACGTCGAAAGTTGCTTACTTTAAGAGAAAATATGCGGAAGAGAAGGATCTGCACGGAGGCCTACATGGATATTTTCAAAAAGTACCGGAATGTTTTAATACTGAATATAAATTTTGTTTGGTTTAACTTCTGCTTTATTGAATATGATTTTCAAGTGATACCAGACTCCATTTGCATTATCATTTCATTGAAACGCATTCATTTATCTAACCTTCACCATTCATTTCCAATATTGATTTGGTTCTTTATCAGATGTCCTTCAGCTTTATAGAAAAATCCAAGAATCTACCAATGCTTTTAGCCACAAAAAAGATTTTTCACCTTGAAACGCTACAAGCAAAATTTGTTGCAGTCCAAAATACATTTTTTTTACAAGAGGAGTCTAAATTCTTGACATGAAAATCATGCAAAGCGCATTACGTTTTGAGTCTTTTTCACAATTTATAATATAGTTAAAGATTACATACCCAATCTGTGTCAACTCACATCTTTTTCAGGCTTTTTCTGCACAACATTGACACATGCAAATGCTGACATAATGTCTTGTTCTTTCACCCCTTATAGCACTTGATACTACAAGAAGACCGGAGCTGCATCCTGAAGCTATCTCTGGAGAAGCTTAGGTTCCTGGAGGACCCAGAGACTTACCTGAGGCGCTCTGTCCTCATTAACAACCTGCTGAGAAAGATCCACCATGAGGAGGAGGAACTGGAGGAAGAGGAAGAAGAAGATGAAATAGAAGAAGAAGAGGACGCGGATGATATTGGGGGAGGGCAGCAGCAGAGACTTGTGTATCCAGACAGGAAGAGGGTAAAAATGCTGGTGACAGACTACTGCTCTCAAGCGTTTCATCTAGAAAAGCTGCAATGTTACCAGCTGGTGCCATATTACCCATCAGTTGACGATGTGTACACCCTGCATACCTGTCCGGGACTCAACCAAAACCACCCCGTACTTCTGTGTAACCTAGACGACCATGGCTGATGGCAAAAATCTCTTATCAAAGTGGAGAAATACAGCGTCATTCTCTGAATCGGTCAAGAAGAACATTGCTATTTCCCATTCCTTTACGGGTTTATGGATCCCAAGGATATCACCTCTTCTTGTCACCTCACCAAAAGGGTTGGCTAAGGATTTGAGAGGCTTAAAAAGCCTGATTCTTCTCGTGGCTGGGAATAAACAGAATATCCACTGATGATATGTCCTGCTCTGGTGCCACATCACTGATGATTGTAAAGAACTTTAAGCTTTTTATCTTTTTTTTTTTCTTGCTGTTATTTCTCTGTTTTCTTTTATTTAATTATTTTATTGCTCAGGTGAACTGTGAGCATTATCAGGGATTTAACAGGCTGCTTTTGATGCACCTTAACTTAACGTGAGAATATTAACTGATTCTGTTGTGATTTCATGCTACTGTATTATTCATGAAATTCATTGTGTCACATTTCCAGTGAATTTGAATGCAATGAAGAGCCAACGACTGTCATTCCCTCCTGTTTGTTTTCTGCTTTTGGGGAAGAGTGTGTCTTTCTGCACATCTCTTAACACTTTGCTACCCTCTACTGGAAACGGATTAATATTTAATCTTTGTGTCTTGTGCCAAAATTAGTTGAGGTGATTGTTGAATAAGAGAAAATAGTGTTGCAATTTCAAACACATTCCAAATAAGCATTTATAGCGTATACGGCATATTTAAATACAATATGGCATTAAAAAATGAGAGATCCAAAAATTTAAATTATAAAAGCATAATTCTTAGATAAATTAGAATTGTTGCCAACTTAAATAAAAGGCATTAGTAATATATATATATATATATGTCTATTTTTTCATCGCTGCATGAGTTAAATAATTAGAGCCTGCATTAATATAATTTGTTAGTGACAACATTGCTTTCTCATTCAATTTAGACATTAAACTTGTCTCTTGTATGAGTTTTTTTTTTGTCATCCACTTTTGTTTAATGAGAAATTTTCAGACCTTCTGTGTTACAATTTATTTTTAAAGTGGAGATTATCTTGCAAAAAATGTATGTTCTTTCACTATTATCTCTAATCAAAAGTATTTTCCCAAAGCAAAGACTTAAGCAAAGACTGTCAAGTCAGATATTTGTTGTTGTGGCACCATGGTTCTGTTTAATGTGCTGTATGACAAATGTAAAAGGTCTTATTTTTTGTCATTATCTCTCTTTTATGTGTAGAGTGTTTAGTCTTTAGAATTTTCACTGAATCATAAAATGTGAATCTTGATCATTTTGACTGCATTTTAACAAACAATTATATCTTAATTTGATAATACATATATATTAATGATTAACTTAAACCAGCTATTGAAAGGGATCTTTATATTTGATAGCCTTAGAAATAGTCTTCAACCACTGTTGTGGTCAAATGCCCGCCACCGTCGCTGTAAAATTAAACAACGTGATCTTTTATTTTGTGAATGTGTTCTTCCTTATTAAAAGATTGATGTTAAACTACATAAAGCCATGTGGTAAAGAAAGACACAGTTTCAAAGCTTCAAAGATTCTAGAAAGGATATAAAAAATTACCAGGTTTTTAAAATGCAACTGCAACCTCAGTTGAACAACAACATTGTTTCATTTAACATCAATGTTAAATGTTAAAAGTGAAATGGAAAAGTAGCGTGTTAGAAAAACTCATGTAGACCCAAAAGTAAGATTAAATGATCAGAGGTTTAGTCAGTGTGTTGAATGGGAGCAATGACTTGTTTGGTTAGTTGTACGTCAACACATTTACAAACGAACATCTTCAGCAACAATTCTGAAATATTATGTTTGAAGTCTGTCAATCTGGAAAGTTTACACCGATATATCAGTACATGTAAAATGTTTCCAGGTGGAGGAACCTCGGCACGTTCACCCCAGTCTGCAAAAAACATTCAGGATCTACATTGCAGACACTACAAACCTCAGTTACTATCTAAGGGTTAAAGTTCATGAATTTGGAAAGGTTGCTCGATAAAAAAAAGTGTTCTGCAATCAAACGTGTCTGGCAGATAAAGCTATGCTGAAACTGGGTCAAACAGCAGTAAAAATATTTCCAAGCACACATGAAATATATAGCTTATTGGTATCAGTTTATTGCAAACCCTCGCAATTCGAAGTCCAGAAGTCAACCCGGGTGAAACAAATAATGCGATACCGGTAGATTGTGGTGAAAGTAAAGCTTTTTACACTTATGTACAGAAAAATCCACTACAAAAATTAACATCTGAAATCCAATATTTGAGGGTTTATTATGGTTCAGACATTAAGGATTTTTAAAAAAGTCTTGCATACCAAAATGACCAATTTGGAACAGAAAAAAAAAGATCAGTTTGACAATTAAACAGTGGAAATTAATTGTGCTTGAATTGGGTTGGGTTTCTCCTAAAAAAAAATAGCCTTACGCCTGTGTCAAAATGGCAGCGTCCAATCAGGTGGACACAGAAACACTTTTGATACCACCAAAAACAAAATCTTCATCTTCACATTTAAACCACTATGGGTCATGCACATCCAGTTCACATTACAGGAGCCCTTCATCACAAACAAGACATCCATATTCAAAGTATACAGTTTTCACCCAGCCATTGTATAAACAGACTCACAACATACTTAGTGGTACGAGCACTTCCATTTTACTCTTCCTTAAAATAACAACAACAAAAAATAAACAAACTTATTAAACCAAACCCCCCCTCTCTCCTCAGGCCACTTGGTAAATGCTGTCCAGCCAATTAGCCTAACCAGGCCCTTATTAGCAAAGTCATGGGCATGCCTCCATGATTGCTGTTCTCCAAGTGAACTCAGAGAGAGAGAGAAAGAGAGAGACAGAGAGTAATTAAAAGCAAGTTCAAAACATCAAGTGAGGGGCTGTCTTTAACTCCCTCACATGCTTAGACCAAAATTAGATGTATTCTAATGAGCCTCTCCTAAGTTTTTGCAGTGTAATTTATGGAACATGTCTACATTATTGGAAGTGGAAAGAGGGGGAGAAGGAATTAAACTTTATTGTGGGAGCCACTGTTGTAACCACGAGTAGTTTAAATACGGAGAGAAAAGAAGTTAAAACGAAAAAGTTTATTCTAAAGAATCTCTGCATAAACATTTTCAAATGTCTGAGTAAGAAGCTGAACTCATGGTGGCGATGATAATATTGTAAGCTAGTTGTTAACCAGCATCGATCGAAGAAGAAGAAGAAGCGTCTTAAAATTTCCGACAGAACATGAAGGCAACGTCGCACGCTCGCCTCGAACCCCTTACTTCTCCTGTCAGTGCAATTGTTGATATCAGAGCTAGGACCGTGAGCAGGTTTTTTACTTGTGCAGGGATATTGCTGTTCAGTCAGTTTGTCGTTACGGTTTAAATGAGAACAGCATTTGCAAATTTCAAAACAAGTTGCCATGAGAACTTTTTCAATTACAAACCGCTCAGGGTTCACCTCTGAGCTCCACTCGGCAAAGATGCATGTGTGATAGCTCGCCAATGTTAGCTCGCAAGCTAGCCTTCACTGCTAGAAGCAAAGTCCGTGTTCTTACTTGCGGCAGCCTGGGAGTCGTTCAACCCGTTTAAAGCATGGAGAAGATTAAGGAACAGCTCATCTATCTTCAAGACCCTCACATGGTCGCACGCTTTCAGTACATTTGCGGGGTGCGAGGGACGTTTTCGAGAACTACCTCCGCCGGCGGTTCAACCTCCGACGGTGTCAAGGCGGCGGACCGCACTCGCACGCACAACAACGGGGCTTGCCATCACCATGTCACCGGGGAAACCCGGAGGGAGAACGTGGCCGTTATGGGAGCCGGGGAAGGGGAGAAAGTCCCGACGACGGAACGAGAAGTTCGGAGAAGGATTGCGGATCTAAACGAGGCGAAATGCGTCAAACACGACCGCGAAAACGCCTTGCTGAATGGTTCAATTGCGACCGCCGGCGGAGAAACGGTCGGTGCCCCCGTCGTTGGGTCGGACGTACCCGGGTCGTCGGGCTCGGAGGACGGCCACGTCTCGTGTCACGGTCGGGGCAGCACCGTAAAACCCCTCCGCAGAAATTCTCTAACCGGGGACGCGGGACAGGAGTTCGTGATCGAGAACAGGCTGCTGTACTACTTGTTCACGTTTGGAACGGAGTTGGGCAACGAGTTATTTTACATCATTTTCTTCCCCTTCATCATGTGGAACGTGGACCCGTTCGTCAGCCGCCGGCTGATTATGGTGTGGGTTTGGGTGATGTACTTGGGGCAGTGCACTAAAGATGTCATCGGCTGGGCACGACCCGCTTCTCCACCTGTGGTCAAAGTGGAGATGTTTTATAATTCAGAATATAGCATGCCTTCTACACACGCCATGTCGGGGACTGCCATCCCTTTCTCCTTGTTCTTCATGACCTACGGCCGCTGGGAGGTAAAAAAAACAAAAAAACACACCCACCAACTCGCTGTGAGGCTGTTGAAAAACACAAATAAGCAGAAGGTGGACTTACTTCCTCCTAATTTGTTTTGAGGTATACAGGAAAGTTGCCTTTGACATCTTGAAGGTTTGGCCAGCTATCAAATTTAAGCCCTTCCTTTACCAGAAATTAAAACAAAAATGCAGTCATCAAATTACATTTAGTGTTTACTGTTAAAAAAAGAAGAAAATCTTCAGTTTACAAGTCTATTATTTAATTAAATCTTCTCATATTTCCTGAAAAGGGCAGCCATTGTGTTGTGAACATTCTCATTCAAACATTCTCATTCAAACTTAAGTAGTGTTTTGAATGGGAATTTAAGTTTATATATGTCAAACTGATTATGTGGCAGGTACACTATCGGGAAAGAGAGGTACTTTCCACATCAGAAACTACTTTTTTCATTAATCTTTTACCCCTGTTTTCAACCTCTAGCCACAATGTAATTGTATTTTGTTACACCAGATTACGTTATAAGGAGCAAAATGATCTCCCACGCCTGGCGTTATGTTCTTGGCAGCTGCTGATCGGGTGCCCATCCTCTCTGCTACTTGCTGAACAGCAATGAATTCAGACACCTTACAGTCAGACTAAAGCGGCACACACCAATGAACATTTCTGCACCTCACAGCCCCAGTGGCATGTGCGATGGTTGTGAAGCTAATAGTTAAGGACCCAGACATAAATCGCTAATGCACAGACTTCCCTCTGAATGTTATGTAATTTTGCATAAACAGTCATTACATTGTCTTCTGAATGTAACCATATTCATTTAAACCAATGGTAGGACTTATATGCAATCAGGGATTTTCTTACACAGTAAGGATATTAATTACAAATCAAAATACTGTTCAAATGCATTGACCCACACATGCATTCTCACATGAACCATTATGGTTCTCACTTGGACCATCATGGTTCTCACTTGAACCATAAAGTGAACCAACAATAAGCTACATAAAGGGAAATCACTAGTCAGGTGACGGTGGTGACAGTGTGGAGGTAGAGGGAGATACAGATAGAGAAATCGCAGTAGAGTGGGTTGGGAGGTACAGGGTAAGTATCAGTGTTGGAAATGCTCGTAATAACTGGGTCTTCAAGAGTTGCACAAAGATAAACAGTTCTTGTAGTGCTCGGTGGGTCATCCACCCTCATGGAATGAAATCTGAAAAGAGTCTGGATTTTCTTAAGCTTGGTGTAGCCACTGCTAGATGACAGTCCTTTGATGACCGGAGTGACTGAGGTTTGGCATAAGCATTTGTCAGAGTATTCAATTAGATGGGGAAAGTACCCTTGAACACTTTGTAGGCTCACATCTGTGAGTTGAATTTGATTGAGTTGGGATTTGTATCGGCTCGACCAGACACGCTGACACACTCCTCGCTATCTGCAGAAATTTCACAGCACAGGTTTGGTGGACAAGTGGCGTGTTGGGTTAGGTACAGCCTGATCTTTCTTATGTTGAGTAATGCAAAGCGACACCGTCGAGCAACAGAGGTAACGTGATCTTTAAAGGTCAGCTGTTTGCCAATCATGACACCGGAGTTTCTAGCTACCTTTGATAGAGCAGTAGATAGAGCCTCAGTTCAGCCAATACCGTGTCGTATGGTTGGGTTGGCTGGGAAGACCAACAGTTCAGTTTTAGAGAGATTTAGTTGGATCTTATAGTTTAATCTATTTGGATGTGTGAGAGAGACGGTCAGAGATAAATGCTGAGACAGGGTGGTCATCAGGTGGGAAAGACGGATAGAGCTGGGTTTTCATAGCAGTGAGAAGCAATGAGAAACCACGCGATTAAAGGATTTTGCCCCGTGATGTGGGGTAAATGGCAAAAAGCAGAGGTCCGAGTGCTGAACCCTGGGGTACCCCCGTGGCGAGGTGGTGCTCTGCATTTGCATAACCGACCAGTGAGTTACGATCCAAACCAGGAGTTCAACTGCTAAATCAGCATCTGTGCTAAATTGATTGCTACTACAACAGTTGAATTCAATTAGAAAATACTTTATTTATCCCGGAGGGAAATTAAATGTTGATGTAAATAATTTAGTTAAGGAGTTGTTATAGATTGTGAAGGCCGAGGGCAGGAAAGATCTTCTGTAGGGGTCTGTTTTTACAACCAATCTGAAGAAGCCTCTGACTGAAGAAATTCTGTTTTCTAATTACAGTTTCATGAAGAGGATGGCCAGGGTTGTCTACTAAAACCTGTTAGCAAAATCAGTTTATAAAAAGAGTGAATATGTTTCCCTTTCAGGCATTTTTTACAAATTAGACAGCATATTTAATGTCTTTTTCTTCCTAATACCAGAACTATTTTTATTTTATATGAGACGGATCATACAGATGTGTTTCAGATGCTGTCACGTGTTAAGTCTTACACATGCTTTCCTCGTCAGGTTTTTAATGATGCATCACGTGTCAACAGAGCAGTGTACATTTACATGCAATTTTGCATGTAGTTAGCTTTTCTGTGGGCAGTGGTGTTGTGCTTAAAATGCAAGAAAGAAAGTTCCCAGTTTTTGGGGCCTGGGAAATTTCTCTGTTGACCCATGTATTTGCGGGTTCACCCCTCTGGCATTCCAGCTTCCTCTCATGGTCAAAAGAAATGCATTTTAGGTTAATTAGTGATTGACCTTAGGAAAGAACGAACCCAGCTGATTCAGCCGGTATGAAAAATGGATGGTGTTTTGATGACCTTTTCCCTTTTATTGTCATTTTTTAACTGTCATATGACTCAAAAGTAAGCTTGAGAATTCTGTTCCTCTTTTGCAACCAAGGAGGATGTGAAGCGTGTGCAACGAATAGGAAGGGTTTGTACTTTGCCTCCCATTGTACTTGTTCTTGCTTTGTAGGGGCTTCCTGCTGACTTTCTGCCCCAACTGACTTGTCTGAGCAAAGCAGGAATGTTTGGATTTAAATGGGCTGCAGTGAGGCTGTACTTCCATCCCTCCACCCTTTAGCAGCCCTCAGTAACACAAGCCAGATGTTTCTCCGTATATGACGCTAGTTCCAGTGTAGTGAGGCAGTGAACAAGAAAACGGGACAGAAATGAGGAGTTCCAGAAGGCAGGACAGGAGGAAGTAAAAGAAAGTCAGAGAAAAGATTAGTCAGGGAAATGGGGACAATATGTTAAGGCTGAGGAAGTGGAGATTTACACAGTACAACGAGAAGTGAAAAATCTTAACCTCCATAAAAGAATAGCTTCTAAAATAGCTTTTAGAGCATCTGAAAACCGGAGCAAAGAGAAAGGGTTATGGAGGCAGCTACAAGACCAGTAGATAAAGGAGATAAGAGTTGGTTTGTGGGTTGTTGGCACTCATGTGGCATTATGTTTTCCAGCTGAGCCAGACAAATAGAAGAAAAAAAGAAAAACAACATGTTAAAGAGTCTTTGTGTGAGACTTCCTCATTTGAGCAGGGGCATTATATGGGAACGCTGCTGCTTTTCCTGAAGCATGAAGGAGTTTATCACCTTTTCTACGCTCTTCCCCTTAGTTATCAGAGAAGCTGCATTTTATTTAAGAAGTCATGTCTCCTGATGTTAGTTATCATTGTCAACTGTTTTTCCTCTTTTCAGTCTGCCTCCATATGAAATGAGTTAATAATTTCACTCTGAAGGCCTGAGAGCTGGGAGCTGCTGATATCGTGTTTGATTTATAATTCAGATTTGGTTTAAGACAGTCACATGACCAATAGACTTTAGGTTATTGTGCAAAGAGTTGTTGCTCATCCTTTTATTTGGTCTCTTTTACTGCTTTTACTTTTGTTTACTTTTACTTTTACTGTCTCTTCTCATTATAAAGTCCTTCTAATCCTTCTTAATTATTACAAAATTAAGCAGTTGTTCAGAATAGTACAAAACCATGTCATCAGAAAAAACTGATAATTGTCAGATTCATAATAAATGTTGCTGGATGAGGTTGTGTTCACTATATTGTGTCATCCACCCAACATTTTATGGTATGTGTATGAGCATTGAGTAGATTATTCAACAGTCCATGCCCTTTGGGATGTTGGTGTCTTTGCATTCAAATTTTGTTTATTTTGGCTATTTTACAGAAGTATTTTTTGCATAGACTTAGTATGCAGATTTACTGATGTTAAATGTAAAGCCAGTGCCACTGTTTCAGACCTCAAAGTCTTTCTAGAAATTAAATAAATAAAAAAAAGTTTCTATCTGACATGAAAATCACATTTTATATAATGGCATGGGTTGGATTCATAAACAAGACTTATTTAAAAGAAATGACACCACTTTTCACTATATTCATAAACTCTGTGAACTTTTTATCACTGTTATAGTTGTGTAACACCCCCATGAGTCAATAGTTGGCATCACTGACTACACAACGTGCTCCTTGTGCTCTTGTTGCCCAACGTAAACATTCTCTGGACTGGTGTGAAAAGATAACGATTTTTATTGAGTTCCGTTACATATATTTATATATAGGTTGACATAATTATATGTGTGTATGGTTAATGGTGAAATATGATGCCTTTTAAAAGTAGATTTTAAGATATGCATTCATGTGACTCAGTTTATAACAGTTACTCCTTGCTGCTTTTCGGGGCTTAGATATTGGAAGTCAAATAATCTGAGTCACATGAAGGAGAAAATAATCTGTGTCAACCTCAAAATGTAGTATTAACCCAGCTTCTGTCTTTTCTGTCCTTTAACTTTTTAGTTCTTCAAAAGCTAAAGATTTACTGAATTAATAAAATAACAACTTTTATATCTATTTGAAATATTGTGTTTTCTAATAGATTATTTCTAGCATGGTTTTATTTAAAAACATTTGTGTCAACATTTAAAAAGAGGCAAAGTGGGTCAGATAATGAATGAAGAATTCTGACTGAAAATTAGGACATTATTATCTTATTATATTATCTTCTTGTACTGAACAATAAACCTCCTGGAATTTGACACGTTAGCTTTGATGCAGACTTATTAACCAACACATAATGATAGTAATAAATCATAATGTCCATTATAGAGTATTTTATATAGATTAAAGATTATATATAGAGTATAGAGATGAAAGATTGATGAAAACTTGGCAGCTTGATGCAATAAATATAGCGCCTCTGTTTTGTGATAGTTTTACAATGGATCTGTATTTTTGCTGTTTGGTTTCTTTTATTTAAGGTGTGGGGAGTTAAATTAACACTTAAAATGTTTAAACTTTTTCATTTCTGTTAGTTTTTTTTGTTTCTTTTACTGATTTTAGTCATTATCTTTTCTTGGTTAAGATCACATGCTGTTAGATTTTCTCCCGATGCTGCAGGCTTAGAAGCAAACTGTATGTTTTTGGTTGAAATCGATCTCCTTTCACCCTCACAGTACCCGTCTGCACTGGGCTTCAGCTTGGCTCTCTGCTGGTGTCTGCTGGTCTGTACCAGTCGAATCTACATGGGAATGCACTCGGTTTTGGTAAGTGTCCCTTCTGTCTCATACACAGTCTGACCACCTGTAATGCAAACTTCACGCCAAACTTCATCCTTTTGAATACGATACCCAGCGGGCAGTGAAAAAGTATCTGACCGTCAGCCATAGTGGCTCCAGAACTGGGTCCTGTGTAACTGAACAATCAGAAAATGATAGCTTATTCATAAATTTAAGTTTTGTGAATAAGTTTCCAAATAAATAATTTGATACATTTAGAAAAGATACATATGTAATACATGTGTACATATAATAGATCTGGTCATGTTAAAAACGGATGATCATTTTTTTTACAAGTTTGCCAAAAATGAATGTGTAACTACACTTTCTTAAGTCATGTTTGAAGTTGTCTCCATTTTTTTTTTATTTCATATGATTTTCTTCAAATCTTTTATGAACAAAATTTGTGTTTGATTTGCATGTGCTGTCGATATGAATGACAAAAATAACACCAAATTATTCAAAGTAGATCTGGAAGCAGTTAGAGTAACTGTTGATATGTTTGTCATTAGGATGTATGAAAACGCGACGTGAAACTATTGGCTCAAGCAGAGAAATACCGGAAATTTCCATAACGTTGCTAATCTTAAAGAGTTCCACCTCATTGTTTAGCGATGTAAATACAAATTCTAGAAGTCCTCAGCAGCTTAAACCATTACAAATTCGAGGATATAGATTCATCACATTTTTTTTTCAAATTTAATTAATTGTGTTCCATTTTTTTCATCGGACATTGAAGACTTTGCTTCATTCAGAATTCCATAATCATAAAAAACAGTTTTTCTGGACGTTTTACAATACCAAGGATGCTTAGAACGTACTTGTGTACTTACTAATTAGGACTTGTCGGAAGTACCAACTTCTGAGGATGGAAGGATGCAAGTACACTCACTTTGCATTTGGAACAGAAGCATACTTAATTATGTTAGCGATACTGCAAAAAAAATAAAGAAAAAAACTCAAAAATGTACAAACTATACGCCCAAGTTACCTGAAATGATAGAAACATTTTCAACCAGATAATTACAGTTATGTGTTTTCTCACTCTTTGTTCGTGTCTCAGTGTATTCTGGTATAGTCGGCTTTCTGAAGTTAACACAAGTCACCTTAGAAGCATCCTTGATACAATTGGGGGAGCATGTTTACACCCTGGAACATACTTGTTTTAATGCACTCTTTAAATTGGAACAGTACTTGTGCCTCACATGAGGATATTTAACAAGTTTCAGACAAGTATGCCTATTGAAAAATGACCTCAGTGTTACTGAAGTCCATTCTTTGTTTATGCTGAAAACCTCCCATTACAATCTTACACTTGTCGCTGTCACACAGTTCTGCTTTTGTGTACGTGTTAAACTCTTAGTCTCTCATGGGTAAAGATAAGCAAAGGTTAAACTCCTTCCGCAGGTGATAATAAAAAGCACTGTCAGCCACAAAGCTCAAACATTCAAGTTGGAGAACAATAAGCAGCACATTTTTTTTCTGAATGGAAGTACCCTTCAGAATATCTTTGCTGTATGTTGTGTATAGTTGTGATGTGTAACGGGAAACCTTCCTGCGGGTGCTGTAATCTGAACTTTAGCCTGCACACAATAGTTTTTCCATGTTAACCCATTCAGACCTCATACTATATGAGGGTTTAGGGGCAGTTCACGTATGAATAGATTCCAACAGTTTACAGTAAACAAAGCCTTATTTTGGAATGGTTTAGAATATGGAAAAACCTTGTTGTAATAACATCATCTGACAGATGAACCCCTTTGTTGTCCATGTCATTTACTCACTTTTATAAATTCAAAGTTATCTGAGGAAATCTTCTTAGAATGCCATGATGGTCAACCAAAAGAATTGTGGTTTGTGGACTGTGCATTTAAAAAAAATGTTGAATCATTGGTGTCTTTTGAATTTCTTTTGTGTTGGTGCGAACCGATCCTGCATTCTACTTGCACATCTCTGCTAATCTCAAACAGCTTCTGTTCCACCAGCATGCTTGGACCTGTATCTGTCTGTGCTTAATATTGTCTATGCCTCAAATCACGAAGGGTGACAATTATTGTCAGGAAAACTTGAGGGGAATATTTATCCATGTCAAAACATGCTTGCACATCATTTAGTTGCTTCCTTATTGAATGCAGTAATTATAGACCTAATCTAACTTGACTGAGAGTTTGTGTATGTATCTTAGGAACCTATCCCAGCAGCTCTAGGGTAAATGGAAGTGTAATCCCTGAATGGGTTGCCAGTCCATTAAAAAACCCCAGAAACATTTGGCTAATATTTCTAAATCTTACCATGCTTGATTGTACATTATTTGGTCAAATATAGATAACAAATAACATTTGCTCCATATTGATTTCTTTCATTGTTTACTGATGAATGTTGTAGAGTCCACCCAGAGTTGGGCCCAAACCAATAGTCATGGTTTTGCCTGTGACGAATCGTTGTTTGGAAACCACCAGACATTACAGCATGCTGGCTGCCCTCCCAAACAAACTTGGAAGATAATTCCACACCATAGACTTTTTTTAAAGGGTTTTTTTGAGGGTGCCTGTTGATGGTGTCATGGTTAAGACCTCCACCGCAAGAACCACACATACGTATAGCTTCATGTTTTATCAAAGTTCAACAGTTTACTGTGGGCTCAGTAAAACTAAATTTCTGTGCACAAAGTGCAAGTTTTAATAAACACCTTAATAATCCTGTTGGTCTTAAAAGAGACTTTAATTTCCTTGTATGCGTAATAAACTGGATTTAATAGCATTCCACACACAGAAGCACCGCAGCCATTATTGACATAAGTCTTTTTAAATAAAAAGGCTTCTTCATTATATTAGGCACTTTTCGACACTAACTCTTCAGGGAAATTCTTTTTGTATTCACTTTATTGGGTTAGAAAGACTTTTTCTAGTTTAAACATGTAAAATTGAATGTTCAGCTGTGCAGTAAGTCTAATGTGGTGATGTGCATTCTTATATAAATCCACCCCCAAAAACACTCCAAAATGCAGTTTGGAACAGATTAAAACAGTTGGAATATTATGTGAAACTATATAGATACCTATATTTTCAGGACATAATTGTTGAGAATTGGATCTGGATTTTGAAAAGTGGTCGATCTATTTAGTTAAAGAGAAACTGTTTTGTTTGGTTTTTTAGTGTTTTTTCACAGTTTTTGTTTTTTTCAAAGTTTTTGGATATTCAATTCAATTCAATTTTATTTATATAGCGCCACATCACAACAACAGTGGTCTCACAGCGCTTTCCAAACAGAGCAGGTCAGACCCTACTCTGAAGTTAACTACAGAAACCCAACAATTCCCACCATGAGCAAGCACTAGGCGACACAGGCAAGGAAAAACTTCCTTTTAACAGGCAGAAACCTTGAGCAGAACCATGGCTCAGGGTGGGCGGCCATCAATTGTTCCCAGCATAACTTTTGAAAACTGTCTCCAGAGTGGGAACATCTTCCAATAGTTTATTGTGCTAATACACATTCTTTCAATTGTGCTAAACAAGAACAGCTGCTGTGCACACAGTAATGCTGAGAACTAGAAAATGTTTAATACTATTAATGTAATATTTAAAGCTATCAAATGATAATTTGGCAGTTGCTCTGCTCTTGTTGTGGAAATTTTATTTTAAAGCAAAAGTCTGAGTCCATCTGAGGAAGTAAGAAATAGAATTTTATTAAAAGGGGGGAAAAAAGGGAAAGGGAAAACTTCATGAAGTGAGAGCAGCCAGCACAACCATACAAGTGGTTCATATGACGTACCAAGCTGCCCTAAAGTAAAACAAATCATGGTGCATTTTATACCCCTCTGAGTCTGCAATAAGACATAAAGTCTGTCCTTCATTCTAAAATGAGACGTAATGTCTGTCCTTCCTCCTGCATCTGTATTAAACAATCCTCGAGACAAAAGATTGTTTGACAAAATATGAAGGGAGCTTCTCTGAGACCTTGAAGGAGGAAAGAACCTTTAAAATCTTCAATTGTGGAAAGTTACCAGAGAAATATTAAGTGATTCTACATATATTGATTTCCCTAACACTCTTTACTAACTTAACTGTTGTTAAAGCTGTCCTCCCCCTGAACCCTTTACTGTACATCCACAATCCCACATGTGAATTTGTTATCATACTTTGGAGGCCGTCAAACACTCGTCAAAACACCTCCGGATATTACCAAATATGTCAGGAGACTGTTTAGGGTAATGGTGGGACCATTCTCTACATTGAATAAGACAAAAGCACGTAAAACATTCCTTATCTAGAAAGTAGCAAAACAATTATTTTGTGTTTTTAAATGTAAACATGGAGCATCTCAGTCTGCATCACATTGAATAAATAGAACAGACCCAAGGATACCCACCCATAGTAGTCCATCTGTTGATACAGTGCACAGATTATCTCAGTAATCTTTTCACTTTTGAAGATTATGAGTATTTTTGACAGATGTTAATGACATTTTTTAAAAGTGTTCTTTCAAGTTTGCCCATTTCCTCATCCCCCTGCTATCTCTTTTTGACTGTGGTTCTGGATTAAATATTTAATCTGCGAGACAGAGATGTTTTTTCTTACTCACCGTATAATGATGGATTATACAATGTCTGCAATTATAGAAACGTTATATTACTGACAAGACTGTTTTTTTCCAGTTGATTGATGTCAGTTTAATGATAAATTAAAGATCCATTTATAGTGGCCATTATCTTAAATCTGGGTTTGATAATGGTTTGGCACTTGCCATCAGTCTTAACATTTTTCAGCAGTACAGGAGTGGTCACAACATACACCACTTGCTTTTAGGCAAACTGACACTTTGAAAATTCCCTTAGTTGTCACATTGGGAGTTTGAAGGTGACAGTGTTCAAAGTTAATGATAGTTGTGTTCTAATTAGATTTTTGGAAAATCGGATCTCAGAAACGCAACATTAGGGTCGAACACCCGAAGCTAATATATGTGCGATCACGTCGGTTTGTTGGTCCACATGCACTGAACTTATTTCCACAAGATAAAACTGGTTGATGGCCGAAGGCTCTGCCGGGATTGTTGTGTTTCTGGGAGTGGATCTTAAACACATAGTGAGTCGTTAGTGGTCTGCTCTGCCTTGCCTTTCGGGCAATTAGTGTTCTCTGGAAATCATCATGCCAAATAAATCTCTCTGCTTCCACAGAAGGAGCTACTTTACAATAAGCTGTTCTTACACTACGTTACAGGCAGCTCTGGACTGTATATCGGAATTGTATTTGCATTTTTATTAAATGTTATTTACATTATACTTTAATTACTAATTTATTTAGAGGGAAGGCAAGCAGGTGGAAGCATACGTCTCTATATTATAGTGCCCGTTTGTACAAACTAAGCAACATTGCAGCTATAAACCCTCATTTAAATATAACAATCTGTAAACGACGTTTACATGAGGCACAGTTATCATAATCCAGTTTATATATTGTAACATGTAAATTGTAGTGTTATCTGGTTGACTCGTGAATGATTTATGTCCCCTTCACACAGTTACAGTGTTTGTGCCAGTTTGAAGTCTTAACTACATCCGTATCCCTCATAACACAAAGCATTAGCCCACTCTGGTTTCTCCTGGGCTTCGAAACTTTGTCCTCTTTTCACAGTAGCTTTCTTGTTTGTGTACTTAACCGCAATGGAGGAGTTTTAATCGGTCATGTGACAGAAATATGAAACCTAAACTATGAAAGCAAGTTCAAACAAGTGAGGATGGCCATGTTGCTGTTTTTTTTTTCTTAACAAAAAAACAGGCCAAAAGTTTAAAATAATTCCCTGACAATTTTTTTTAGAATTGTTAAAACAATCTGGGCTTTGTAAAAAATGTTCCTTTTATTTATGGGTTTATTTATTTTCTGAAGAAACCGTTACGGAATAATAATTTTTTTGAAAATCATCATCAGAGGCTATTGCAGGTCCTCTGGCTTTTATGACCACTTTAATTTTTGCCATTAAAAAAACAGCATTTTTCTCAAGAGTCTTGCCATTGACCATTTTATACCACTATGTTTTCACCATGAATGAGAATCTATACTGCTGGCTGGCCATGACATTAGATATATTTTTCCCTTAAGAAAGGTTTGAACTCATCTTGGAAAATGATAACGACATCTAATTTTGAGAAATGACTTAGTTTAAATACCTGTGTACCTGTGGATTTGTGGTGGAAATAATGACTGTAATTTCCCTTGACATTTAACCTGACTTTTACATCCATATCATCAATGGTTGTGAATATTCTCTCTTTTCTTTTAGGCAGGGATTTACATTCAGCTTCTCCCTATAGAAATATATTTTTTCTTTAGCTCTTAATAACAGTGATTGCTTTTTCCCTTTTCTCTTTCCAAGGTATATTGTAAATTGTCTTACTTGTATGTCTCCCTTTTACAATCTTCCCATTTGTTTGTTTTTACTTGTTTTCATTCCAGACACAGGTAACCATGAATTAACAGCATATTTAGCTACTGTTTTAGTTAATTAATCTCTTATTTACTGTACTGTAAATAAGAGGTTAATTTACGCAGACAGCTCAGGTCGTATTCCTGCCAGTCAGCCGAGTGTAACACCTCATTAACCTTTGAAAGCACTCTTTAAATCTCTTTTTGACAAATTTACACATTTAGATTTGTGCAGATATTTGTTTTCAAAAGCTAGAATACAAGGATGATCATGTTTTTTTTTTCATAAAATGTTAAAATTCAGAATGGTAAAAATCTCTTTCTGTTATATCTATTTATCCTCTTGTCATTTTGCATCACAAGTGTTGCATCTTAGCTTAATCTTTGGCACTGTTTGAACTCACAGCACAATAGTGGAGTGTTTCAGAAATTATAAATCTTTCTTATGTGGTACTGCATAAACTGAAGATTAGTCTGTCACAACTGGATTGATCAAAATGAAATTAGAACAAAAAAGTGCAAATTGGTCAATCTCACATACTTGGAAGTTTATTTCAAAATGTATGATTAAAAAAAATATATATTCAAGAAAAACCTCAAGGTAATATAATCTAAAACTTTAAATTTGAAGGCATGAATACATTATTTGTGCTTACTGGAACTTAGGAATTGGTATGATATACAATCATTTAATAGATTTTGATATCTAAATCTATTAAGTAGTTAAGGAACAGTATAAATAAGTCATATATATTTGTGCTGTACATGGAGGATAAGGTTGTTTTTCATGGACCTGATAAGGTCCTGATAAGTAAGGATTTCAAACAAAATATCCAACCATTGATTTTAAAACTTGCAAGCATCACTCACAATTACATTAATCATGTATTGATCTTTTTTAGATTGTTTTTAGATCAGTAAACACATATGTAAGTTCCCTTTCCTTGTACCAGTGGAAGAGGAAATTACAGTCGGGTCAAAGAAAGCTTTCCGTCTGTCCCCAATAAAGACAGGATTGATAAAAGTTTGCAGCTGTAGCGATAAAGTCAAAAATCACAATGACCATCTCAGAGGTTTGCCTGTCCATTATCTCACTGCTGAGTCTTATAAATTGTTTGAAGGTAAATACCGCCTTGTAAATGATTGTTGGCTGTTGCTACCGAACGATGAGCCAATAAGTGGCGACAGGCTCTCCTTTCTGGCAGTCCTCGCCCAGGAGTGGTTGACGATTAACTGTTACTTCAGCATTTTAATGTTCCTAAAAGTGCGTTTAAGCTGCCAAATAGGCATTTACACTAGAAAGGACTGCCCTTATCCTCCATTCTGGCTGCTGAAGTGGACTGAGATGACCAAAAGACAATGTGTGTGAAATGAGAGTAGCTTTCATTGATTTCTCCTTACAAAGATAACATACAGTGGATTAGAGAAAACAGTCTCTGGGACTTTTATGTATGTTGAATCTATGGGTTTGTGTTTACTGAATGCTGTTCGAAAGACTTTTCTTTTTAATTTGTATTCGGAACTGATAAAAAATTAGAAAAGAATTACTGAAATGTGAGTTGTGAAGGAGAGGGATAGAATTTCTATGATGTAGAGCTTTTGAAAAAAACAAAAAAAAACATTTTTATTGACCCCTCTATCTCTCCCTGGTTTATGACTTAATTGCTTTATATGAAAGAACTCATTGATCCAACCAATAATACATCTACCTCAACTCTCTCTCAACTCTCTCTACCACAGAGTGACAGAAGATCTGCAGCTGCCTAAATATACTGAATCATCTGAGCTTCCTCAGAAAAGAATCGGCCACAACCTCTTCTCGTAAATGGAACCAGTTCTGGCTCACCAGACCAGTCACCGCAGACCCCGATATTGAATCAGTTTTGTTTATCAGGCTTTCGGTTAAATGCACTTGAAAGGAGTGGCATATTAAATGGTATCTATACTGGCGAGAAAACATGTCTATGGAGCCTTGCTCACCCCTTGGTTTTTTGTCTTTTTTATTTTCAAACTGGATTTTCTCTTTTTTATAAAAGCAGCCTAGTGACGTTAAATCAAGCAAAGGAACATATTTCTGTTGGACTCTTTAGCACCTACTTTTTCTAAAAGTTGGCCTCAGATGGACCTGTGAAATGATGGAAATTCAATTCAATTTCAATTCAATTTTATTTATATAGCGCCACATCACAACAACAGTTGTCTCACAGCGCTTTCCAAACGGAGCAGGTCAGACCCTATTCTGAAGTTAATTACAGAAACCCAACAATTCCCACCATGAGCAAGCACTAGGCGACACAGGCAAGGAAAAACTTCCTTGAGTGAGCTGTTACTTACACACTGTTGGGCACCTTTTCGGATTGTCTTCAATTTCGCCACACAATATTTGGTGAAATGTTTGCTAGAAATGATTGAGATGCTGACTAGATGCAGGAAGTAAAACACACAAGTCATTTGAGAAACAGTCCAGAAGAGTTTATCATTAGTTAAAAGAAGAAAATGACCATTAGCGATGAACTTTATGTTTGAGTCCAGAGTAGGGGTGGGTTAGGCTTAAAAGAACAATTTTATTTTTACCAAAAACTTCAGTTATATAGATCAGTCTGCTCCCTGACATAAGCATTTGCTCTTGTGCTTCTACAATATGAATGACGTAAAATAATTGCTTCTCTTTTCGTGTTTTTGCCCCTCAGGACGTTATCGCGGGCTTCCTGTACAGCGTCCTCATCCTGCTCTTCTTCCTGCCGGCGTTGGATCTGATCGACCACTTCAACTTGACCAGCAGCTACGCTCCGCTGGTCATCATCTCCCTTCACCTGGGCCTGGGCCTGCTCTCCTTCACGCTGGACACCTGGAGCACCTCGCGGGGCGACACCGCCCAAATCCTGGGCACCGGCGCCGGCGTTGCCCTGGCGTCCCACGTCAACCACCACCTGGGCCTGATGCCCGACCCGACCCCAAACCAGCTGCCTTTAACTATGCCCGTCCTCAGCGCCGGCCTCCTGGGCACGGCCATGCTGCGGCACATCCTGGGCGTGCTGGTTCTGGTGGCCACTCGGGCCCTGATGAAGGCCGTCACCATCCCGCTGGTGTGCTGGGCGTCCGGCGTGCCCGGCGGCGACGTGAGGAAAGCCCGGCAGCACATGGAGGTGGAGCTACCCTACCGCTACATCGTCTACGGGGCTGTTGGGTTCAACGTGCTCTTCCTGGTCCCGCTGCTCTTCTATTACTTGCAGCTCTGAGCGGACGCTAACTTTGGCGGGCGGTTAGCCGGTGGCCAGAAAAAACTGTGAAGTGACACGCAAAGGTATTATCTCCTTACCTCTTGCTACTTCTCGTCGTCCACCATCCCCTTTGTGGTCAAAGGTAATGGCAATGGGACCAATGAAGGTCAATTAAAACCTGAACTCATCTGGATTAAAAACGTCTGATCAGATAGTTTTTTGTTTTTTTGTCCTGTTTGCTCAGATTAGCTTTGAGCATGACTGAATCAGGAATGGCCTGCTGATTTAATAGTTTCATTTTTCAATGACCTCAGCTTTTTCAGTTCAACCTGTGGCAGACCGAGAAATGCCTGATGGGATGCGATCAGAAATGTAAAATTACTAATTAATATCGGCAAAGAAACGTGTTTACATGACGTACATTTTTGCTAATCTTCTGCACAAAAGGCTCTTTGAGCTTCTCGGGAAGCTATCTCTCAACTCTCACTCAACTCTCCAAGCAATATAACGATTATGATTAATAGACAAACCGATATTTGAATGTGTTTGAGAGTATTCAACTACATTTATGTCAAATTGGCAAAAGAAAAAACAATGGGAGAGAGATTTTGCAAGGGATAAGATTGTTAGTCAGTCACTACTGATAAACTCCATCTTTTTTTCTCTCTTCATATCCTAAGCAGTCTCAAAACTAAATGTAACCAGCCAACAATAGCATGCAGTGTTTTCTTTGAACACTGTTTCCTTTCTTATTCAGACACGTTCATGTCTGGCATATGCTTTGAGATTAGATGCTTTTTATATTAGGCGCTGGGGGAAAAAATGACCGGGCACATACTGTAACATTCAGAGGTAAGACAGTAATACTTTGTTTAGAAAAAG
Organism: Menidia menidia; assembly: GCA_907169785.1. Taxonomy (NCBI): domain Eukaryota; kingdom Metazoa; phylum Chordata; class Actinopteri; order Atheriniformes; family Atherinopsidae; genus Menidia; species Menidia menidia. The sequence goes on along the minus strand of CAJRST010002224.1, from coordinate 16,962,512 downwards.
TACTATTTGCTCTCTTTTTATTCGTTGGACTGTTCATCTCAGGGTGTTTTTTTTTTAAATATATAATGGAAAAAGTATCAACCATATAAAGAAATTTGCACAAAATTTTGTTTTCAGCCCTACTTGTTGGGATTGGAACATGAGACCAAGGGTGTTTGTGTCACCATTGTCATTTCATGTTAGAATTTATTTCCCCTGTGACATCCATCAATATTTGATTTTCATGCACTGTTTTAGTTTTATGGACCAGTTAAGAAGGTAGACTTTAGTTTTTGCTTGAGGGTTCACGTTTTTTTTAAATTGCTTTTATTAACAGAATACTTTTTTTTTTTTAAATACCACAGTCCCTAATGGTTAAAGGTCATAATTTTTAGTCATTCTGATATCAGCATCAACAAAATAACCATACAGGCAAAAAAAGGACCATGATTTCCTTTAGGTTCTGGCAAATAATACGTTTTCATTGATTGTTTTTTAATTGTAGCCTTGTCTAATTAACAATAGCAAAGCTTTTGTTTAAATTACAGCAATAGTAAGTGTAATGTATTCAATATTTGTTTGGAAATGTCAGTTTTTTTTGCATTCTGACCGCACAAACAGTGAAACAGCCCAGACCACGTGGCCTTTCTTCTTAATGGTCTTTGGTCATTTGCTGCTGACCCATAGGGTATAACAGACCACCTTCACAAGGCTAAAATGAGCCTTTTCAAAGAGTATTCTGAAACTCAGAAACACATATGCTCCATCACATAGGGCAAAAAAATATAGCCTATGTATTGTTGTTTTGTTTGTGTTTTTGTAATGGTTTTCTCTTTTCTTCTAAAACATAACATTTTATGAACATTATTGGGAAATGTTCCATCGAGATAGCTTACATTCTGTTGATAGCTGTTATTGAATTTTTAAATCTTTCATACTTTAGTTTTAAGATTATACCGATTACACAATTTAGCAGATGGAGTTTTTGAAAATTCTACTAGACTTCCCTTTAAGCTCAACACCGTCTAACCAAATCATGATGCCACTCCTATAATAGACCACTTGCTTAATGAAGGAGTGGGAAGGAAGAAAAGTTGAGCTTTTCCATGTTGAAGGAGGCCACAAGCAGAGATAAATCGCATATTGATCTGTGGTCATATCCTCTGGTATTTAAGTGCCCTTTTTGAGAATAATTCTGGTAATGCGTTCTCATGCTGCCGCGTTCTTGTGCATTTCACTTCTCAATCATAGAGGAAGCATTCGTTTTTTTTTTTGTCTTAATTGGCCCGCTAAGCTGTCTTTAATGTTGTATTTTTATTTTGGTTGTTTGTCTTGCCTCTATGGTACTCTTTTAAAATGAATGCACTGTTCCCAAAATGCACTGTTTCTTCCTTTGAGCCAGGCAGAAAAGGGTGACATTGAAACTTTAGTATCGATAGGCCATATTTTGGTTGATGAAATCAGTCACAGAATGATAGCAGACTGGCGTTAAGTTTTCTTGGTTTTGATTGAATGACTACGTTTTTTTATTTTCAAGAATTAAGAAATCTGTATGGCTATTCATCTTGACAACACCGTTTGGAATTAGTTTATGCATGTATGGCACATAATTTTCTTGTCATGTATATAGTTTTCACCATAAGAAAATGGAAAAGTTGTGTTTTGTTGTTTTATTTTCTTCTGAGTTAATACATTTTTGGACTATAAAATAAATAACGAGAACCACCCTCATTCTTTTAAACCAGAGGCACCCACAACATGCATGCAGCTATGTGCCATCATGGCTTAATTTAATAGATTAACTTTACCTGTAAACAAAACCAGCTTATTTTTTCCAACTTATTATCTTGTATATTGTTCAGTTTCTGCCGCAGACAACATCTAAATTCATACAACTACAATAGTGATTCCTTCATAATATCTTCCCCTGTGCCAGTTACAGCAAATGTGTGTCCCTGTTTGTGCTGCAGTGTAATGTTGTGCACATTAATCTAAATAACATTTCAGTCACGGCAGATCTGAATTCTGATAATAAAAGTTCAAACTTTTCTATGATGATGTTTCTGCTGTTAGAGGGAGAGCTTTTGAGGAACTGCTACTTAAGACTAAACAAAACTCCATGACACCATAAAAATTACCACTTTTTTTTAGATTTCACGCTCCGTGGTTTTTGAAATATTGATCAAGTCTAAAATTGCAAATGTAACTTGCTGTAGCCCAATAATAACTTGCTATTGTCTATGCTGTTCATTGTAATTACAATGGATAACAAACTGCATATACTTGGATCTTTGACTGTTTAAAAAATGGCATATTAATGCTTCATTGACAGGGAAATTAAATAGTTGCATATTTTGCATATACTTTCTTTCGGATTTATGGTTCTGCTCACTTAAAACACTTGGTTTTATTGTGATTGTTGGAGTTGTCTGACTTGACCTATTTGAGAATTTAAAAGGTTAAAGTGTGTGGCATATAGTTTTTGTTAGCCAAAATCCTCTCCACTATTCCCCTTAATGCCCTGATTTTTGAGGACCTTCTGATTCTTTTCTTGTTTTCGTGAAAGAGTATCGGTTCACCCTGTGCTGTAGGGCTGCTTTTTGCACTTTGTAGCTATATATAGATGTTTCTTTTTAATGTAACAAAATATTTTAGTTTCTATGGTGTTGCTTTTTATTCACTGCCTTCACTCAAACTTGCAGGAAACATATTATCAGCTTACCTTTTGTCAAAAGTATTTCAATTAGAATTGCATTTTTCCTCTTGTGAATCCAGGTTTTCATTCCAAAATGCCTTAAATCATGTTTAGGAAATCTAGAAGACAAAGTGATTTAGAATTCTTCCTTTAATAATCAGAGCCTTCAAAAATCCTGATTTCACTTGTTCACTCTTGTTCTGATTGGGCAGATTTGAACATAGAATTGCAGTTTTACAGTATTCTTTTATACATACTGTATTTGCAGGATTTTATATTCCATATTTTCCTATGATTTGAAATAAAGTATGTGTTTCTGTTTGTGTGAAATTAACTGAAATAAAAAAAAAATGATAACGACATAATTTACTGCTTCTTCTCAGGTGTTATGTTCTGGACCTTTCAGTGGTTAAACATGTAAAGAAAATTGATTTTTTTCAAACAGAATTCCACCATATGTAGGCTAATCCTGAAACGTATGGAGAGGTTTAAAAAATCTAATCAAATTAGCCTCTTAAGAAATAGAACTCCTTCCTCCTAATGTTTAGATGTTTGATTAGTTTACAGCACAGAGAATCTCCACCTGTTGAACTTTTTCAAATCTGCTGATGTAGACATATCCTTTTACACAACTGAGTGGGACTATAAAACCGGTCCTGCAGCACAAGTTTTTGTAATCTTCATGAATTCTCACGCAAATTTTCTGCAATTGCACAGTCCCAAATACATTTCATATGCCCTCCTCATGCACTGTTTGAAATGCCTTATGCTGTGGAGCCTGTAGTATGTGACAAAAGACCACGAAAGTCTTAAGGACTCTGTCATTTTAGTGTTAACGTTCCTCCTGCAGAGCTGCACTCTATTCACAGATGGTGACGCGGTGTGGAGGATGACCAAGTTTTCCATTTCACTTTGCCAAAGCAGCCCAGATGCAGCAGAAGACACACTCCAGCTGCTGGCCCAGACATTAAAGACTTTTTCTCTTGCTTTCTGCTTCATTATTTGAAAAATGAGCGTCAATGGGACTGAGAGTCGATCCCTTCTCTGTGAATGTTTTGTAACGCATAAATGAGCCACCAAAATGTTTCTTTTTACGTATTCAGACATATACTCATAAAGTGAGCAACATATAGTGAAGGTCTTATACACAGAATTATCAAATATGCTCCAATAGGTTGATTATCTAGGCACTGAATTAGAGACTCATGGAGATCTGTGTCCTCTATGAGTAATCCAATTTATATGGCAAGTTACTGATAAGATATCCTTCAAATTCCTACAAAATAATCATCAACAATAAAAAAAAATAGAAGAGACATTACCATAAAAAGACCCAACCCATGACTGAGTGCCATGTAAAGCCTGATACAAGATTACCATAAATTGATTTAAAATATCCACAAAGAGACTATGTAGAGGCATAGAAAACAGTAAGCATGTTTCAAAGTCTCAAAGTTATGGGTAAGGTATGAGCAACATAATAAGGTCTAAGCAACGTGTGGCAACAAGAAGCTGGCATAAGTGAAACCAGCAAAAGGAGGAAACATACAAGAATGTCTTTTCCAAACAGCCCATGTACCCTTTGGGATCAAATGTGTCTGACCTATCAAAGAGCCATAATGTATTTGCATTTATTGATGTTGTTGCTACTCTCAGCTGGTCTCAGTTCAGCACCTGTAAAAGACTCTTCTTTTTTAGACTGAATATGTTTCCGAGAAATATGTAAGAAGGTCAAATGTAGGGTGGACTGCCTCTCGGATATTGACTACTGGGTTAGGCACCAGTCCCCCTGCGACCCCATTGGGGAATAAGAAAATGGATGGTTGTAAGATGTAGGTCAGTTTGCAAGTTTCAGCCCAATATGCTTTGAGTGGTGTGACGAGTGCTGCTGCCGCCACCTACTGGACTCAAGTACATTCTACTTTTCCAAGTCTCAGTCCACATGTAATTTATGTACTGACCATCAATAAGGAACCATTTGAAAACAAGAACAGAAGGGTATGTGCAATATATTTATACTACAGCCTTATTAAAACAAAAGTTGGGTCGGTATAGAAAATGCAAGGGATGATGAGCAAAAAAACAAGTAAAGTAAACATATATATATCTGTATATCATATAAAGATCTGTATATCTATATATCATATATAGATCTGCAACATATTCATAAATTAGTCTTACTAATCCAACACTTCAAAAACATTCTGGTATAAAGTTTAACATGCTGTGAAAACCTCAGAGGGTTGTTTTACCATTACAAAGTCGATAATTGGTGCTGATAACACTTTGTGTTGGTTTTCCAATTCATTCTACAATGCATAGTTTCCATTCATGGTGACCCATGTTTAGGCCTACTGGTATTTGAGGAAACCCGCACAATTATAGAATCTGTTGATCAGATAAGGAATAATAAAGGATAGTTTTTCTGCCGAATTTTAAAGCAGTTCAAACGTTGCCAAAATGGAACTTCAGCAAATATGATGTAACACTAAGTATAACAGCATGTTCAGTCACGGTAGAACCAATATTTTCTCAGCGAGTAAACCCTAAGCAATACAATGACTACAGAGAAACATTGAGTCTTTTGGCTTTTTCTTTGCCATATTCCACGCAGAGAAATTCTTAAATATTCATTAAGCGTACGGGACACAGTCATTTTGCAGGAATGGGCACCACAGAGTGCAGATCATTAATTTATTTGTGCAAAAAGCCGAAAAAGACTTTGTCATTTCAACGTGAAAATGAATGTCGAAAAGAAGCGGAACTAAGGTCTGAAAAGAGAGTTCCAGTCGGGCTCAAAATACTGTGACACAGTACGCAGACTGTCTTTTCCGCGTGTTTACAGGAATTGCTTGACATGTATGTGTTTTTAGGACTCGTTTCCACTTAAAATTTCATATTACTATGTAGTGTAGATTACAGTGTGTTGACAGAAGCAAAGCTAACCCAGACCGAAAAATATTAGGAGCTTCCATTTAAACTTATCCTTTCCTACATTTGTGGAAATTATTAGCAAGTAGGTATGTTGAACTGAACAACCAAATGAGAAAGTTATCAACTGAAGACCCTTGTTGAGGTGAAGTTTTTGGCTATAATTATTCGAGGGAAATATCTCACTCGCACTCAGCTCAAAAGTTTTGTTTTTTTCTTAATTTTACATCTACATTCCTACATTGTCACTCACAATAGAATATTAAGTACTTGTATTGTGCTTGTTGTTCCGTTAGTTATTTTATTTTATCGGGAAAAATATATTTTGTTCCTATTGTGAAGGTGCCGAATTAACAAGTTGAGACTTGAGTAAAACAATCAGAATTTGTACTTGATAATGATAACTTGATAATAACTATCAATGATAGTTGATGATTAATTTATTTTGTTTTTGACGTTTGTTTTAGTTTTTTACTATCGTTAATATTTTCTTTTTAGATTTCAGAGATAATGTATGCAGGGAACATGTTTTTGTAGTTATACAATTGTTATATTCAATTTCAAAAAGTCTTGTTTTGCATTTTAATCAGCAAGCTGTTAATTCAACCTATTTGTTTGTATTTCTTTCACTGTACAGATTGGCCCTATCTCATCAGACAGAGCTTCCATGGAGGATTTAGAGGAGACCCTCAAAGGGCTGTCGATTGCGCAGCGTTCATGTCCAGAGGAGCCCACCTATTTGCTGCATGTTGCCCAGCAGCTATCAGGCCTCCTGGCAGTATCCTGCTCCGACTTTAACATCCGTCTTCACAACAAGGAAACTCTGAGCCTAGTTGGAAAGTACCGGGGCCATCGCGGGCCTCTTTGCGGTCTCATGTTCGCCCGCAACTCCTCCGATCTCCTTTATTCGTGCTCTGCTGACGGCACAGTCCGAGCGTGGGACGTCCGTTGCCCCGGGAAAGATTCCATCCAGGTGTTTAAAAGCGATCCGTCCTACTGCTACTGCAGCTTTGACCTGAACTGCAGCGACACGCTGTTGTGCGCCGGCACGGAGCAAATGAACGACGAGGACAGCTTTTTGGTCTTCTGGGATTCTAGAAAACCCGGTGGTGGGATTCTCGGGGTGTATTCCGAGTCGCACAGCGATGACATCACGCAGACATGCTTCCATCCTACAGACAAAGATCGCCTGGCGTCCGGTTCCACGGATGGCCTGGTCAATGTTTTCGATCTGAGCCGAGGAGGAGAGGACGAGGCCCTGCTGGTCACCTGTAACAGCCACTCCTCGGCGGGTTTGGTGTGCTGGTCGGGAGCCGGTTACAACGAGCTGCTGTGCCTCAGCCACGACGAGGGGCTGCACCTGTGGGACCTGAGTCAGCTGGACACAGACGAACCTCTCACAATCTTCAGCACGCCCGACGCTCGCGGCCTCACTTTACAGGCCGACGGGGTGGGCGTGGATTACCTCGTGGGGGCGCGTTGGCTGGAGGAAGCCCAGAAGCTGCTGGTGGTCGGTGGGACAAACAGTGGGGATCTCCATTTAATGGAATGTGACAGTGGGGGGCTTCATCTGCTCAGGAGGCTCACGGGTGGTCACAGCGCCATGGTGCGCTGCTTCCTGTGGGACGCGGCGGGCGATGCCCTAATAACTGGGGGAGAGGATGCTCAGCTGTTGCTGTGGAAACCAGGAGGGAATCGGCTCGTCACAGGAAAAAAGGAATCGATGAAGAGTGAATCCACCGCAAAACTAAAATCCAGGCCTCATAAAAAAAATGGAATCCAAAGAGAAAGGAAAGGGATGTAGTTTGCCTTTCATTTTTGATAGTTCGCATCCAAATGATGTATCTAAAAATGTCCTCACCATCTGGTAGCTGTGGCTAACACATGGCACAGAAAAAGAATTTCCAGGTATACATCTAGTTAGAATGATCCATGCTAACACAGACTCTGCAGGTGTTGAGAAAAAAACGCTTAACAAAGAAACATTGGCTGGCAAGATGAAATATTCTTAATCTTCTTGCAATAGTTGTTTTTGACACCTTTACTGATGATGTCCTTCCAAAACATGTGAAATGCATAGTGTAAGCGTCAAATGTCTTGTGTAATTGTGAAGTATTTATGTTTCCTTGTAATTTGGTTTTATTAGTTCAAATGCATTCACATTAAGATAGAGTACAAAAACACATTTTATCTTTATGTTTTATGTTTTCTTTCTTTGCATCAAATGAAATGGGAACACAGACTTCTATTTTATTACTTTTCAGAATAATCCTTCTACAGTATCTGGAAGAGTTTAAGCCATCTGGAGGGTCGGTATAACGATCTTTTCTTGAAAGCCACCACTGCGATCCAAAAGAGGGATCGCGTTGAGAGGGAAGCTTATGCTCTCAAATGGCAAAGAGTGGAATAACATGATTGGCAGTGCAAGTGTGTGTCTGCAGGGCTCATGTGATCGTGATGTGATTAAGGCTCGAAGCCAAACTTCACTCTCTTGAGAGACTGTCCCTGATTCTTAAAGTTGATTTTTTTTTTTTTGCGGTTTTTATGTGTGGCTTTTAATTCTTGACATTCTTGTATATTTTTCCAGCACCATAAATGAGTGGAGTGACAACATTAATAAATGGTGATAAAAAAGACAAATAAAGAGAGACTTTAAATGGTGCAGTTATTGCTAACATAAACATATAGCTTCCAACATTCGCGGTAATCAGTTTTTAAAGATTCCTTTGGAGGTAAATACTGTAAAAATATAGGATTATGATCATGTACACTAAATCTCAAAATGTCACTGAAGTGACAAATGAGCTTCAGTGGTAAAGCATATACTAGAGAGACACAAAACTAACTTAAAGAGATACAAAGCTTATACAATATCAGGAAAAAATATTATAGTGAAATGGAGACTAAGAATAATGAATCAAGCAAACTGTCACTATCAACAGATTTGATAGTGTGTTTAAAAAATATAATATTTTGATGGAATAGAAAAATACTTTGATCTTTCCCCAGTGTGAGAAATTCAAATTGTCAAGTAGCTAAAAATGAAATGTTAACAATAATTTAATCTAATAACAGCTAAATAAATAAATAAAATAGACAAACAAATACATAATTATAGTCATAAACTTAGAGGAGTTGTTTTAAGTCACTGTTAAAAACCATAATGGCTGAGTAAATCTAGAAATATGTAAATAAAATGTGGTAATACATGTTTAATGTTAATTTTCAGAACTATTTTTTTAATGTTATTTATTTCATATTAATGGAGATTTTTTTCCCCATTTTCATTACAGCACAATATAACAGAAAATATGAATATATACTACCAATGAGACTAGTTTCTATGATTACTTAAAGCTTTCTGTTTTTTTGCCAGCACAATTCATTCCGTTTGTTGACTGAACATATACTTTATTGTCACCATACAGTATGAACATAATTAACGTGATATTTGTTTTGAACAGTGATTTTAAATGTCATCCACCCTTTTGCCTAACCCAATAAAGAATAAAAAGAATTGCTTGCATGTCACCATCGTTTCAATCACTTCACACACGCACACACACACAAAGTCACCAGTTTTATTCAGTGACAAGCCGGGGTATTTCTTATCTATTTTAATTTCCTTGCACCTGTGGGAGAAAATGGGAGCTGTGGATGAGATTTTGCCACAAAAATCTGGTGGGAGTAAAGACAACTTCTGTATTTACTATAGTGAAGTGAAGCCTTTTTGTTTTTTGAAAAGCAACAGTTTGACGTATATGCTGCAAATAATCTTGTTATAGTTACAAGTCACATGTATCAGTAACGTAAGTGATTAAAAAAGAGCATATTAGGAGTCTCATGAGATGTAAAGATTGTCAGAGATTTAAAAAAAAGCAAAAATGAGGCAAACATCTAGGAATTATTTAATGTCAGAATAATTCTCATTAATGAAAAACTTTTAAAAAACTTTAAATGATCAACAGTACATGATAGTATTAAAATACATCTCACAGTTCCTGTCTGTGATATTTGAGCCCTCAGGAAAAAATACACAATAGGCAGAATTATAATGGTCTGCAGATTAATGCTTTTATATGCAAAAATAAAAAGTAAACTTGTAGATCTGATGGTATAAAAGTGCAACGATCTGGCAGACACCACCTGAATGGACAGATACATACAGATATTGTCTATCTCAGATTTTTCGAGGAAAATTCTTTGATGTTTCATCAAGACTATGCTAAACTTCATACTTCATCTGTTTAAAGAGCCTGGCGCCTAAACATAGGAATCTGGATTATGGACTGATCTTTCCTCAACTGAAAATATTTGATGCATCATACAGCCCAAAATGATTATGATAAACTGGTCTCCCAAGTTCCTAGATGTTGGACCAACAGACATCAGAAAGTACACAGGATGCTACACGAAGGTAAACAGCTCCTATCCCTATTGTTTTGAGATATTTTAGTGTTAAAATATAGATTAGCTTATATTTCATGAGGATATAATGTAATATCTGTTTTTTTAAGACTGAAATATTTTCTGTGTTCTGGTATATAATATTGGTTGGTGATGTTACTTTTTTATACTCCCCATACTCATCAGTCTTTAAAAGCCAACTCTTATTCTGTTTACGAATGTTAGGGTATTCTAAAAAGGTATGTCTTGGATTCATCATTTTTTCACTTTGTGATATATTATTCTATATTCTTCCTCACACCCCATTCTAATGTGAAAATAGAGCTGTATGTTCCAGAAGATACTGCTGATATTATGACAGCTAAATTTGCAATATATCCATCCATCCATTATCCATACATCCATTATCATAACCCCTTATTCCCTAATGGGGTCACAGGGGGGACTGAAGCCTATGCCAGTAGTTAATGGGCAAGAGGCGGGGTACACCCTGGACGGTCATCCAGTCCATCACAGGGCCACACAAGAAAAATTAGAATGTCCAATCAACCTAACATGCAGGTTTTTGGACTGTCGGAAGAAGCCGGAAAACCCGGAGAGAACCCACGCAGACACAGGGAGAACACACAGACTCCACACACCTTGGATCCCCCGGGACTCGAACCCGAACCCAAAACCTTCTTGCTGTGAGGCAACAGTGCTAACCACCTCACCACCATGCCGTATACCGTAATCGTCGTATACGTGTACTTATATCGCAAATGGACGGCACGGTGGTGCTTGGGTTCGAGTCCCGGGGAACCCAGGACCTCTCTGGGTGGACTGGGTTCTCTCCGGATTCTCTGGCTTCCTCCCACAGTCCAAAAACCTACATAGTAGGTTGATTGGACATTCCAAATGTCCCTTAGGAGTGAATGTGAGTGTGAGTGGTTGTTTGTCCCTGCGTGTCTCTGTGTGGCCCTGCGATGGACTGGCGGACTTTCCAGGGTGTACCCTTCCTCTCGGCGATTGACTCCATTAGGGACTAAGCGGTAACGATAATGGATGGATGTAAATATAAAAATAAATATATATTTATTTAAGATCTCACAATAAAAAGATGTAACTAAATCTGACAGAAGAAGTTAAAATGACAATGTGATTTAATAACAGAAATCTATAAATAAAACAGTTTCCACTGGACAGTTAAGCAAAATACCATTGGCCAAACAGTTATAAATACAAACTCATTTGTAATTGGCTTGATGTGCATTTCTGTGAACTTTAGGAGACATAAATATCTGGACTTTGAGGCAACAGGAAAACACAACTTTGACATACACCACTGATGGAATCAGGGAGATTTTTCTTTTAAATTGCTGCAGTAATTTAATCAAATGACAACTGCTTTCTTGCTTACGAAACCAGTGTAATGGTTTGTCCTCACATTCAAAAAGCTAACTCGTTCCCCTTTGAGCTCAAGGCTTTGCCCCTAATTGTCCAACGATTCATCCATGCCCAGTAAATATAGTATAACCAACCTTTCACAATAGTATTCAATGGCATTTAGAAGTTTACTGCGTTATTATCTGTATAATTACTTAACTCTAAAATCATGTTTCCAGCACAGAGGGCATCATACATTATAGGCAACGATAATATGATAGGGTGTCACATTGTACTAACAAGTAATGAGAATAAAATTTTACCCTCACTGTACTAACTACTGTCAACTATCTAAAATATTTTAAAATGCATAATACCAGAGTATACAGAAGTAACATTCATCCATATGCACCACAACCTCAGCTAAAAATGCTTTGTAAATAAAACAAGACAGTATTTACTGTAGAAGTGTGTTACTATTTACTAAAATATGCTATGTAGTTATTAAAAAACCATAAAGACTAGGTAGTAAATTGAGTTTGAGATGCAAAAATCTGCTCTTTTGTTGTCCTGCTTGCAATAACTGAATAACTGTAAGCTTGGCTCCCCCATGAAATTCCTCACTGCCTCTCTAAACAGAGAACTCTCACTACTGCCTAATACAGCAAAGGTATTAACTGCTCACAAGGACATCACACAACTCACACCTCATATAACTCAAGCTATCTCCTTAAAACAATGATTTCTTAGGATCACACTTTGGATCATTCGAGTGCAAACAGTGTACATATTTTATGCAACCTGACTTTTACTTTACACAGAAGTAATACACCTTCACATTCGCTTATAATATCTTTATGTTAATAAACTTTCTTTTAAGTATTCCTATTTGTTCGTTAACATTTGCAGACCACACTAACTTGAGATTATATTGGGAGGTAATGTGTACTTTGTACAATTTCAACAAGGGTTCATGAATAAATACACACATGATAGCCTACTTTGTTATTGTTCTCTTTTTCAGTTCTTACATGTTCTGTGGGTTCAGTAACTATATGGGAAGGCTGCAAAACCGGTGTAAAACTGATTTGTTTATTGAAAAAACAAAACAAGATAATGATGCAGATACTAGCAGGGAGTCAAATGAAGAGCACGCTGACTCCACCTTAAATTCTAGACAATGGACACGGTCGTGCAAAAGTGTACAGTACACAGTACCTTCACGGTAGGAGACCTACAAATTATTGTTATGTAACTTATCCTGCTGTATTGCTCCCTAACCTCAGGGCCTGCACGGAAATCAACACATCTATATCACAGCGCTGAGGCCAACTGGTTAATAAAAAAATACATATTTTTTATTTTTAATCAGGTCATTCGGCCGTCTAAGTGAGAGTTCCGAGTGTGAAAGCGCAGGGCTGGGCCTCGGACAGGTTTAGCCTCATTCCGGTACGCTGTGCGAAGGAGACTCCACACACAAACACACACACACACACACACACACACACACACACTCATCCCTTTGCTCTCTGCCTCGATCTCTTCCCTTGTCCCTTCATCTCTACCAAACCAACAGATTCAAAGACTCGTTTTCGCTCTGACTTGATTGACAGGATATTCAGACCAATCGTAGCCGTTGACGCTGCTCCCGTAAGCCAATCGCCGTCGTACGTCGATCTAAACGCTTCTAGCACGCTACGGTGCGTTTCTGTTATGTGTGCCATGGTCTCAACCCAGCAGTGTTGACAATAGGCTGAAAAGAAGCAGCCCTGAATAAAAAAAACGAGCAACGGAAAGCACCAAATCCGAAGAGTTGTGGATAGCGAACAACTAAATCAAAAACGGGAATGTAATTGCGTTAAATTTATCGTTTTATATCGGCGTGTTTTGCTCTTAATGGGAGTTTGAGGGTTATTCAGTTGGAAGGAAAAGGTGCTCGTGGGTTTGGCTGTTTTTTAAGGCCGAGATTTTGCTGCTTTTCAGTCGCTGCTGGGGAGAGGCTGTTCGCACAGAGCTGGAGGCAGCCGAACAGTTAGCCTAGTTAGGTATCCAAACATAGGAGAACTCCTCGCCGCCGTCTCCGTTGCGAACCCGCAGAGGATCAAGGTAAAGTACTACAACTGAAGATACTCACAGCCACTCAGCGGGCTGCAGCTTGTCGGGCTCGGGTCGGGACTCGGGACGGTGTGTGTCTCCCCAGCCCGGTCGGTCTGTCAGTCTCTGATCGCTAGCTAACAGTAGCAGCATTAGCACTGTCCCTGTATTTACATCTGGGATGATGGGTGATCGCCCAAGCCCGCCCAGGTAATGTTATCTTATTAGCATAGTTTTACTTTTTAATTTAATGTATTAATTGTTATAGATTCACTTTTTGTGTTTCCTTTGCAGGATGCACAGAAAGCTAGCTGATGGCGGCTATTATGCTAATGCTACAGGCTTAACTTGAGCTAGCCCGCGATAGCCATACCGTTAACGCTAGTTAGGCACCTAAAAATGTCGTTTTCTAATGTAATATCTGGGATTTTTTGAGTGACGTGTTTTATTTTCCCAGCGTTTGAAATATTTAATATTTTCATGCTTTCGCACGCGCCAATTGGCTTACGCCATATGACGCCTTTCAGGCTTGATTTGTTAGCTATCGTTGCTAGCTGGTTAACGTTAGTGAGGCTATCGCGCTGTCAAGTTTGCTACTGACAGGCCCAAGATGGCCAAGCTGAAGCCACCTTTTAACGGCCTGATTTAAAAAAAAAAAAACCTTATATAGTTTCACGGCCAACTTTTTTTGCTATAGTTTATAACAATCAATATGCTCAATGAAATGGCATAGTAAATTAATAAATAATTATGTTAATTTAATTCAGGCAGAACTGAATGACTGATTTTCCCAGGCAAAGTTGATTCTAAATGAATCACTGTCATGACTGGGTTTGCCAAATGGAAATGCTGTGTTTGTGTTTAATGCATGTGTGAGAGACTCTATATGAGACTCTAGAAAATACAGTATGAACTTTGAATGACCTTACGCCACCGGTCTCATATTTTTTTTACCACTGCTATTTCAATTTATTGGAATAATCAGAGGAATCAACACCACTGTCGGTGGTGTCGAAGCAAGAGTGATGAGCACAGTCATAGTGAATGTGGGTGTTGGTAGATTATGTTGGATGGACTTCTCAGTGTTAAGCATAACTAATTTGACACTTGCTCTGCTTGTCTATTTCGTGAAGGCACCCTCCTAGATTTGGTGTTCTGCCGCTCGGCGATATTCAGCGTTTTAGGATGTTTTTAGGGCAGGTTTTAGTGCTGACAGGGATAAACCAACATTCAAAGTCTGCTGTGTTTATGGTCACACTGGTTTTACAACTGTCTTTATCAGATCTCTGTTGACGTGATTGTGAGTTTTAAAAGTTGCTGGGATCATTTGTACTTTGTTATGGGCATGATATATCCCATTAATGATTCATGTTGACACATTGCAGCTGTCAGAAAAGACTAAAGGACACTGAACTGTCAAAAGATTTTCCATGATTCATGGGCATTCCCTTTGAAATTAATAATCCTGAGACTGTTATCCTCCTGTTTGTGATTTAGCTTTTGTATGGGAAATGATAATGCTTGAAAAATGTGCTGTGCTGAAAATAACGCATTTATGGCTAAATTAAGCGAAAGGAGATTTGCTTTTTTCAGCTACCGTGAGGATGCTTTTTGCTCCAATTTGCCCTGTATCTGGTTAACATAACTGACAAAAAATGGTATAGCTGCACACAAAGAAATAATCAAGATGTTTGCATGATTTAAGCCCAATTTTTTTCACATATTGCAACTCATATTGCAATATTATTTTAAACCAACTGGTGCTGGTGAGGAATGTGTTGCTGCTACCCAGTGAAAGTAGTCAGGTAGTGTAGAAAAATTATAAGGAAAAATTGAATGCAAAAGCTAACAGAGGTGATCAAATTTACAAGTAATGTTGGAGCCTCCTGTTGGGTCATACTCATCCCTGTGAGGGTGAGAGGAACACTGCAGCCACATGGCTCATCACACAAGAGTTCTCACAGCATCTTCTGTTCGAACCTTTGGTGCATATCATCCTGCAGTATATAGAGATTAGGTTATTTGACCCATTGTGCGTCATGTTTCATCACCTAAAGTTACTGATCACCAATTTTGTGTGCCCTTTTTTTATTGGAGTATGTAGAGATGCTTGTATTATTGCTTTACTGCAGCGTTCTGCACACTTTAATGAGAGCAGATTTCTAAAGGAAAACTACCCCTCCATTGAGGAGAGTGACAGACAACCTGCCATTTAGGATCATTTCATAACATAAAACTTCAAGTTATAGATATTAGTCTTTATTTTTAATTTTTTATAATTTAACTCTACCATCAAACACATTTTTCACCCATCAACCAATTATAGGAGAATTCCTTATTGCTTATTTTAGCAGAAAATTATTTGAAAACATTTAAGTTTTTCATCTCTTTTCGAAAATGCTTTAAAAACTTTTGTTGGTAAAAAAACAAAAAAACAAGTACTGTGCAAGTTTTACCTTTGTGTTTTTTGCTAGTTTGAATTCTAACTTTGGACCATAGGAGTCAGCAGTAAGCTTTTCATATACTGGCTTTGTTTTTTTCCCCCTCCTCCCATGTGTGTGTGTTCTCCTGTATGTTTTCATGTGCCTTGTTCTTTTCCCTCACACCAGCTCCTCTTACTTCCTGTCGAACACTCCCTCCTCTTCCTCCTTTTCTTTTTACTCTTACCGTTGTTGACTGTACGCCCCCCCCCCCCCCCCCTTTTCCCTCTTTCTCCTTCCTGTTTTTTTTTTTCCCCCCCCCCCCCCCCGATCTCTTCCACCTCTCTCCTTCCTTCTTGTTTTTTAATCCCACCCTCCCCGAGCCTGTTGGATGTCATCTGGTCTCTTATGTAAGAGACGCGGGAGGGTGATGGCTTTGATGCTCGAGTGCCACACACATGACCGGCCGGCACAGTCTTTGCTCCCACTCTTGTGTTGTGGAGGCTCTGGAGAGGGTTACCATTTGCAGTGTCACCTGAAGAAAAGATTGAAACTAAGGGGTTAATGGTTATAAATGGGGATTCCGCTGCCTTTTTTCACAGGTAAGAGAAGTTAGCTGTGTTAGTGGAGCTTTGAAATGCACTCTGCTCTTGCACTATTTATTGTTGCCTTTTGAGAGATTTTGAGGACAGAAGCAGAGTCGGTAGGCGCATCTTTTCCTGCTTGCTTAGTAAAATGTAAATCAAGATGCATCTTTGATCCTTCACTACAAAGAACAAACAAAGCATTGCAATTGTTTCCTAGAATTCCAATTGCATAGGGATGTAGCATTGCATGTGTTCCCGAAAATTAAGAGATCGTTTTATATCAACTACGAATAGAAACGGAGTTACAATGAATGGTGATAATTAGTTTATCGGCCAGCTATTTTCCTTTTTTTGTCTAAAAAAAATCCAAGGGGGCATTTTCATGTTATTGTGTCTGTGGAAGCTCAGGTACATTCATTTGCCAAACAAGGTGAAATACGGGGAAGCGTCAAACCCTCACAGTACAACAAATGTTTGCTAAAAAAAAACGGGGAGAACCTCCCTGTTATATTTGATTGTGCCACTGGTTCCAACATTGGATTTTCCCTCAAGGTGTTTAAAAGTTGTACGTCAGAGCTCTTCCACTATCGGGTATTAGTAGCAGATAATCCCACAGCGACGGCGATTTTCAGAGGAACCAGCCTATGCTTCTGTCTGGTCTCTGGAAGGCTCAATAGCTGCACTATTTCAGACAAACAGGTGTCTAGGTGTTGGTTTGTTTTGTTTTAGGCAAAACGTTGCAATGAAGCGTATTTGGCCTCACCGCTTTTTTGCATTTGTACCATTGGGTGTGATAGTTTAAAAAGCACAAATGTCACCAAGGATAAGGAAATGGTTTGTGTGATGTCTTTATGTACAACACCCCATGTGTTTGTGAGTCAGGCTTTTATTTTTGTATGCCAGCATGAGAGTTTGGATCAGAGCGGGACTTTCAGTTTTTTTTCCCCAGCCAAACTGGTTGCAGGAGACTTTAAACACAGGACATTAGCAGCCAAAAATGAAAAATGCTGACAGATGAATTTTTTAATGACATTGTGTTGTGTAAAGATCTCTATCTGTACTTGTAAATTATTTAGAAAAAAAAACTATCTTGTTTGTTTTGTCAACACACATTTCTGCAATAATTTTTCCTCTGTTAGCCTTTTTTAATTATTTTTTATATATATATATATATATATATATATTTTTTTTTTTTTTGTTTTTATGCTGCTTAGTTTTATTTATATGCTACCACAAGTCATATCACGCTTATCACATTGTGAAATAAATTGTGTAGCTGATTGCGGTTGGACCTTTCTTAATTTTTAACTGCTTGACTTATTTAAATATAGATTTTTGTCAACATGATGTTTATATTAAGTCTTATTATGACATTTAAAGCTTCTTTAAAAAGGGGTGTAACAATAACAGTGATGAACAACTCTCTTCTCATTTATCATAGTTGTAACAAATATGAATTAAAAAGAAAATCCTTTTACTGCCATACTCAGTCATGTGGCATGTTGGTATGTAACCCCAGATGGATACATTTCCTCTCTGATGGGCGACCCCCCGTGCAGCCTTTCTTAACTTGTGAAAAGCTGACTGTCTGTATCCTCAGGCTGCAGGATGAAATCTTATGTATTTACTGAGAGATAAGCTTGCCCATCACCTCTGCTTCTCTGACCTCAGGAGCTGGTAGACAGTCCCACACACGGGCTTTGGGATTTTGATGGAGTATGCAGAGAAGCAGCCAGCTTGGGTCTGCAGTATTTCATTCACAAATTATTACATAACTTCTTTCGCTGGAGCTCTAATTCACTTCCTCTCTGGCATTCGTGTCCTCCAGTTGGTTTAATGTGGACATGGTCAGGGATTTTCCCCCCCCCTCTCATGTCAGTGTCTCCACTATGATCCTGAAGTCCTAACTAGCAATGTATGTTTTAAACAAATTAAACATGAGATAAAAAAAAGGATGTAATTAGAAATTTCTGGGCTCACTTTTCTGTCTCAGTTATCTTGTGCTCACCAAAGAATTAGAAGTTATTCATGTCTTTTGTACCTTGTACACAAGTCTTAATAAAAAAAAAGATCTAACGTCTAACTTCTTAAATGTGAACTCAAAATTGGGCATTGAAGCTGATTTTTTTCTGTGATTATTTAAAGACATGACAAGCTTCTCAGTTAATTTTCTTACACAAAATTAAAACCCCTCTTCAAAGAGCTGGAAGAAGAATTCCAAAAGAATGTAATGAATCGGAGAAGTCCCTGATTGGTCTTTGAGTTAGGATGGGTCACATGTAACTCCCATCACCCTGTTCGAAATAAACGCTGAACAGTGTGAAGGTAAACGACTAAACAAATTGCTACATTGAGTTTCTACAAGTTACATTTTTTTGTCAGTTTAACTAATACATTTACTGAATGGGTATTTTAAAAATACCCCAAAACAGTGAAATTTCAGCTCATGTTTACAAGCTCATTACAAGCATTTTGCCCCTTGGTGCTGTACCTTTTCATTATTCTTATATATATGTATGAAGATTGTTTTCACCTCTTCCTCACATTTGATTGTTGGCAAGCGCCCAGTTGTAGACGTTTCCTCTGCTTCCGCCCACAGTGGCCACCGAACCATGTCCATTGTTTTGGGTGATAACTTTTTTTTGTTTTTGTTTTTTTTCTTGGCGTGTTTTTGTGTGTAAGAGAGCTGCTGATGGTGTAATGGAATGAAGGAAACAATTTGTCGTAAAGCAATGTTTTAGCCAAAGCATTGATTGAATTTCAACCTGTAGAAAAGATGTCCCCCTTTATCTGTACAGTGTTTCATTGTGGGGACTGTCTAAAAAGAGTAACTTTTGTTAAAAAAAAGCTCTTAGTGTTTTAAGACATAATGCTCTACTAAATGTTTGCACTGGGATTTGATCAAGGCCAAATTGCTTCTGTTTTTATTTCTACTTGTGTGTGTGCATTATGAATGCTGTATGTCAGTATTATAGTTATTCAGTACTTGTACTTTTGAATTTATAGACACTAGAAACTAGCCACACAGTTGAACAGTTGGTTAAACTAAATATATAATGACTGAAAATCTATTGGTAAGCAAAAAAAAGTAAATTTGTAATTAAATAATACAAGTAAAATTGTATTCCCCACTACTAAAAACACCATTGTAGTGTAAATGGAGGTTAATGGAAATAAAATGTAACTAATTTGGCTGAGTAATGCAATAGATCGAACACATCCTGAAGTGGTAGATTTCCCCAGTTTCTGGTTCAGGTACAAGTTATATCTGTAATATCTTTAATGGAATACTTCTGAGTGCCATGCAGTCTGGCGGTCTGCAGATATAATGTAATAATTAGGTTAGTTTTAAGAGGAAGAAGCAGGAAAAAATGAGCAGAAAAAAATGAACAGAAGTTTTGGATTCATATGATATGAGAACCACCTGATTTGATGTAATTTTAGATGACCTTTTTTGCTAAATGTATTGTACATTCATCAATTAACAGCTCACATAGCGCAAAGCCCAGTTTAAGTTTTTTCATGCTGTCACCATTCTGCAGTCAATTCAATTCAATTCAATTGTATTTATATAGCGCCACATCACAACAACAGTTGTCTCACAGCGCTTTCCAAACAGAGCAGCTCAGACCCTACTCTGAAGTTAATTACAGAAAGCCAACAATTCCCACCATGAGCAAGCACTAGGCGACACAGGCAAGGAAAAACTTCACTTCACAATAATTTTTGATTCACCGCACAGTGAACTTAAATCACTCAAATGCACAGCAAGCGTGCCATGCTAATCTCTACCTGTTTTTTGTCTTTCTCAGCAGGGCTATGTCCTCGGCACCTACCACATCTCCATCTGTGGACAAAGTGGACGGATTTTCACGGAAGTCTGTCAGGAAGGCCAAGCAGAAGCGGTCACAGAGTTCGTCGCAGTTCCGCTCTCAGGGCAAACCCATAGAGCTCACGCCCTTACCGCTGCTCAAGGGTAAGACGCAACACGAGGAGTCGTATCACCCCCAAAACTCACTTAAGTTACTCTAAAGTAACGTCTTTTTTATCAATAATTAGAAGTTTGCCTTGTTTTCTGTCTGTCAAATAATAATTTTGGGAGAAATTGGCTCTTGATGTAAGAAAATGGATGGCAGATGACAAAATCAGTCTTGTTTTTGGTTTAAAAAAAGAAAAATTGCGATCGATATATCAGAGTTTTACTAAATATAATTTTTTATTGATTTTATACAAAGATAATACTAAGATGTTTAATCCAGATGATGGTTATTGACAATGGATTTGCTGGTCAGTATCTCGGCAGTTTTAGTTTAGCTCACAAATTAGCTTGTTCGATTAATAATGAATGAATGAATGAATTTATTTCAGACGACGATTTCACCACAAAAAATCATCGGTAAACAATAATTACAATTAGCAAAATCCCAAATGGTTAAGAGCTGCCACTAACGAATAATTATCTAACGACTAATCTTTCGACTAATTTTTCGATTAGTCGACTAATCTTAAAGATTAATTCAAATAACTCAAGGACCAAAACATAAAATCTTACCTGTGTGTCAAAAGTAAACATAACATAAATAAACTAAATATTTAATAAATAAAATGTAATAAATAAAAAAGTGTAATAAAATGTGAGAATGTCTTCTACTTTACAGAAATGATATAAAAGCATTCAAGTAGAAGTACTATAAAACTACTATCTTCTTGTATAATCCTATTAATATAAAATGAAATATGGCAACATCAGGTTTATAAAACACCAGTTACAACAAAGAAAAAATAATTGGATTTTGCACCTCCTACTGAAATTCCAAATTCTATTCTACAACTATTAAGTGCAAACATGCAAGACAGCATAGTGTCCGACTGTGGCCCCCTGATTAATCAACTGTTGTGACGTCAGCGCGTTGTCAGCGCGTCCAGACTTAGGCTTTCTCTTTTGTTTGACACTATATCTCCGGCTGTTGAAAACAAATGTTCGGAAGGTGTAGATGTGGCTGGTACAAAAGACCTTGCAAGTGATGCTAGACAAGGAGTGGTGTGGAGCAGAATGAACTTAGATGAGCCGTTTGCTCAGACCAAAAATAAATAGGCGATAAACAGGCTGACCCATAAATAGTCATCGACAGAAATTCATCGATCACATCGACTAATCGCGGCAGCACTACAAACAGTACATATGTTTGCAAATGCATACCTTTACATACACATTTACATATATGTTCAGATTGAGGCAAGTGAACATATGTAAATATATATGCAAACTGTACATCCATACACATACCATGTATTTACATATACATACCGTAAATTCCGGACTACAGAGCGCACTTGATTATAAGCCGCACGCTCTAATTTTAGAAAGAAAATCAATTTTGTACTTGTATAGGCCGCACCGGATTTTAAGCCGCAGATATTTACACAAAGATATTACACGTGAGGATTTTTTTAACGTTTGATTTAATCCGTATGGTAAAACAAACAAATACGGTACATTTTACAAAGGCTTTTTTGAAACAGTACCTGTAACACATCGACCGTACTTTTGTACGTGTCGGTAACACGCAAATAACGTTGCGTATGCTTTTTTACTGAACAACGCGAACTTTGCAGCGTATCAGGAAAAGTCAGTCGCCTTCTTCTTACTCCTGCGCACTAAAACCATCAAAGTCCTCTTCCTCAGTGTCTGAATTGAACAACTTTAGGATACTGTCACTCACTTCAGTCTCTTCGTTGTCGCTCTCACTTGAACACTCGCGGTCCTCTTCATCACGGAGCAGCCCAGCCTTCCGAAACCCGCCGGTGATGGTGGATGTTTTGACGCGGCTCCACGCATTTATAATCCACTGGCAGACATCAGCAAAAGTTGCCCTTCTCATGCGGCCAGTTTTGGTGAAGGATTTCTTGCCACTCGTCATCCAAGTTTCCCACTCACTGCGCAGTGCCACTTTAAATGCACGGTTAACGCTGATGTCCAGTGGCTGCAAATACTTCGTGGTGCCCCCTGGAATCACAGCTGGGATAGAGTTTGTACTCTTGATGGCAGCTTTCACTGAGACAGTTATATGGGCCCTCATGCTGTCCATCACGAGCAGTGCTTTTTTTTGGTGAAAATATCCCCCTGGACGCTTGCCATAGCACTCCGTAAGCCATTCCTTCATTAGGCTTTCTTCCATCCAGCCTTTCTTATTTACTTTCACCACTATTTCTTTTGAGATCTTTTCCTTTGGCATTGTCAGACGCTTAAAAATCACCATGGGTGGGAGCTTTAGTCCGGATGCTGTGCAGCTCAGAACACAAGTGAAGTGCGTCCTCTCGTGGCCAGTTGTTTTGATTGTGATGGACGAGTCACCTCTTTTATTTACCGTCCGGGTCAGCGGCAAGTCAAAGGTCAAAGGTACTTCATCCATATTTATTATGTCATTTGGCCCGATGGAATGCTCCGCTATCATTGTTTGAGTAAATGTACGGAAGTTAGCGAGTTTTCCCTCGTAGTCGGGAGGGAGCTGCTGACACAGCGTCGTGCGTGACCGGACGGACAGGTCTTTTCGTTTCATGAATCTGAAACACCACGATGGCCCACCTCCAAAATCTTCGATGTTCATCTCGGTCGCCATTTGTTTAGCCTTCAGCCTGATCTGCACGGTGGAAACTCCGCGGCCTCCTGCTCGCTGTGTGTTCACCCAGTCTTCAAGGGAGTTTTCCAGGTCCGGCCAACTGCTGCGATTACCTCTGAAAGCTTTTGTCGTCTTTTTGCATCGAGTCAGTTCTTCGCGCTGGTGTCTCCACCGTCTCACCATCGATTCATTTATGCCAAAACGACGTGCAGCACCTCGATTTCCTACTTCAATCGCCAGACTGATTACCTTTAACTTAAAAGCGGCATCGTATGCTTTTCTTCGAGTAGCTTCCATGTTGATGAGGGTGAGTACAAATGACTGATTTACAAGTCCGTAATTAACTGTGAAAGTTAGCATGATGTATCGCACAATTTAATTGGAGCTCTGTGAACTTCTCATCAATTTTATTGGTCTACTGTTTTTGCCGCCATGAAAAAAAAACATAAATTAGCCGCATCATATTATAGGCCGCAGTGTTCAAAGTGTGGGAAAAAAGTAGCGGCTTATAGCCCGGAATTTACGGTATATACAAATGTACATATACTAACAAAGTGGATAGACTCTACTGGAGAATTTTATCTTCTTGTTGTTATACTTTACGTTATGTGCCTAGACAGGTAAATCATCTCAATGATCATACAGAGCAGTGAATTCTGCTTTGTTTTCTAGTGGGATGGTAAAAATCTTTATTCTTTTGATACCTTAGCTGTTTTATATAAAATTGTGTACATCTTTTGACCAGACTGTTACGGCAACTAAATTTCCCTTTGGAGATGATTAAATCCGTCTATGTCTCTCTGCCTCTCTCTATTTAAACACTACAATACAATCAGTGGGAGACTAAATCAGTCAGGTTTGTTTTTTGAAAATGGCATTTTGTAATTCAATTACTATCATATCAATTTCTATCAGATCTTTTTTTTGAGAAGTTCTTAATGTTGTGAGTGGCCCAACACCAAGAATTTCTTGCCCCAATGCTGGTTGCATTTTTGCTTGAGACGTTGTAAGAGAGAAAGCAACGCATAAATAATTGCAGTGCTGCACAACCAGCAGTCTGTATCATTTCATTATTTTGATTAAAAGAAAAAAGATCTCGTAATTATGAGATATTTACTCGTAATTATGGCAACTTGATGTCTGCCAGCATAACAACAATGACAAAAACTAGCATGCATGTCAGCCATGTCAGCTTTTCTGCTGCCACGGTAACAATGTCACGTGAAAAAAGGAACAAAGCCACAGTCGTAAATTAACGTCATAAATAAAGTTATTAATTTACTTATAGACATGTACTAGCCTCTTCGTATGAAGCTGAAGTTGGCTTTCGATTCACAGCTTCCGATTCGTGAATGGCATAAAGGGCGATTTCACTGCATTTTTTACAGTCTTCTCACTCAAAACTCAAATCTGGATGGAAATATTTTGAATAGGCTGTAGATTAATTAAAAACTTGATTTTGATATTTGTGAAAATGGAAAACAGGAGCATTTGACTTTTTTTGCATTATGATCACACTAAACTGGGTCCTTTATGGAAAGTACAGTAGCTATGCTGCTCAAATCTGGATAGAACTATTCTAAATAGGGTAAAGAGACTTTAAAACACCCTGTCTGATTTTTTTTTTTTTTTTTTACCACAATTTTTATTTTATTTGGACCATCCCAAACCAGAACATGTATGAAAAATATTCAAATATGTGCTTAATTATTCAGCAAATTATATAAATTCTATCAAACACTTCAGAATCTGCATCACAAATGTATTGTTATCTCATTAATCTGTCCACTAACATTTGCCATCATTTCAGACCTTGCTTGTCTTCTCCTGCTCCTATCACAGCCATCTTACATCCAGACAGGATCTTCCTCGTCCCTTTATAAACACTATCTGAGATGTCTGTAAAACAACTGTTCAACACTCTTAGCCTTGCAGCCCTTTAGGCTGTCTGACCAATGCAAATAGAGGTGATCTTATTAATTTATTTTCATGATATGACTAGTAAAACGGCAACTGGAGACTATTCTCTGCCAATTATACAAATTTTAATTAATCTTATTCATTAACAATTAACAAAAAATATTATTAACAAGCTTTTAATGAAACTATAGCCTAGTAAGAATATTTCCATCCAGATTTGAGCAGCATAGCTACTGTAGTTTCCATACGGGACCCGGTTTTGAGTGATCTGAGTGATTTGAGAATCGAAAGCTAAGAATCGGAAACCAACTTCAGCTTATGCTAATGAGATTTCCTGTTACTACGAAATCTTTTCCCATAATTCTGACATCCTGATCTCATAAGTCCGACATACTGATCTCGTAATTCTGACATCCTGATCTTGTAAATACGAATCAAGGTGCCTAATTTTTGTTTTTTCAGTGAATGCAATGCGCCTCCGTAATATTCCCCTCGAAGTAGATTTTATTTATGTCATTTTTAATCTTTATTGTTTTGCAGATGGTATTTCACAATGAAAAAACAGATTTTTTGCTGTGTTTTGTGAATTTGTTTAAAGGTAAGACAAAGGAAGTGTTAGTTTATCTCGAATGTAAAGACCCATTTTTGCAACCCTACCAGTTAAGCTGTTCATCTTTCCCAAAACATGCATAGACTTCTTGACCCAATAGATGTCTGGTCCTGGAATTTGTAGTGGTCATATGGAAGGACCTGAAAATGGATGTAGAAGATGTGAAGATATGTTTCAGCGATGGGAATATTCTAAAACTCGTTATTGCTTTGCCTTTGTGTCCTAATAATTGGTCAAGATGGATGACAACAATGTAGACGGTACATTTAATAACGAGTATGTTTTTCTTTCACTAACTACTTTAACTGGGGTTCTTCTTAACTTGTGCTGTCTGGTGACTCGCACAGTCAGTAAAGTTTGGGCTTTAGTTTCACACACTTGTCATTTCTCATCTTTGTCACACAGTCCCAGTCTGCTGCACCAGACTACACTGGACCTCTGCTTTCACTTCTTTTCAGAGGCTTCAGTTAGTAGTTTATTTTAAACATAATTAGTCTCTTCTTAATTAGAAACATATCCACCAAAAGCAGATTTCAGTCCTAGGTGTTGCTCCCCATCCGCTGCTCTCTGTGTTGCTTTCCCTGCTTATTAATCCGAATACTAACTCGGCAGTATAGACACATTGACATACAACAGTTTTGGCCACACGTGTCATCACTTTTCTCACAGCCATAGACGTGTTGTTAAACATGTATTGGCTGGCCACTGTGGTATTTGAAACTGTTCTAATAACTGAACATTACCTATCAAAATAGATGAAGGTTTAATAGACTTGGGTTGTCTTTGGATGGATTGGGCTAGTTTCCCCCTCTGACATGCATAATGTCTTAAACGAGAACACGTTGCTACAGCTTTTTTAAAACGCAACCACAATTTCTTTTACACACAGCTGCCTGTATGAAATACAAAAACTGTCTGGTATAGTTGTAGTTTTACAACGCCATGAATTGTGCACTGTTGTTGTTTTTTTAACGTTTGAAATGTTTTTGTTTATCTTGCATTATTTCCATTTTGGGACTACTTTTATGCACGAGTCTGAAGGTTTTTCAGACACACACCATTTCTGTAACCTTGGAGAAGAGAGATGCAACAGCCTGCTTTTTTTGTTTGTCCAACCCTTGAGCCATGTTCATTTCTTCGATAGATGGTAACTGTTTCAGTATTTCAACAATGTCATATTTATACTTGAGATGGGCTGTGGGAAATGATCAGAGATGGTTTAATAACTTAGAATAGAGAATGGAGAGAAAAATGGATTGTTGAGCACGAAATATGAATTTATATGACTTTGTTAATCTGCTAAGATTGACAACTAAAACATGTTGCGAGGAGCTGAAATGAGCCGGTAATTCCTCTGGAAAGTTTTTCCTGCTCTCATCTTTAGCTCAGATCTACCTTAGAGCTTTTCTTTGGTCATATGACAGCTACTCTAACTCCCAAGTCGCTCCGCACCTCCATATATGTCCACATAAACCAAGCGGTAGATCAAAGGCTAGGTTTTCCGCCTTCTTCTGGTCTGTTGGGGGCTTATGCCACAGATAGACGGCTCCCTGTGACCAGTGCCAAAAAGTGTTAAAAGACCACACTTAAAAAATGGAAGAAATTGACATAATTGGCTATTCCAATATATATATTAGCTAGAAGATGTATATCTGCATTTGCTGTATGTTAATGACGGTTGGCTCGCCCAGTTGTTTTTCTCTTTTATTGTACAGCTGCTCATCCTTTAGTCTTTCCTAATTGGGAATATGCTGTTTCCCTTGCTATTTTTTCTCCACGTTTCCGTAACTTTTTTTATATTTACCTTTCGCCTTCAACTATACGTGCATGGGGGCAGAGTTGTGCATACATTTGGACAGCTGTATTTTCTGAGACTTGCCAGACCGTGGATGTGCATTACTGAAGAAGCTCGACTTGTACAACACACCCCCTCTATCTCCTTTCTCTCCTCCGCTTATTTGAGTTTGTCACAGCCATCAAATGCAGCCCCATGGCCATTCAGCTCACACCTTGAGGAAAACATGAAATGCACAGTGTCCTTGAGGAGATCCCAGGGATAAAAGATGGAACATGCTCTCGGGAATTCTCTCAGTGTACACACTCGGATTTCAAAATCAAAATCCCTGTTACTGCGTCCGGACATGCCCATTTATTGCAATAATGAGATGACAATTTAAAAGGTCCAGTGTGCCTTTAACAATAACAAGCAAAGATACCTATTGGTCAAGTTTTGGGCTCAAGGCCACTAATAACCAATGCTGTTTGAACAATCAGTATTCTTTGGAGAGTGTGTAAAGTGCGTCATGCTCTAAAGTTCTCTTCCAGCTTACTATCCCTGTTAGTTTGCTTGCAAAAGTGAATGTAGCAAGAAGGTATAGAGATTTGACAAATACAAGGCTCCTCTCATCAGTTCGATGGTTCCCTCCTTGGTCTTCCCGAGTTGCCCCCATCTCCCTCTACATTGATGTCAATTACAAACCACAATGTTTTACTTTTGTCAAAAGTAATGTTACAAACGTGGAAAAGTATGACAGTAACAGTCTGGTAAGAGTACATATCTGATTTCAGTAGCAACCCCTGACTAATATGGGACCATATCATCTCATGGCTGAAGGTGTTGTCAGCATTTTCAGCCAGAATTAGCTTCCTCTCATGTCTCAGGCTTGTGTAGGAGGACTGATTGGTCTCTGACCTCTATGGGCACCGAGCTTTAAAAAAGACAGCAGCAATAAATAGAAGAGAGATGTACAATGCTGCCCAGCTCGCCCATGTTTCTCTCCGTGGCTTCCCCTGGACTCTGTTTGGCCAATGAAGCCCACCGACATGCTCGCCCGTCTTCCCTCCCCTTCACGTCCTCCGCTCAGAAGAAACCCGATCCACAAGGTGTCTCTTTACATTTTTCCAGCCGCGCTCGCTACAAACAAGTTGGAAGAGGTGCTCGGATTTGTGAAACCTCTGCTGTCCACATGTTCCACTCAGATCAGCTCACACGGCGACGTTCATTGCCGTCTGTCTCTGCCGTTGGATCATAACGGGGGGAGGAAATCTGGTTAAGTAAGTTACGGTTCTCACTGAGTGTCGTGGGCATGTACATGGCCAGTCACATAGGAGTGAGGAGTGTTAAAGTTAGCCTTTGCTCTCAAGGCTGGTCCACTATCAGTTGGCCCAGTCCGACTTATGTGTGTGTGAAATGGTATAAACGGTATGTGTGTGTGAATGGTATAAAGGGCTGGAATTGCAACAGAAAGTGTGTGTTTTTACTGTTATTAGAGGTGAAAACACTGTGTTACTGGGGGAGTACATTGCAATATGATGATTCCATTGGGAAGGGAGTTTGTTTGTTTATGATTAGTTGGAAGCTTTATTCTAAATTGTAGGCAGTTGTAAGTGTCTTAAAACTTGACAGTGTTGAGTGTATAAAATATTGAAGGAGTAAAGATTATAGCTGCTCACTTGTTAATTTTATTGCCTAATTTTTCTAGCATAAGTAATATTTCAACAAAATGTATTAACCCTAATTGGGATTTGGTAAGATCGGGGATGGACTCACAAATCATTATTGATGTAGTTAATGTTTGAATGTTAACTACACAAAGAAAGAAAAAAACTACAAAAATTTTTTTTTAATGGAACCACAAATTCAAATACTGTATTTTCCACACTATTAGGCGCACCTTCAATGAATGGCCTATTTAAAAAATGTTCCCATATATAGAGTACACTGCATTATAAGGCGCATAGAATAGAAGGTACAGTCTTTTAACAACAACAATGCTAGGTAGTGCAGCATTTTCATCAAGAAGTGCACCTCGCGCTACCTCTTCTATGGGAGAAAATAGTCGGTGGCTGGTTCCCGTAGCTGCAAACCTGTTGCGACTCAACCCTGATTCAAAATATATGGCGCACTGGATTATAAGGCGCAATAGTTTTTGGTCGTTTTTTGAGAAAATCGCCTTATAGTGCGGAAAATACGTTAGTTGCATTTAGAATAAGGTAAGCATCTGATCTTGTCTTGGAATAAGATGGATTCATGTGTTCATTGACACCTCACAAATACTAGTGCTTGAGTTGGCTGTGGGGTTTTGGACTACGCTGCAGCAGGGGCTAGTGTGTGAGCTGAATTGAAGGACAGTTAATTGAATCTGGTGGGGTTTACGGCAGACTGAAGTCTTGCTGTGTGTTGCTCAGACCTCTCAGCTGGACCACAGAAAGCTGTGTTTTTGCGAACTTTCCCAGTTTATAATTTCTACTACAGCTATTATTTAACTGACTTTGAGCCAGGACCCCCTAAAAGCAACATTTCCTTTAGGAAAATGATATTGAATGCCAATTTAGCTCGAAATACATGGCAAACATAAATTTTACTTTTACTTTTCTTGATGTTCAATGATGCCACCAGGCTTCTTTGAACTGACTCTAATTCTCAGAAATTAGATTAGTCATTCCTTTAGTGTTTTTCTCTTAGTAGTTTTGTGACACTAGTGGGAACTGACAGTTTAGAGGTAGAGGTAGAGGTTCACAACAGTCCATACATAGTTCAGTGTCTAGTCAATCAGAAGAATGCAGAGGTGGTTACACTCTGGCATGGACAGTGGAATGGCTGAAAATTTCAACCTATCTTTGCATAATAATTATCAATTTTATGTTGTATTGAGCAGATGCTATTGGATAATCCAAGTTAATCTGATTCAACAAAACATAACTATTGGTTTTAGTTTGAAATTACTAGTATGTTTTTATGGATGGCTATACAATAACTTTAGTAAGCAATCAATCAATATGTGTAGGCTCCAGCTGTCAGTGCCAATGTTCATTACTGGTAGAAAATGATACCTTTACATAACACACTGGCGTCAATTTCCATTGGCTATTTCTCATAAGTTAATTGTTATTTTTATCTATACAAATGAGCCTGTACAGTTGCCTAGTTAAAAAATTATGTTATAATGCTTTTATTCAGACCACAAATCCAAAATCAATAGATATTTTACTTAAATTTGACAAAAAAATAGCAAATACTCATTGCAGTAGCAGAAGTTTAGAGCCAAGGTTTGCACAATGGTGATGTTTATGACACATTAGGAGCTATTTGGTGTGTTGATAAGCGTTTTTTTCATTGCACTGACAGTATTTTTCTGAGGTGTTTCCTCACACCAGTTCTGGATCTTTCATGAATTGTTTGCTCATTATTTAGAAATTAAAAATCAGGCAAAGTGGTAGGTGCTGTCAGACTTGGGTGCATGTTCGCTCCTATAAAAGATGTCCATGGGTTCAGAGTTGGTTTGATTAAAAGAGCATGGGGGTTTTATTAAAGCAAACCACTATTCACTATTTTTCACTGTCTTCCAAATGGAAATGTTAAAACTGCTTTTTTAAAATGTTTTTTTACCTTGCATTCATTTCACAGTGAGGTATAGGGACGTGTGCTACTTTTGTTTCGTAAACACTAGAGTGAAAGTGACAAGGGCCTCCACTTCTCTGCCATCTGTCGTGTTGTTGGTCACAGTGGTGGAGAGCAAAGTTTACCCAGGACGACTGCATGTGTTAATGATTGACAGCAGCCTGGCGTCTTGCAGCAATGCTTAAATGAGACTTGAGAACATGGAGATGGTGGAGGGGGTACAGGGAGTTTGTATCTGGGTCATAATGTATATTTATATGTGTGAGTTTTTTCCATTACACTAGTCCTGTCCTGTTACAATCAGCTTGTATATGGTTTTGCATTTTTATGAATATATGAATGTATTTTGTAAGCGTTCATTAACTAATGGGTATCAGCCCCTTCATATCATGATTTAAGAACATGCTTGATATGTGTATTGACATTAAAACAGAATGTGACTTCAGTTCTGTTACATCTGACGTCAGCACACATACTCTCTTTGGTTCAGTAATGAGAGGCTTGATGTGTTTTTATTTTCTTTGTCTCAATAGCATTTCCTATAAAATAGGATTAAGTAATACTATTTTTCTTCATCAGAACGTTTATATTTGATATGTTTTTTTTTTGTGCTTTTGTTTTTAAAATTTTTAAGCCAAAAAAGAAGAGTGATTGTCATGCTGAATGGCAGTATAGTACTTGTCTCAGGTTTGGTGGAGGCAGTTTAGCAGTTGTTTATCTCCCACAGCTACGGTTATCTCTCACTTTGACTGGTGCAGCCTATCTGCACTTTTCTTTACATCTGGTGGGATGTTAGAACAAATGGGACTGCTTGTTGACTCGTCTTTCAAATAGTATAGTACCTTTAAAGATGCAAATGTTACACACAAAGTGATTGCACATATGGCACAAATATGACAAGATATTGTCTGCTAGTTGGTTTGTCCTGGACTAGATTTACTTTTTATGGATCAGCAGTTACAATTTGAATCACATAGTTTCTTTGCAGTGCTTTGATTGATTCACACACATGTGTTGTTACACGTTACAGCTGCTCATACTAGTTTACATGGTGATACAAAGAAATGCTCAATAGATCATACTCCTGCTGACTTTCATAGTTCTTAAAGATACGCATGAATCTGCTAAAAACATTGAAAGTGGGAAAAAATCTAAATATGAAAGTTTTTTTTTTTTTTTAACAAGTGGAGGTGGAATGGTTATTTCTCCCCAATATATTGTTAAATTGTGCATTTAAAGGTGCCCTGCCACACAAAACTGTTTTTACTTATATTTTTAAAAATATGTTAGGTCCATATGCCTTTGTGTTATTTAGTGAATGTGAGAATGAACTGCTATCTCATCTGTCTGCTACAGCCACTGAAAAGAAATGGGTGCAAAAATCACGCCGTACAGAAAAAGTTGTCAGTAAGATGTAATATTGACTGAGCTCATTACTATTCATTAGTGCGCCCAGTTGAGACCGCGCCCACAGAATTCACCTAGCTCAGACTGTGACAATTTTTCATACAGCCAGGATGGCTGAATTTCAACGTTCTTGTGTGATATGCTCAAACAGAACTTCAACAATGCACATGTTGCACCTTTAAATGTATGATAGATGCAGATATTAGTTTGGTATAATGACCTATGATCAAAGAACTAAAAGCAGCCTTGCTGCTATGCTAGTCTAAGTTGATAATGGCTTTTCCCTCAAAATAATCCACATCGGGGTTGGGGGTGGGGTTAAGATATAAATTATGGCTGCTTATTGGAGTATTGCCGTGCATTTGTAGAAATAAAAAAAATAAAAAATAAAAAAAATAATTATGTATACGCCCCCCCCCCCTCCCCCTCTACTTTAAGCACAGAGAGGAAACTTTGTATATGTGCATCATAATCTGATCACACGCATGCTGCTGCTAATTTAATAGCTATATGACAATTGACACAAACATGAGTGAGTTAAGAGAAGAAAACTAAGGTTTTCTGTTGCTTCTAATCCGTTTACAGCTTAAGATGTAAAGCACATGGGATGTGGCGTGGTACTGACACCTCCCCCACCCCAAAATATCCTTTCAATGGAAGTGGGACCATGCAACTATAAACAAGGTGCATAATGCATTTCGTGACGTATTTGCATTAGTGCCTACTCAGCTCCGACACGGTTCGGCCCAGGAAAGATCCACACACGGTTCAGGTTGTTTCCAGTGACAAATTACGTCCCAACAGAAAGACACGTGACATCATTCACGCATGACACGATCGTGAGTCAACATTGTGGCACCTATAAACCGACTAAACCGCAGTGTTGGATGATGTATTTGGTATTTACAACACTTATGGTCACAGAAATAATGAAATTACAGCTATGTCGTTGCCCTGTTTTTTTAAATAGGCGGGGTTTACCTGACGGAGTCGCTATTTAATCATGTGACTCCCTGGCTAATCGGCGCCCTGCAGCCTGCCATAGACCCTACTCAGCT
Source organism: Menidia menidia (assembly GCA_907169785.1). Taxonomy (NCBI): domain Eukaryota; kingdom Metazoa; phylum Chordata; class Actinopteri; order Atheriniformes; family Atherinopsidae; genus Menidia; species Menidia menidia. The sequence continues at coordinate 16,929,018 of CAJRST010002224.1, read as the reverse complement.
GAGTAGTTGTTACTGTTTTGTGGGGGCAAATCCCAAGTGGAAATGCAAAAATACTGTGTAGGGCCGCTGTGTTGAGTAGACACTAGGGGAAATGTACCATAAAATGTTGAATACTGGATAAGAGTGGATGCATTTTAAAGCTAGAAACTTGGTTACAATTAAATTATGGTGGGTGCACTCACGCACGGGATTGTCAGCGAAGTGTGATTGTGGGTTGAGAGGCAGTTTGCCGTAGTGATTAGTAGCAACAGCTGACGGCAGCCACATAGCTGGGTCATGACTGTCCTCCTTGTTTGAAGACCAAAGAGAACAGATGTTCTGACAGTCCATTTAAATTCTTTTTCTCACAGTAATCCTTTATGCAGTGTCTACCTCTGCAGCCTATGGGCACTGTGTTTTGCATATGGGCTTCAATGATTAGTTGCCTCGTATTTTTTCTAATATTTGCATATCAGAAAATAACAAAGCCTGTAGGTATTCAGAACCGCGATGGCGTCGGAGTGAAAATGGTACATTTCTGGATTGTTGTTGAGATGCTATTTACCTGATTTTTTTTTTTGGACAAACTGCTTGGGGAACAAAAGGTTTGTCAGAAAAGCGACACTTGATCTTGTGTCGATGACGCTAATAAGAAGCCACCAGCGGTGGCGAGGGGAGCAAAGGTCACACCCACGGCGTCTCAACATTCCTCCATCAATAGCGCTGTGCAACTTCCTGATTCTGCTAATTGCCAGCCATGCCTCTTTATAGCTTTACGATTGGCAGTCTATGGGCGCCGCAGACAGAGCGTGTGTACATACAGTACATAATATCTTCATACCCAGGACAAATTATCCTACGAGCTACTCTTCACACGGGGTCCAGTCACCTGCTGAGTCCATCTGTTGGAGCTGCTCATTCTCTCTCATGCTGTAACCCAAACCCGCTCACCTCGTCACACATGCTCACTGCTTTTAGAGGCGAGGGGGCTTTCCCTTTTATACACGATGTGTGCGCATGTGTTCGTTCTCTGTTCTTTAAGCGTTTCTCCTTGTCACCTTACACCTTTTCTCTGATTCCCTTCCTAGACTTGTGTTTCCACTAAAATCTATGCAGAGCTGCACATAAATAGTATAATCCAAGAATAAACGGCAGCACTTTTGTATTTTCCTTTAAAAAATATAACAGAATATTTTATTATTCTCTCTCTAACTTTACTGAGCATCACTGACAATGTGCCATTTAAAGAAAATCTGATGTATATGGTTTTAAATAGATGGAAAAACATACAATGCAAGATGGTTACATGAGCTCAACGGCCTTGTTAGCAGTGGGTCTAATGGCCTTTACCTGGGAAAAACATGAGCTCTTTGTTTTAGTGACTGAAATAAGGCAGTGACGCTGCAATCGGATGGAGTAACCATTTAGTGGAAATTCTTTTCCCAGTATGCATGCTGCATGAGTGCTGTTTTTGCTGTATTGTTAAGTAGTGTGCTAACAATATCGAACACTCCAACAGTAGTGTTAGCAGAAACTCTTCTAAATGGATTTGCTGGTTTTTGACCCCCATGCTCAATAGGTTGATGCTGTTATTAGACTAACTTGCAGGAGCTCCTGTGGGGAGACATCCGACTGCTCTCCCTTTTCGCCGTGATTCGCCGGGCTTCTTTCCACCATTAATTAACCAGCAGCGACTTCTCTCTTCCTCTGCCAAGGGAGCCCAGATGAGTGTCTGCTGTTCCGCTGAGGAGAAACAGAACAGGCAAATACGGAGGCGAAAATCAGGGTTAGATCGAAACCCAGAACAGTGAATCAGTATTTCCACAGGCCAGGGACACGCTCAACGTATCCCAGAATAGTCGTGTTGATATAAAGTTTTCTTAGTTTTTTTCTGCTTGGACAGATATGGCACTATTTACTTACCCTGAAATGCCTGAAGCTTTACATAATGTTGAAATGGACGCCAGAAAGATCAACCGAGAAATACTGAATGATGGAGTAATTAGTGACAGGTCTTTGATTAGATAAGTTTTCACGTAATTTCTTGATGCATTTCAGATAAGGAAACATTGAGTTTTGATAGTAGATAGAACAATAACATAATACCAGGGGGTTTGCCCATTTGCTCTTTTCACTGATGCATAGGCCCTCTTCAATTCTATGCATATGTCTTTATATGCAAGCAGTTTTTGTGTATTGCTTTACTTATTTTGTATACTGTACTCCAAGTACAGTTTTACACATTTGCTCTCTATCACTCTCATTCTGTTGTCCTGCCAATTCCCATGGATACTTTCTCACCCTGCTCCATGTCAGTTAGCTCTCTCTGTGTCTCTGTAGAGAGATTACTACGTCCTGTCCGATTATCTGTCTAATAATAGCTTCCTTTAAGGCAAGAACGGCTGGATCCTGAAGCCTCCGGCTCTCCAACCCAAGTCTACCCTGAATTGTGCGGCCATTAATTTCAGTAATGAAGCACATCATACTGTACTAGAAACACCACGCCATTAAGGGCAAGATCCTATACAAAATAAACATTTGCACATTCTGTTTCGACATGACGAGCCCACAAGTATGCATACAGTTTCGGATCAAGTTTAGTAGCCACTATTCTGCCCACTTTCAGGTAACTATCTCTTTATCCAGAAAATGGGGACAAGGAAAAGAGTTTTTACTCGGGGCGTATTTATTTTTTAGTCATCTTCTTCACAGATTTGTACATTTCATACATGAACTTGGTTATCTTCATTATTTTGTTATGTACGCCTTATGTACATTTTACTTGTCCCTTTTAAATACAAGCAATTTGATAATCCATTCATATATGAAAAATTCGACAAAAAAACATCACACCATGTTTATATACACAAATCAACCAGGACCACGCACGAATGCATAATATACTGTTACATATTTGATGCATTTAGCATGTACAGCAGTGGTTTGAGTACGCTGTGGTGTTCGTATTTTTTGTATCCATTAGGGTTGTATGCATTCTTTGTTTTTAACTGGCCTGGTTCTGGAAGTCCTCTGAGAGTACAAAACTGCAAAGTTTGCATCTGAGGTCGCGATCATTGTTTATGCAGTGATTTCGAAGAATGATGAGGGGCACAATTTTGTCTGTGGCAGAACCTTAACATTAAGCGGTCGTTTTGCTTTGGCAATGTTTTGACTGAAACTCATCACCGTTAACAACCACACACGGAACAGCAAGTTAAACAGCAAAAGGCTGATATGTAAGGAAATGATCGTTGAGTTGGAAGTTGCAGAAAGTGAATTTATTTTTAAATGTATTTTTTGTAAAATATTGCTAATGCATTTCTATTTTGTACCGTAACCAGTGCCCTTTTTAGCCTCCTGGTAATTTGTTTTCGTCTTTCCTTTACCTGACCATGACAGGAAAAGGGAGTTGCAGAGATTTGAGATCAATTGAAGCCCGATTCCTAATTATCGCTAAATATGGACTTGTGTAGACTTCTTTTTCTTGAGTAGAGTTCTTTGCTGTGCTGTGGCCTGCTCAAATGTGGCTCGGAGAGACTTATTTAGAGGGAGGTGGAGGTAAGACTTTTTAAATGGTAAAACAGACTGTGCGCTCACTATATGAACCCAATATAGGCTATTCTAAAATGTGTGTGAATTCATTTAGTGACCATCGAAACGGGTCATAAAAATATCACCTTGTGTTGTTGTTTAAGGTGTTTTTGTAGCTATTTTTTATTTAGTTTATACATAAATTAAGAGCAGCATTTCCATTATATTCCTTTGAAACGATATCTTTGTTCCCGCTGATGAAATTAGGTAAAATTATGTCTTTGTCTTCGATTGTTGGCTCTTCCTCTTTTGCCATCTTTTGTGTTGGTGTGATGGTTGGTTATGGGTGAGTAGTCTAGAGAAAGTTTATCAGGGTCGATCAGGTTTTTTTTCAACCCACTTCGTGAAGTTGCTGAGAAGTTACAGTGATAAACCCAAGATGTTGAAAAAAATGTTGATACCGGTAATTCACCTTTACAAAAAAAAACGTAAACATCTAAAACGTTTCACTGTCAACCACTGTTTTCATGCCTTTATCATGAGATTTCTGAGATTAGAGTACCAACTTTTTTGTTTCTTTTCATGTCCTGGTCAGCCAAACTAAGGATTAAATTGCATGTATACTGTAAAATAGATCAAGTTTCATGTTATTGATAGGTAAATGGTGATGTCAGTTAAGATTGCAGACCATCTGCCTATGAGCTGACATTTTAATTAAGAATAAAGTGTTTTTTGCGGCAGTGTACTTTTACCAAACTCAGTTTTTGGAGCATTGACAAAAATGCCTGCGGAGTGCAGAGCAGTCATTCTCAGACTTTTGAGTACACTTTTGACTGACCCAGTTTGAAGGGGACGCCCAATAAGCTCAACTGAAGGAGGAGTATGGCAGGTCGTGAGTAACTAATGACATTAGGTTCAAAACATGCTCAGAATAATCTCTTTAAATGTGCTTGATGAGATCTGCTGAGGGTTGAGCCCTCCGTCGACAGGAAACTGTGTGTTCCCCTTGAATAATCGGAGTCTCAGGAAGACATTTTAAACCATCTTTGCCCGAAAAGATTTATTGGATGTGATATAAGAGAAAAAAGGGAATTTGATTGGAATCACCCGCTAACCAACAGAAGATTTAGCTAGTTGTTGATTTAAATCAATGCCACAAATAATGGCTTTTTGTTGTCTCCTTTAAGCCAATTTTGAATCATGTTTTCAATTTTACACATGACTCATTTTACTAGGATACCACACTCATGGTGGGAAATAAAATTGAATCAATTTGACATGTTTATGCATTTTTATGGGTTTAGCATCTATGGCAGCTCTATGACTTTTTCTCACCAGATGATCTGACTTTGCTCTTAATCTTTTTCTCCACCTTGTGTTTTTGTTTATGCAGACGTGCCGGCACCAGAGCAGCCGGAGCTGTTCCTGAAGAAGCTGCAGCAGTGCTGTACTGTCTTTGACTTCATGGACACGCTGTCGGACCTCAAGATGAAGGAGTACAAGCGCTCCACGCTTAACGAGCTGGTGGACTATGTGACCGTTAGCCGGGGCTATCTAACAGAGCAGGCCTACCCTGAGGTTGTCAAAATGGTGAGTGCAGGCACACGCAAGCATTTAACAAACATGATGTTCTCCCCCATTTGGTCACTATCATAAAGTAGTGACTGAAGATGCCAATATCTAGTGTCCCATCAACTTATGATCCATATCGGTAAAGCACATATGCTATCTACAAAGATCTCAGATGAAAAATGTAGAAAATGAATTTATTACAGTCTCAAATTTGTGTATGAGTAAAAGAAAAAGCAAGAACAAGGTTCATTCACCCATTTTTTTTCATATTTAGGTTTATTGGTCATGAACAGAATTATAGTCAAAGACAAAATTGCATTTATTGTTGTCTGTGTACAGTATAGGTCTAGATTTTCTCCCAATGGGTGTTCGCAGCTCAGAAACCTTTCTTAGGTTCTTTTAACTTTTAGAGGACCGTACTGTTTGCTTTTTTTATTTTTTAACCTTACTGATTCAACACTTCATCCATGGTCTAAGGAGCTGATCAATAACTGCTTTTGGTCAGACATACCATGAACCAATTTCTTGATATTTTTTGCTCCTCCTTTGAGCTCTGTAACAAAAACAGCTTCTTAAAACAGCCGCCTGCTTGATTGAGTACCATATTTACCGCACTGTGAGGCGCACCTTCAATGAATGAACTATTTTAAATATGTTTTCATACATAAGGTGCATTATTAAACAGTCAGATAGGTCAGTCAAACTTTATTAATAGAATACAAACCAGCGTTTTGATAACTCCGTTCACTCCCAAAATGAATAAACAGCTGTTTTATTATTTTTCCAACGCTAATGTCAGTGACGTAGTGTTTTCGCGACAGCAGTCATGGGCATTTATGACGTGTTTTTTGGGAGGTCGAACCAAAATGATTAAAAACTGAAGACATCAACAATATCCTGTCAAAATAATGTCTGTCCTGTAAACTGTCAGAGTTTACAGGAAAACTTAAAAAAAGTAAAATGAACAGTTTGTAGTTATTCACTTTATTCAAATTAAAAACCTAATTTCTTAAAATGTGAACCTTAGAATGCTGTCTTTGCAACAGTTAGAGATTGAGCACTAATGTGTAGCAATTAAATTAAGTTAGATATGTGAGAATCTAATGAGCCACTTTTTTGCACTTAGTGTTTAATTGTATTATAAGGAGAAGTCAGCATTTAATGTAGTCTAAATTTGGTGTGTGTTTGTGTTTTCTTATCATAAATAGATGAGCACCAGCAAACATTTAGGTTTTCATAACCACTGGTGTTTGTGTTGGGACAGACACGCCAAAAGTAATTGTTTACATCTGATGTCTGAACTCCATTTTCTTTGTTATTGTTTATGTATTTAAGGTGTCTCACAACATATTCCGAACCCTTCCGCCCAGTGACAGTAATGAGTTTGACCCTGAGGAGGATGAGCCCACACTCGAAGCCTCCTGGCCACACTTACAGGTACATTTTTTTGTAATATTTACCTAAAGGAAAACCTTACGTGTGTCTCTCCGACATGTGTGCATTTTCAGGTTGTTAAAGAGTTGGCAAGAATAGGCAGGTCTGACTTGTCAACGCCAATGATCAATCATTGTGGCTTTATTGTGATTCGGTCAACACCACATAGCCATTGTCCCGCACGCAGTTCCTTCCATGAGTGCAAAAATCATTGAGCTGTGGGACATGTATCAATATTGATGGGCTTATGTTGACTGTGACAACAAACCTTTGTATGGCAGCATCAGTCACCAGCTGTTGTTTGTCAGGAAGGTTCCACATGGATCCCTCTAAAAGCTCAAATTGTAGCGTGGAACATCTCTTAGTGCATATCAAATTATGGCATACACAATGTTATTATGTAAGCCGGTGAGTTGTTTACAGTCACCCTCTTTATTCCTAAACAGATCCTAGAAAGCCTTTTGCCATTGCTGAGTTTTATGTGGGAAATTGCTGTATTTTCTTACTTGAGAATTGAGTCATTAGTGTTTTCCAAAATTCTTTATCACTACTGTTGTATTCATTAACCAAAATGTGTTAGACCAGGTCCGACTCAAGGTTTCACCTTCCTTCCATCCTTTACTCTTCCCCTTATCTCCTTTTAGTGAGAAGATGCAAATCTAAAAAACAAGTTTCTTTGTTAAAAATGTCTGACTTTTAGGGGGGGATATTGACCTGCACCTACCTGCCAAGTTAAATTTAATCTTCAAATAAATGAACTAAAAGTAGATATTTTGTAGACCTGGAAGTCAGAAGTGTGGTTAATTGTATTTATTTTTCCTCTCTCCTGTATTTTATTTTCTCCCAAGTTGGTATATGAGTTCTTCATTCGGTTCTTGGAGAGTCAGGAATTCCAGCCCAGCATTGCCAAAAAGTACATAGACCAGAAGTTTGTCCTACAGGTGAGTTAAACTACCTGCCATCCTTTTAACCCTTTCTTTGCTTGACATGTCAGTGTATTTATCCCACTTTTTTCCTCCATGCTCTGGGCGTCAGTGTTAATACCCAATAATAATCTCAATTCCACATCAAATTCACAATTAAGACAAAAACATTGTTTTTGTGGAACTGAAACGTGTTTATCCTCAATATTTGCTGATCTTTAGTTTCGCTAGACATTTAGCTGCAGCGCTGCAAGAAGATTTTCAATCTGTAAAAGTCTTATCATAGTCCATGTTCCTGTCTGTCTTTCATATTTCCAGCTCTTGGAGTTGTTTGACAGTGAGGATCCTCGAGAGAGAGACTATCTGAAGACAGTCTTGCACAGAATCTATGGCAAATTCCTGGGGCTGAGGGCTTTTATACGAAAACAGATCAATAATATTTTTCTACGGTGAGTGGGCACCACATCCTCAGAAGTCTGAAGAATTGTTTCGGTTTACTTTCCGTTTTATCTCTGTCTGTCAGTATAGTTTGTGTATAATGTAAATTACAGATTTCAGCTGTATTTCCATAGAAACAAAATTAGCAGTGGACTTTAAGATAACAGCACCACATATTACCATGGAAGTCTATGTTTATTTATTCAATGTGCTCACAGAAAAAGTAAAATTCAGCGATTACGAACAAACACATTTATGCAATCTTAAATTTTTGGTGAATACAAAGTTTTGTAATGGAAGAATAAAAGAACCTGTCTCCAAAAATGAATTTAATAGAACTTTAAGTAACAAGGTTATTAGTTTTCTGAGGAAATGTTTTGCTAAACACTATTTAGTTGGGATGTTTAGGTACAAATTTAGAAAAAAAACTGTTTGTGAATGTGTAAGCCTCTTTTATGTGTTTTTTCTCATATATTCTCTCTGCCTGCCCTACAGTTTTGTTTATGAGACAGAGCACTTCAATGGGGTGGCTGAGTTGCTGGAGATCTTGGGGAGGTATGTGAAGGCTGTGAGCCTAAGACATAAGTTGACATTTTACTCTGCCACAGGAGTCGAGCTGTAAAGGTTCTGCTCCTGCTTTCCTTCTACTGTCAGTGCTATAGTTTAGCCAAACATGTGAGATTGTCTTTTTCTCTATTAAGACAGATCATATCTTACCAGTTTAAACCAAGATATTTCATTTGATTAATCACACATTTAAAAGGACCAATTAATGTCTTTCCTCAGCTTGAAAAAGTTGATCTCTCTGCATCCTTTGACATTAAGAAGCCATCAAAAGTGTAAAGATGTATCTTAATCACCTTCCTCGGTTTGCTTCCTTGTTCTTAAATTGTGAAATGTACTAGGTGAACGTGAAATATAACTCATAACCATAAATAAGGCAGAAAATATCTTGTCTAGAAGTTAGGAGGCTTATTTGTTATGATGTCTTATTTACAAGCTTAGCCTTTAAACATATAATTTCAGGCATGTTTTTGGGTCAAAGTGGCAAAAATATTTTATTCCAGTTCCAAACAAAGACTCACCCCACAGCGTTGTTCACCATTGGTGAATTTCAGTCTGAAAGAACTGAAAAATAGCATAAATGACTGAATCTAATAACTCTCCTCCTCAAAATGTGTCTCCTGTTATGCAGTTGAGCACAGAGGTTCAGAAACTCAGCAATAATCAGTAATAATCTAGTAATATAAATATAAGATGACATAAACGTATGAAGTAAATGTAAATAAAGCTATATCTTGTAACAATTGTTTTTTTTATCAGCGAACATCCACAGTTGCTGATCAAAATAAATCCATAGATTTTACATCATAAGACTGGTTATTGTAACTGATTAACCATAAAAGTAACAGATTCAGTTGAATCTGTTTTTTAAATTTTTTTTTTTTACATCATGCATATTTAAAAAAAAAAAAAAAAAGATTATGGATTGAAGTGCAGCATTATAGTTTTATAGAAGATCAAATTATCTGCTTTACAAATCTTCCTGGCTGCATTCCTCATGTAACAAAGATATTTAAATAATAAATATTAAATAATATTTGGTCCTATTTCTATGTAATTAGTAGTTATGTTTTTTCTCTTCTTTTTCCTCTCTTAGTATAATCAATGGTTTTGCTCTGCCGCTGAAAGCAGAACATAAACAGTTTCTGGTCAAGGTGTTGATCCCCCTCCATACTGTCAGGAGTTTGTCCCTCTTCCATGCACAGGTAAGTTGTCTTTCCATGAAATCATTTTTGGTATAATTGTCAAATTATAACTTACATCAATACTTGACAATGCATAAGTTTGTGCATTTGTATTATAATAAAATATTTACAATTAAAACGAGTGTGGACATATAGTAACAAAACATGGGGTTTGTTTAACAAGGCTGCTTTTGTAAGCTTTGCTAAAAGGTTCAAATGAGCTATGATTATATTTGTAACCCATGGTCTCTTCTTTTCTTGCAGTTGGCATATTGCATTGTACAGTTCTTAGAGAAAGACCCAACATTAACAGAACCAGTAAGTACCAGTATGCTTCATTCTAAATGACTTATTTTCCAGATGTATGGACACATTATTCAGCTCTACTTATATTTATACACAGCAATAATATGACTGTTGACCTTATGTGATTAAAAAAATACCCTGATTGTTCATGACTTGCAATTTGGATATTCTATTTATTTTCCAATTTATTTTTGGTACAATCTGATACGATTTTCATGCTGATGTTACATTCACTTGCCGTGTTTGAACACAGCTTAAGTTTTAGTTTTAAACATATCCCTTACAAAACATTGCAAAAGCCTTATCAAGTTCAAGTATGTCTTCTTTGTACCCTACCTATTCTATTCAAAGAACACATATATTATTAAATGTTTGGCTAAAGATGCCTCAAAAACTCTGAGGAAAGTGCATACATGTCTATATAATGGAAATTGAATTTTTGTACTGAGCTGAACCCAAAAAATCCAGTTTACATAGCAGTGTTTCATTAAAAGTCAGCTGCATGCTCGAATATCTATCCGGAAAGCATGTTTTAGTTTTATGGAGTGATCTTAGTGAAAGTTAAAAAACACTGATCGTTGGTGGATTGATGAACCTATTTCCCAGTTCTAGGTGATATAATGGGCTTGGGCTAACCCCAATGATACCACCAGTGAACAGACTGGTGTGTGTGTGATTGAGAGAAAAAATACTGTGCAATTATCAGTGTATGATAATTGATAATTGATTTACAAGACTAGAAAAGCACCATATAAATGCACTCTTTCACCATTTGGATGTGTTGTTGAAATGTTTCAAGTAAAGACGAACAGTTGCAAGTCTAACCTGTCCTATTCTTCATCCCCAGGTTATCAGGGGCTTACTGAAATTCTGGCCGAAAACATGCAGTCAAAAAGAGGTGATGCTCAGTGTTTATTTGTGTGTGTGTGTGTGTGTGTGTGTACATATGCTGGGTTTTTCTAACAATGTCTCTCTCGCTTGGTTACGCAGGTGATGTTTCTAGGAGAGCTGGAGGAGATTCTGGATGTCATCGAACCCACACAGTTTGTCAAGATCCAGGAGCCACTTTTCAAGCAAATCTCCAGATGTGTTTCCAGCCCACATTTCCAGGTCTGTGGGAAAAATAAAGTTCACTTGTCTTGTTTGTGTGGGCCACCTCGGTATGTGCGTAGTTGCTGCTACGAGGTCCAGCGGGGTTAATGAAGAAGTGGCTTTATTTTTGTGTTTGTCGCTCTCTTCTCAGGTTGCGGAGCGAGCTCTGTACTACTGGAACAACGAATACATCATGAGTTTGATCGAGGAGAACTCGAGCGTCATCCTGCCCATCATGTTTGCCAGCCTCTACAGGATCTCCAAAGAGCACTGGAACCCGTGAGTAGCTTTCAAAATGCAACACCAACAGCTTTCTGTAAATTCTTAACCTTTTTATAAATATGTTAACAACGATCAGCAAGAAATATGTAGGAAAGGAAAGAAAAAAAACTACCTCAACCCCAATCCTGCATTATTATTGATTACAAACAAAGTTTATTTTTTTACCAAGTTTATGTTGACCTTGTTTCTGAGGACTACCTTAGCAGCATTATCAATTTTTTAAGCTCACACGGGTGTGGCATATTATAACTGCAGTAGATTCGGGCAGATATCGGTAGTGATGCTTACATCTCTTTCACTGCAGTTCTGCTCAGAAGGAATCCACTTTAACTCTGTGGTTGTGATGAATTGCAGTTTCAGTTGTTGGTCTGTTGTATCTGATGGGGAAGTTGGTTATAATCTGAGAAATAATTAATCATGATTATTACAATTATTTGCAACCATATAAAAAGAAACCAAACATTAAAGGGCATCATGATAAGTAAAAGGAGTTAATGTTTGCACGCAATAGCCCTCCAACCAAAAGAAAATAAATAATTTTCTAAACATAAATTAACCTGGGTATTTTGGTGTGTAGTTGCATGATAACCCATGTTTGTTGTAATACCTCCTTTTGAGTTTGTTTTTGTGGCACATTTTACAAACAGGCATACTGTAATCTTTAGTAACTCGTGTGCCAGTCTTACTATGGGAGAAATATGAGAAACTTTAGGTGTTTTTGGGGTGAAATAATGTTACAGTGCATCTTTCCTGTCTCTTTGGCTCTACTTTTATGCGACTGAGCTGCCTGCACATGCACACAACTGGTGTAATTCTGTTTTTTTATTCTGGATGTGTGGCCCCCATCGTTGGGAACAGCACTGTAACTCTACGTTTATTTGAAAACATCAACAGAAACAAGGATCTGTGGAGCCTTTAGCATGAAGCAAATGGGCTCTTTTTACTTAAACAATGAAACGGGTTAAGTGTTATCTGGTAGTAATATTTATACTACTTCAGTGTCAAGGATGCAGTGTTAAATGTAATTAACATTCATAATTATAATTGCTATTAACCAAATCCTATATTAGTAAATTACTTAATTTAATAGTCTTTCTCAAAAATAAAATTTTTATTCATATTTGCTGTTGAGATATAATGAGGAAATGTGTGCACCTTACCTAAAACGGTGCTTTCCTTAAAGTGTCAGATGTTAACTTATTTGTTTTCCTCCTCTCAGGGCAATTGTGGCGCTGGTATACAATGTACTGAAAGCCTTCATGGAGATGAACAGTACCTTATTTGATGAACTCACAGCCACTTACAAGTCGGACCGCCAGCGGTAAGGACCCGTGTGCCTTCATGTCATCAACACTTACGAAGGAGTCACGATTTACGCGTTAGAATACATCAACTCGCGGGGCAGCTTCACAAGTTTCAGGAGCGCACGTCGCCCTTTGTATAACGTGGATATTTGAATTTTGATGAATTAAATGAACACTAATAAAAACGAGAAAATAAAAGAGGAGTGATAATTGTTTTCTACAATTCCTAATGCTCAGGAGTCCTATGTTTCTTCAGGCTTCAACTGTGAGCAATTATACTGTAAATTATATAGGTAAAAATTCCAAATACTTTTGTTTTTAAAGAAAAATTTAATGAAATCTGCCTGACCATTTTTTTGCATGATTAATAATTACAAATTATTTTTAAAGTACACAAGAGCCACTTATTGTGTGTACAGCATCCATTGTGTACGGTACAGTGCATTCTAGTACAACCGAGGAAACAAAACTGTTAATTAAGTTTTTATTTGTCTTCTAGTCTTTATTTTTAAGGAATAAAACAGACAAATCCTCAAGAGGTTCCACCATCATTTTTACTGAAATGTGAAATCATTCACTTCAATTAAACATACTTCACTTACCCCAGAGGGAAATGAAATAATGTCATTATTAAATAATATGATTTAATAGTGAAATTAAATCATGTCAGGAGTTTGGCTCCAGTGATAGTGGAAAACTTTAGGACGCAGTCATCGTGGTTTTAATAACCCGTTTGTGGGGGTGAAAAGGTTAGACGGCTGAATTGGAGGTTGGAGATTAAAACCTTTAGTGTGCATCATAACATTTAAAATGCTTAATAAAAAGTAAAGCCAAATGATGGAATTCTGGTTCAGGGGGGCTCAGCACACATTAACGATTTGTGTCTCAAGGCATTGAGATAACTACATATGCATTTATACAGTTGTCAGTGTTGACTTATCTCCCTGGCCACGGTTTATTGAAAGAACTTGTCCTCAATGTTGTTGCATATCAGTGAGAAGAAGAAGGAGAAGGAGCGGGAGGAGCTGTGGAAGAAGCTGGAGGACCTGGAATTGAAGCGGGGCCTTAGGAGCGACGGGATCATCCCGACTTAACGAAGACAGTGCTGCACTCCCCCCCCCCCCCCCTACCTATTTCCTTCCTCCTCACCCCAATCCAACTCCCCCTTTCTCCTCTTTCATCACCCCCCATCGTCCCCCCTTGCCCCTCCACCTCAGCCATGTCTGCCCGGAGCTCCTGACACAGGCCGTGGTCTCTGGACTGACTCAGAGAACCCGCCCGGTTTTCTTAATTGTTTTTCCGTTTTCTTTTTTTCCTTATGTTTTTTTTTTTTTTTTTTTTCTTCCGTGTTTGTGCGACTTACTTTACAGTAGATTCATCACGTCTGTTTTCATTATTTCAACAGCACTGTAAATAATTCTTTTTTCTTTTTTTTTTTTTTTTCCCCTTAAAATTAATTTTTTTGAAAAAAAAAAAAAAAAAAAAAAAAAGTTATAAAAAAAAAAAAAAAGTAGAAAATGAGAAAATGACTTGTACGGAAGGGGAATTGCAACAAAAAAAAAAGTTGGACTCTAGGACATGAAATGAACTCTTGATAAACAAAAAAAAAAAAGAGAGAAGATGGATTGATTTTTATCTCTTCATCCTGCTCCTTTTTCTTCAGTCCCTCATGTAATTTTTATTTTCCTGGTTCTCCTCTTTGCTTTTCCTCCTCTTGCCTCCATATTTCTGTTCTTTTTTTGCCTTTGTTTTTGTCACCTGCCCCTACATGGGATGCCTGGATTAATTGATAATCTTCCCTCCCCCCCAAAGATTCCTGGAAGATACCGCCAGCCAACTCTCTGGTTTCACCTGCCTGTATACAGGCTGCCCTTCATTGAAAACGGGCAATAAACCGTGCAAAGAGGGACTTTTTCTTGATATTTGCAACCTATCAACTCCCGAGTGTGTTTACATGCGCGTTCAAGGAAAGCAGGGGAAAAAAAACTGTCGGCTCAGTTATTACTGCTTCTCCTTGATATTCTCATACAAAGAGACTAGATATATATACAACATATATATATATATTTTCATACCTGAATGAGTGACAGGTGAATTAATGCATAAATATGGGTGTAGCTCTGCTTCTGTTTGGAGGATGCCTCAACTTTCGTGTTTATGTTTAAGGAGGGGAAAATGAAAAAAACAATGGTTCACTCTCTTATGCATTTATTTACCACATTCCCTTAGTCCAATTTGATAACAAGAATTGTTTCCTCTGGATGTCTCTGTAAAAAAAAAAAAAAAGCAATGTTCCGCATTGTTGTTGCTGTGCTCTCATCTTTGAACCAGCAGCAGTAGTAATAACAGCTCTGATTTAAACATACAAAAGTGTCCAATGCAGGTTAGAGAATCATTCCCTTTAAATACTGTTTTTTTTTTTAACCTAAATTGAACAATAAATACTGTCTAACTTGTTGTATGATAAAAAAAAGGACAATGTATCATTGATCTAACCACTATTTGTACAGGCTTATTTCTTTTCCCTTACTTTTGCTGTCATCTGGTTAAAGTGACAGCTGCTAGCGAACGGGAGAAAAGAAGATTTCAACTTAAATTAGCCAGGATCGTATAAATATTGCATCCAAAGAATTTTCAATTCATGCATTAGATATACAAATTGAAAAAAAACGTAAATATTAGATATTTGAGCAGAGTTTAGCCCATTGAACCACTGGCTGTTTGTTTTTAGCGTTATCCTGTGATGCTTATAGTTTAAATTTACAGTTGTTTTCCAGCATTTCATTTTCCTGAATATTTCAGATATTTTTGAATAACACTTTTGTTTTTCTTTTTTTTCCTGTAACCCCTTTTGTCAATATGTCTGCTCACAAAGACGAATATTATTAAAATTAATACCCGTAAAAAAAAAGAAACAGTATACATGAAGAACAATTTTGCATGTAAACACACTCCATAATTTCCAGCTGCTCCAAAGTTTTTAAAACATTTTTTTTTAAATCTCTATTTTCCCTCCATCTTTTTTCGGCTCACCGTGGACCCTTGCCCCCCCCTCTCCCCTCCAACTATACAAAGTATTGTTGGTAACAGTCTGGCACTGGTACCGTCCTGCCATTACTCCACGGGAAAAAAATAAATAAATAAACACTTTTTCAGTGGGGTACCAAAATTTTCCTCTTGTTGTGAAAAAAAAAACCAGCATCATTTTAATCTTTGCCTCCATCTCGAAACCCCTCCTAAGGGTCATGGGGAGGCACTGTGTTGACTTCACAGTATTACATCAACAACGAAACAAGGCGACCCTGTACATTGTTATTGAATGCAGTACTCTGATAATCCTGTATCTTGTAGTAATTTAGCCTATGTTTTTCTTTTCTTTTTTTTTTTTTGCTTAGGAAACTGTTGAGGAGTGTCCAGTATATAAAGAGGTATTATGGAACAAGACTTCCTGGTATTTATGATAGTGCTTTCCTCACTTTTTTTTTTTTTTTCTCTCACTCCTTCCTCTTCTCTTGGTTTTTATCTTATTTTTTGGATATTTTGATGAAGTTTCTTTTGACCATTGGATATAATTTTTTTTTTTTTTTTTTTAGTTGGGGAGGGAAGGGATGGGTATGGGCAGGTAGAAAAGAGTTCGGGTGAGGGGCAAGGGGGGAGAGTAGAGGGAAAGCAAGGTGAGGCCACGTTCTGTTTAGGAGTATTTTGAAAGTGAACATCCTCTCCTTCCTCCCTTGCAAGGATTAATGTGTGCTTTAGAATGGCCCATATATAACATGATTTAAAAGCTGGAAAAAAAAAGATAAAGAGGGTTGGAGAAATACAAATGTTTAATTATTTTAAAAAAATAAAGAGATATTAAATTAAACCTGTTTTGTGATAAAGCCCAGATGCTGATTTTCTTTATTTACTTAGTTGACAGGGCGTGATGTGTCATTGTATACAAATCAATTATGTTTATAGTCACAAGCGAGTCACACAAAGACATTATTTCCTCTTTTTTGTCTGGACTTTTATAAAAGAAAAAAAAAAACATCAGGTGAAAAAGATTCTTTAGGAGGGAGAAGACTGAAATCCTTGATCTATCAAGGCAGTGCTTAAATGCTCAAAGATATGGAATCGTATTTTAAAAAAAAAAAGATATTGTTCTATCAGATAGTATTGACAATTTCAGGTCAACGTCACTACATGTGAACTTTTTGGTTTCTTGGAGACCTCGTGTAAGAAACGAAACTCTCACACGTCTGTGAAACAGAAAGTTTTATTCTTATTGCATTTGTTTTTATTTAAATAACAAGAAGCCTGTTAAATGGTTCGTTACTGTTCACTTATTTTAAAAATGTGGCTGTACCTGAAGTTTTAGGATATGTCTGTCATTGTTGCTAAATGAAAGCACCAGATTGGTGACCTGATCAGACTGATCATTTCAGATTAGGTAAAAATAAGCTTTTCTTACTAGAATACTAGAATGATGATATTTGGAGGGCAAGCGTGGCGCTTTTAAAATACTGTAGTTACTGTACTTGTTAGATGTTTCCAAAATTGAAACTGCTGGAAACAGGTGCTTTCTTCAACACGACTGCTACTTTTACAAAAGAAAAGCGGTTTAATCTCAGACACTTGATTAATAAAAAAGTCCCATCTGTAAATAAAACTCACATTTCAGGGGTTAAAACCAAGATTTACAGTGGACTTGGACATACCTGTGTTTCACTATCTATAAGTATATGAATGTAATGAAGGGAAGTGATTATTTACACAATATGAATTAATCACGGGGCGGCACGGTGGTGTGGTGGTTAGCACTGTCGCCTCCCAGCAAGAGGGTTCTGGGTTCAAATCCCGGGGGAACCAGGACCTTTCTGGGTGGAGTTTGCATGTTCTCCCTGTGTCTGCGTGGGTTCTCTCCGGGTTCTCCGGCTTCCTCCCACAGTCCAAAAACCTGCATGTTAGGCTGATTGGAGATTGGGGAAATTGCCCTTAGGAGTGAATGTGAGTGTGAGTGGTTGTTTGTCCTTGTATGTCCTATGTGTGGCCCTGCGATGGACTGGCGGACTGTCCATGGTGTACCCTGCTTCTCGCCCGTTGACCACTGGGATAGGCTCCAGTTCCCCCCGCGACCCCAACAGAGAATAAGCGGTATTGATAATGGATGGATGGATGGATGAATTAATCACATTCAGAAATTTGTGTCTGCAACTAATGGCTCTATGCAAAAGAAAAAATATATTCAATCCCAAATCGCACATGAAGGGTTGATCAAACCAGTACAGCCCTGATCAAAGTGAAGTTGCTCTCCATCACTCCAGGACATGCTTCATCCTTGGGTTTTGCCTTTTTGTAGAGAGGATTCATCCCACAGAATGATAATGAGCTCCAAAACCTCAAAAATGAATTAAAATCAAAAGACCGTTGATCCTCTACAACCACAAAAATGTATCTGTCACAAAGCTAATGAAAGCTCACAGTCACATTTCAACATTATAAAAATAAAAAAAAGCTTTTCCAGTTTGATTTTGCAAAGTCCATGCTACGAAGGGATAATATGGTCACTGAAGAAGAGTAGAAGATGTTTTTTTCCCTTTTTAATTCCACATTTTGTAGAATAAACTAATCTATTCTATCAGATTAAGGGGCGACATCATGCTTACCGTTGCATT
Organism: Menidia menidia; assembly: GCA_907169785.1. Classification (NCBI taxonomy): domain Eukaryota; kingdom Metazoa; phylum Chordata; class Actinopteri; order Atheriniformes; family Atherinopsidae; genus Menidia; species Menidia menidia. The sequence goes on along the minus strand of CAJRST010002224.1, from coordinate 16,910,752 downwards.
TTTCCTATATCAGAACAGAATCATCTTGCCATATCTGTTTGCCTCTAAACCAATCTTTTAAGTAGTACTACTTATTTATCTGTTTGTTTGGTTGTTTATTTTTAAACTTAGAGGGACATTTTTAGATCTTAAAACTATAAAACGTTACCAGCGTATAATAACAATGCATTTCATAGACATATGATAAACTCGGTTTAATTTCAGGGATTCTATTTGACTCTTTTGTGATTTTTTTTTAATACATCGAACTTTAAGTTAAACTCCAAATACATTTTCTTTATATTTCACTTATTGATAAGGGCTCTCTCAACTTGATTCTCCACAGGTCGACTTCATGTTGAAATTGAGTTAAAAGAAAATATATTTTATTTTGTTTGCCTGTTAACATGGCTAATACTGTCATTCCATGCAATTTTGTGCATCTGTATATGTCCATTTCTGTCATTTAGGTGTTTTTCAACCTGAAGTGCTTATTTATAGTACCACAATGTGTATGCCTGAGCATTCATTACTAGGCTGCTAAATTAGGATAGCATCTACCATAGAAAATCTTAATTATTTAAAAGAATTAACTCAAGATAGAGCAGATAGAGGTAAAAAAAATAGTTTGGTTTGATGGTAAATACATTAGTAAAAAGGTATTGATATCTTTGACATTAGAATATAATTATTAGTGTTATCAATGCATTCAACACTGTTTTACAAAAGCAAGTTAACTGATGAGAATATGTCACACAATTTCATACTGATTACACCAAAATTTAATAAAAAAACAACTCTGTGGGAACAGGTAGAAATTATGTGAAACTGTCAAAAAGTAGATAAAAACAATCAATAGAAGCATGTAGTCTATACTAGACCATTTAGAGTCCATAGAAAATATATTTTTCATGATATATCTGCAAGAAGGACTATTTAGAACTATTCCACCCGCTAAATTATCAAATCTTTGTCATAAAAAAGATCAGCATAAAAATACCATGCCCTTTATTGAAGAGTTAGTTTGGAAAATTTTGGAGAATTTGAGAAAAGTAGCTCGACTAATTACTTGATCTGAATCTTAGATGTTGAATTTGAGTCAAAATTAAGACTTCTGCTCAGCTTGAACCGTTGTACATTGCAGTACTTGCATTTTTCCACAAGGAGACAGCAGAAACCAGCAGTTTAGGGTTTGTGAGTAGTTTCTACATTTGCTACTTTTAAGCTTTGCTCTTGTTTCTTCTCATCAGTGTTCCCAAAAAGCAAACCGAAGCTGCCGAATGATCCAAAACTCTAGTTTAAGCTTATTTAGGTACTTTACCAGGAAAGACTGGAGTTCTGCTCTTTGTGGATGTATTTAATCCAGAAGGAGAAAGGAAATTACCCCTTTAGCTATCAAGCTTCTGGCTCCCATTTTGAGTTCAGCAGGGAAAAACCTTTTTTAAGATCGGTATAAAAACATTTCTGTCTGAGAGAGCTTGTAAAGTGATGGCATTAGTGTTGCCTTCTTGAGCACAGGATGCTATGAATGATTCTGTAACTTAAAAAAAAACTAAATCTCAGTCTGATGCAGACATTTTTTAAAATCTTGTTTGATGCCAGGGTGTAAAAAAAAACTCATTTTCAACTTAAATTTTTCACAGGACTGAGATCAATCCACCTGGACAGGCCACAGAGCTTAACTACTATGCACCCTTGCATTCACTTTTTGGGCCAGTTTGGAGTCTCCAATTAACCGAATACGCATTCTTGTGGATGGTGGGAGGAAGCCAAATGGCCCAGGGAGAACCTACGCACACATTGAGAGAGAACGTCACGGGTCTTCTTTTCAAAATTCATTGGGGGTGTAAATTTTGACGCGTAGTTTAGTGGTTTAAAATGTTGGACAAAGGTTTTCTCCTGGTGACTCATCTTTGAAAATCAGTCATATTATGACGGTGTTAAGCATAAAAATTGATCTGTGTCTTGGATGACAGAACAAAGACGACATCAAGGTAAAAAAAAATAAATGGCGTGATCTCCATAAAAATTCGATTGGTAGTAAAACATGGAAGACACCATGATAATGGCATCAGTCTGAAAAGGACTTAAGATTACACTGCCTTACTTTTTTCTACAGTTCACACGCACAAATGACACAATTAAGAACCTTTTTAACTGAATGATCAACTGTATAATTACATTTTCTTTCCGTCCAACGCTGTTATCAAATCCTTTCATATTAACAATGTCTTGACTGACTTTAAAACAAGACTGATATCGCTTTGTAAAAGGATGATAAGAATCAAACGATATTGCCGGTGATTTTGGAAATATTCACCTTTGTGAATTTGATCTTATGAGCTGATTTCCAAATGCGGGGAATTATATCTAACTTTGTGAGAAGGATGGCTCATGGTGCTTCCGGAACAATAATAGATGGATGCTGAAGGGAGAAATAGGAACTGTTAGGGTCCCGATGGTCTATGAAAAACTGCAAAATCAAAACAGAGGAATGAGAACCGAGTTTATGCAGAAGTTCAGATGTGAATAAATCATGAGACCTTGATGTGAAACAAAAGGTTGTTGTAGGATTATGGGATACTCAGATATCTGAGGCTGTTTCAAATGTGCACCTATTCAAGACAGATAGCTAATTACTATAATAGCATTAGCAACCAGCTCAAAACCACAATGCTATGAAATTTGATTTTGTGCTTAAAAAGACAATTAAAGAACGAAGACTTGTGAGACTAAATTAGTTTCTGCATGTGATAGTATATTCTTGTCAAAACAGAGAGCTATAGCCTACTCTTCATCATCAGTTAGACACAACTAAGTGTCTGTCTCTCTCTCTCTCTGTTTCAAATGTATTAATAATTATATCACAAAAAAGACAAACTTCACACTTTGTTTTCTGCACTGTACTTCCTGCAACATCTCTATTGGTGCCTGGTTCAGAATTTTAGTGGTTCACCCCAGTCCCTCTGAGCCCTGTCCTCATTTTCTTACACTCACCTTGTCTGAACAATAAAGCTAGCTTCAAAATGGAAACTTTAGTCAGCTGTAGAGTATAAAATTTGGCATGTATTTAAGATCAACTCCCTAAAATCTAAATATGAGTCCAGTATATAAACCTTGTTTAAGGGCATTGTTTCGGCAAGAAGTGAAAAAAACCTGTGTGTATGTGAGGTTTGCTCATATAGACTTGTGAGAAAATATTGCCTGAAAAAAGAATTATTTTTTTTTACCCTGCATGGGTAAACTTCAGACAGTGAAGTCTTTCTTTCTCCCAAACTCGGATCATTAATGAAACCACCCTTAAAGCAAACTGGTCTGTTGAGTGTTGTTTCAATACCAGTGAGAAAACAGATAGTTTGTGTCATAAGCATGTGTCAAATGACTTAATAAGAGTTTAGGAAATAGTACCAACTTGTTATAAAAGATTGTAACATGCCTTGTTTAAGTCATCTTAACCATCCTGTTTGATGTGATCTACAACCTGGAATTGGAATTGCACACAAGTGTGTTGCCTCAGGAATAACAAAACATCTATCTGTAGCTATCTCATGCAGTTTTTTTCTGTCTTTGCGTCAGGCTGAGTCATGCTCACTTTCTCTCTTTCTCTTTTCTCGGTCCTTATCTCCAGTTTCTGTGGGTGCTCGACTAAAAAAAGGAGAGAGATCTTCGCTCCCGTGTGTGTCTTTGCACCACTTCTCCTCTTTCTTTATTTCTGCCCAATCACTGCAGAGGCAGCATCTTCTCCTCTGTGTTCCCTCCCTTTGTGTTTCTTTGTTTCGCTGTGTCTTATTTCACCTGCTCTTTCATGTCTGCCTCCTTCTGTATGCATGTGCCTCTTTTCCTGTTTCACCTCCCTATGTAGAAACACATGTATGCATAACAATGTATATATATGCCTAAAATCCCCATATTTTTTCATTTTTTGGGATTTCTGATGCACGACTTCAATCCACATTAGCTCCCTATGATATGGAAATTGAACGACTGGAGGGATTTTCCCATTAGAGAATACAGTATTGTTAGATAAAAGATTTTCTGTAAAATGCACCGAAGAGATGTGAACAAAGTCCAGTTGTGCTTTTTGAATTATAATGCTAATTAGATAAAAGTCTTTTTCTCATCAAAAAAGACAGATAGGTAAGATATGACAGGGATATTAATGTTCAGTCTGTCTGTGTGGGGCTGACACACATGTTTGAAACATGTTGTATTGCCACTGTGTGTTCTGACACACACAGTAAAGTTGCAGGAGTTATTTTGTTGTTTATTTTCTCTTTTCACTTCCATTTTCTGGGTCTGTGCTTAGTTTCTCATCTGTGTGAGAAGGTAGAAGACATAGATACTAACATCAATGTAAATTTAATCTGAGCGACAAGTGAGACTTTATTTAACAAATTCTGTGGTATCTCAGGGAAATTGACAATGTTAGATCATAATTAGTTCTTAAAACTTAACCGTGTAGAATGTGCAAACTACCTACTTTGTTTGTTTGCATATTTTATATTTTTTCATGGTTTGATTTGTGTATTTCTTTTGAATTTCCCTTCACCAGATTTTTTGTAGATCCATGAATTAGAGTACCAAAACAAAGCCATTTAAAATAACAAGTGGTGAAGCACCATAAATAGATTGGACGGAGCTGAAGTTAAACTTATTTCCATAAGAAATCACTGTGAGGTCATTCATTTTTTTTGTTATGACCATTCTAAACTTGTAACTAGATGACAGGATCATAACTTCATCAATCGTTAGAATTTCTACCTCGTTTATGTATCGTAAGTTTGCATCCCTAAGTCTGACACTTGAACGTAGGTATGAAAGGCTAATATAGTACTGATGGCATGATTAAAATGGACAAATACAAAACATTGGCAAGCACATGGGATAACTCCACAGAAAATGACAGACAGAATCCAGACAAAAAAAAAATGCATTGTAACAAAATGACTTTAGACAAAGACTAATTTAAGAGCATAATCTGTCTTACAGTTTTTTTTTTGTAAGAGGCTTTGGGTGGCTTTTACATGTCAGTGCTTAGTGTTCTTTTGCTTTAGTTGATGCAGTTTGTTGAGACAGACACTTAGCAATGTAGCTATTTAATTTGTACCTTAACAAACTAAGTGTATGGTCCAATTATGGAGTTTAGATGTACGGGTCAAACAATGTGGCAAAGAGTTCTGAGCTAATGGTAAATGGACTGCAGTTATATACCCATTTTCTGGTCTAACTGACCACACAAAGTTGATAAATTACAAACAATCCACCCATTCTCACATGCTCTCTAACACTGATGAATACACAGGTACTATTATGCAACATATAGTTCTACCACCAACTTTCCAAGCATCAGATAACTACTCTTCCTGAGCCACAAATGCCACATTTGAGGCAAAATGGATGCTTTATGGGGAGGTGTATGTAACGGTGCAAACAACATAAATGATATTGTGTCTTTTTGCTGTTCAGACATAGCACGAAAAAGAAAAAAACATGCCAAAAAGTTTGCTCTCAGTTAATTGCGTGCCATTTAGTCATTGCACTTCCACACTCCTTATGGTGCATATTTCCGGGGTGTTAATTAAGCCCAGTAAACATAGCAGATGCTCCAAACAGAGGACATTTTTGGATACAAGGAAGCAGGGCAGAAAAGGTCAGAAAGCCACGGAGATCTCTAAACATCCATTTGGGCTGTTTCACGGCAGTTAGCTAAATATTTAACGTGGTTTTGATGCACCGCGCTGAGAAACAGACTGTCAGATCTTGTAAGAACCACTCTGCACTCATGCACTGCTGCTCTTCCTCATGTCCCCTTACCAAGGTGAAAAGTCTGGAAAGCTCTGTGGCCTTATTTTTGTCTGATTTTTTTTAAACAACCAACAGGCATTGTGTTGTATCTTTGAAGCACCTAGAGATTCTGTTTGTTGTGATTTGGGTCGGTAGAAATAAGATTTAATGGAGTGAACACCGCCACCATCATTTGTTGGATAACAAATACTAATAATGAATAATAATGAATAATGAAACCTACTAGTAATTGTCAACATAAAAATCAGGAAAAGGTGATGTTTTAAGTTCCTGGGAATCAGTATGAAATTATTTGGTCATTAAACCTTTTCATCAAGATTAAGTAAGATAAGAAATTACTCTAAGTTGAATTACCTGATGGAAAACTATGTTTTTTTTCTTTGTCAAAGTTTATTTTTAGTCTTGTTTTGTCTGTGATGTCCACTACCTTTAGTGGACAGCTTTTTGACTGCTCTCAGTTTAGAAAATGATGGAGAAGTTATGCAAATTAAAATTCCAAAACATTTCTCTGCATGTTATATATGTCAAATTGGTTAAACCAAATATGGTAACAACAACTGGCCAAGTAAGACATTACCATCTCAATTTTACATGCATTTAAGCGTAATGTTTAATTGCGAGACAGGGCCAGTGGTTTGAGTTGGTTTCTTGCTCATATGGATTTGATATTTCTTCAGTGATGTTGCTTTTTTCACCAAGTTTCAAGACATGGTCACCTGAACCACTTAAAAGTGACAAGGTATGATCCCAGAGAATTTAAACAAATAAAAAGCAGGTAAATCTTTCCTTGGGAGAATTGATTATCCAGAGTGTGCAATGGAGCTCCTTTCATTGACCACCACTGTAATTTAGACCTCTGACCAGTCCCATGACACACTATTGGCAACACAACAGTCACTTGTATGAAGGAAACCGATTTACCACCACACACCCCTTCTGTAATTCCCATCATCCCTTTGATGAGATGGGAAGTATTGAACTTAGAGTTGACTTCGCTATTGCCAAATCCTTTCCTTTTTCTCAGCTTTTCACCTTTTATTCATTTCTTAATGACCAAAGTTTGCCATTTGTGGGACGTCAGGTGAACTGGTTTTTGGTTTCCCCATTTTTCAGGGCCACTAATTAATTCTGAGATCAATACAGAGTGATGCAGCTAATCCTGCCTCCAGAACGGTAGGCATTGATTGGCTCGTGGTGGTTCATTGCTTTTAACCCTGTCCTCCCTCCCCACTTTTTTTTTTCTCCTTAAATGAGGCTCTGGTGTCATCCCACTGCTCTCTCTCTGATCTCCATGGTGTGACATTGCCTTATTTATACTCAATGAGCAGCAGATATAGAAAAATAACTAATCCTTCAAAGTAGAACTTAACAAGCAGAAACCATCATTTTGCTTCCTCAAACTGCGCGTTGCTTGTTAGGACCTGGTCTGTTTAACTGAGAAATGTGTTTATTGGGCTCATCGAGTGTATAACTGGTCACCACTAATGGTCGTTCCCCATGAACCAAGCTTGCATGCCTGCGAAATGAGTGAGCTGAAATAATTAGTTTGATTACAGTAATCAGGTTCTGAAGGAGAGTCCTTTGTTTTTATGTGGTCAGTGGGAAAAGCGTGTTACAGAGTCATACATGAATACATAACTGGTACTCACTGAAGTGATGTGCGTAATGTGTTCTAATGTTAGAGACCATACATGCCTTTAATCTTTTCTTTTTTTCCCCATAATTGCTTTGTAGAAGTAAAATTAATACATCAGATCCTATTGCACCTGCTTTACATACATCATGGGTTTTGCAATGAAATTAACCTTGGGTAAAAAAACAAAAAATTTACAAAAAAGCTGATGTTTCATTACTGTGAGAAAATGCATTCATTTTAGTCAAAGCCAAATGAAGAAAAAGGCCAAATCAGTAACCACAACAGAAGAATTTTCAAAACTGTAAAAAGCTTTAGAGATAACAAGGTCCAGAATGTGATCTCAAGAGTGGTTAGGTTCTTTTCGACCACAAAAAGTTTTATTTTCCGTCTTAGCCATTCTGACATGCTGTGATATTGAGTCCCAATTTAGAATGGTGTCCATTTCACTTTGTCTGGAGGTTTTGATTTCCTCCTTAGTCCTCACTTAAAGCAATTTTAAAACTCTGCCTCATTTCAGTATGTAGTGGAATCCACTGAGTGCCAATTTTTAATGGCACAATGTTGCAAGAAAATACCTCTGCACAGTATATTCTTGTTCAAAAAACTATTTTTATCCTTGGAAAAATAATCAGCTGAATAGTTCTACTTGTCAGTGATCTAACAGTGTCAAAATTAGACAACTAGCTTGTGAAGTGCTTGTCAATAAACAAAAAAAACAATAAGTTATCTCCGGGTTCTACGGGTTTTCCGGCTTCCTCCCACCTTGGTTGTTTTTCCTTGTGTGTCTCTGTGTGGCCCTGCATGGACTGGATGCATAAATAAATAAACAAATACATAATAAAAAAAGGCAAACAGCATTTGAGTGATAACACTTTGTGAATTAACAGGCCCCCTAGCTTTTCCCCTTACCTGGAACATTTAGCCATCTCTCCCTTTGCGTTTTGGTTAAAACGGTTGAATCCTTTCAACCAGACTTTTGGTCCAATGATAAACATCCCATTAACCTTGTGTCAGAGCGAGACAGAAACACACAGTTGGGGTAGTAGGGTAGGTGGCGGATTATCCCAGCTGACTTTGCGCATTTGGCACCTTGCGCGTATTTACAACGCACCCACGGAAACACAGATGCTCACAGATCTCAGATCATTTCAACAGGCACTTCTGACAGATGGTCTCTCTGGGCAGAAAACGAGACGAGATGTGTAAATAACACTGAGTTAAATGTCACTGGATTGTTTTCATGGTAAAGTAACAGGTATTATTCCAGTGATTCTATATGAATTATGTCTTATTTCTTAATACTTATTTTTGATTGTTTCCGAATACTTGATGTCATAAACTGAAACATATTTTATGACATTTATGGCATCATGTCTGGAATTAACAGCAGACTTTTATGATCATTCACACATATTATTATCTAGTCAAACACAATTTTGCATTACTTTATCTATTAGATCGACAGATTGAGAGGAAAAATGTTTTCCACGTTAACGTGAAGGTGTGAATGTGTCATGTACTGTAGTTTGTCTTTTGAGGCTACGTGATGAAGTGGCGACCTCTTCGGCATCGGAATAGAAAAAACAGACGGAGAAAACGTAAATTCCAGTCAAAATTTGAAGTCTGTTGTCTAATATTTAACTATTTTCAGAGTCACAATCCAGAACCATATGCATTTCAATTCATATGATGATTTATAATCACTGGAATCACATGTGAATTCCAATTAATTTCTTTTTCTCTTAATCCTTGTCATATAAAATCTCTGATGTTTTCATGCTTTCATTAAACATTGCTTGAAGATGAAGCACTTAAAAAACCTGACGTATTCCTGGCATCGCTATCTGGAGGACCAGAGCTTGAGTGCGCATGCGCACTGGAGCTCCGGGCAGGGCGGCTAGTTTGCGGCACGCTGGTTCTTCTCAGTTGCGCCCCAGAGCTGCCCGAGCGCACTGGTTTACGATGCGCGTCACCGTCCCTCCATCAGACAGAGCCAGCATCAGCACCGAACTCCGAGCAACGGAACCGCCGCAACCAACAGCAGCTCCGGCCGCCCCCCCCCCACCTCCAACCCCCCCACAGCAGGATGCCCGGGGGAAAGAGAGGGCTTGTGGCACCGCAAAATACTTTTTTGGAGAACATCGTCCGGCGTTCAAGTGGTGAGTGTCGGCGATAGAGGCTTTTTTTTTTGGTTTAGATCATTTGGATAAAACTGGAATAAACGTCATTTTTTGTGTATACCGTTTCCTCCAGGTTTGGGTTGGATGGACAAAAAAAAAAATGATTTGCTAAACATATTTATATTATTTATCGCCAACTTAAAGCTATTTGAAAGTTCACAGGATTAATTAAACGTATCATGAACAGAATTTGACTGGTTGCCTTACTCACGTGTAATAAACATTAATTTCATAAGTAGGCGTGATTTGGGAAAAATAAGTGTGGGTATTTGCATTTTTTTTTATGCCTTCTGTGCTAGTAGTCATTTTTTACTCCTCTGTTCCCTGATTCTGCTGTGGAAAGTGCAACTTTTCACTCTGTGAAATCATTCATGTCTATCAAATCAAACGTGTTACCGAGAAAAAAACTCATTAGCAGGCGATTAAAAGTTTGATTTAGTTATTAACGCTCTTTAACACTTGAAGGGGAATTCAATTCGACAGCTGCGCAACCAGAGACTGGAACCATCACATCATTAAGCCGTCTCTTTCTGAAATTAATACAATAATTATCACAATTATTATCAATCATTATTATAATGATTGATCATTTTTGTCTTTGGGAGGTTAAATGAAACGAATGCGTTAGTTTCTTAATTTGTTATGTAATATCTTAGACCTTCCCTTTGAAAGTGATGTAGACAGAGTGTTGAGGAGGGGTAGCCATGATAGTAATGATAAAATTGACACAAATGTTTGTTATGTTATGATCTTAATAGGCTCAGTGTACTATTTTTTCAAAATATTCTTAGTTGTAGTTGCTGTTTTTAAAATTATGATTATTTTCACTAGACGCTCTGACTTTGCTCTGCTCTAATATATTGAATGGTTGATCATCCCTTAAAAGTCAGAGGATGAATTTTCAGAATTGGAAGTTGTAGACGTAGAGGTGGTTCAGGTTCGTTGGAAGTTGTGGGCAGCTGTGTGGACTTCAGGTCAATTGGACTGTTTAAGAAAATGTTTTCTATTCATCTTCATTATTTTTTTACCCTGTGGACCATTGACTGGAGGAGTTTAGCTCGAGTGTTCACACATTTCTTGTATGGTGTAAATACTAGTGGTCCCTTTAGTTATTTGCTTTTAACATTTGGCAACTCACAGTTTGCTCTGAAATTACTTTGTCATCTATCAGCTGCCAGGGCAAGTCAAAATGAATGGGGCATAGACTTTCGAAACTATGTGGACAGCCCAGCCTTAAAATCTTTGGGTATTTTTTCAACATATGCATGGTAGTCATTAAATTGCAAAGATGTGGTACCTGTTATCTCCAGTTATAGGTGTTATCAGTTATGTTGGCTGATTTCAGTTATAATGTGCTATGGACATATTTGTTTTCATTTATGTTTTTTATTTTTTTTCCAAAACCATTTCAGAACATCTGGGCAAGCCTCAGTTGGTTAAATAACTTTTATATAAGCTTCTTCAGGCTTCAGCAATACATCCAGCCTTTACAAGCTCGTTCAGTTTCCGCAGTTGTTGTGGACAATCTAAAGAATCAAGCAGGAAGTTTGATTTAATCTTTAAATATTGCCATAGAAATGTGCATGATTATACCATCAGCAAGAGGAGCAAAAATTAGTTTTTCTTTCATAAGGAAATTCAAATTTAGTTGGTTTTGACACTTTTTTTGACACAAGTCTCTGCTAGGCTCTGATGGTTACATTGCTTGTTTTTGTTCAGAATGATGAAATACAACATTAAATATATCCTGGGTTTCGACTAAACAAACATACACACACACACACACACACCAAACCAGCATGCTCTAGATCAGCTCTTCCTTCAATACTCCACCTGTTTGACCACACGTTCGACACTCCACATGCATTTCCAAACATGACCACTAGAGGTCACATATCCTGTCTCGTTATAGGCATGAGTTGAAGAAAGGACAGTTGACCACCTTTTGTTCTTGAGCAGATATGTCCCATTATCAGCTTACTTTACACCCTCAACATCCATGTGTAATTACCTAGTTGTAGAATACACAGATCTACTTTATATTAGAAAACACTTTACCTAAAAGGCAGTCTTACAGAGAAACACTGAAGGCCATTTGTTTAATTCAGCCATCAAGATGAATATATTTCGAGGGAATATAGATGGTTTGTCTGAAATAATGCATATTATATCACATAGAATATGTACACTACCCTGTATATGAAAATAGGTATCTCTGGTCATCAAGAAAATCTTTTTTTTTTTTTTTTTTGGGGGGGGGCACAGCGTGGAATTGATTTATACACAAGAGCCAAGAAAATCTGCAGGAGCGCACCATATTTTTGCCAACTGTCTTGCATTTGGCTTTTTCACTGTACTGCTAATTAGATTTGAAAGGGATCTCATGCTGCCAATACAAGTGAAGCAGTTTTTTTAACTCTTGAAATATCTCTTCTACCGGAGTTTGGTGGGTCAAACCCTGGTTCAACAGAACAAGTTGTGAGATGGAAAGGTGTGACCCTCATAGCTTTAAAAGCATTTTGCTCTGATTTTAAGCTGTGAGGTGAACTGTCACGCTCCAGGTTTCAGCCTTATGTGAGCTCTCGCCAGCTTTTTGGTTGATATTAGCGTGGGGGTTAGGGGAAAAATTAGATATATTACCATTCAGGTCTATCGTGAGTTTGAAAAATTGACTTTTCAGAAAACTTGGCAATGGAAAAAATAGAGAACTCTTATTTGAGTGTTGAAGGGAATACAAAGTAAAGACTGCATTTTGAGTAGGGTCAGTGAAAGGATTGGTTTGACTTAAGCAAACATGGATATGAGAAAGTGATGATTGGCTCGGTTGTCGTACATCTCATTTAGAGGTTTTCCATTAAGTTTAAGAAAATTAATGTACATTTTGACCTCTTGTTGGTCAAATAACCTATCAAGTGATAGCAGAGCAGGGGTGTCCCTCTCTTCTTCTTAAGAAGCTCTTAAAAACTTTATTTTTTCAAGAGTACTTCTACTCATAACAGACCCATCATTACCAACACTTATTTTTAACTTTTTTGTACTATTAACCCCCTCCATTTTCCTAGTTTTCTGTCCTTGCCCAACCTGCATTCAACTAATCTAAAGATCTGTGGTCACAAGTTGGATACACACAAAACAAGACCTAAAGATTTCATGTACATAAAGTTTTGGGGCTATAAAGAAAAACCTGATTGGGAAATCTACGGCCCCTCATGCTATGTCTGACCCATGCAGACACTCGTTTTTTAAACTGAAAAGTGAAACATGAAAATGGTGATGCAGATGGTGAGGTGGGGAACTGAATCCACACTGTCATGATTCCTCTCAGACATTTAATTTAACTCCACATCAAATTTAACCCTTTAAAGCCTGATCCAAGAATAAAACAAAACAGAAAATTACTTTTTTTTTGTTCTAATTTCTTATTTGGCCTTTTAACAAAATATGTAAAAAGAAAAAACAGAAATACATTTTTTATATTAATAATTTATTACTATGCGATAAGTCAAGATTATTTTTTGTGTAGTGTTCTGCACCGTTATCAGGTATATCTGATTGTGTACAATAGGATTTTGAGCAAAGGTTTTACCAATAAATTATGCAAAAGGTGTCAGACGCAAGACATTTCAGAAACCGTACGTATCAAATATGATACGTTTGCCATTACAGGGTTAATCATCAACTTTATCATAAGTATTTAAAACAGCAAGTCCCTTTTAATGAGTTAGCAACTTTGTCAGGGTTAGAGAGCATGGGTCTCATTTATCAGAGTCTTGATATTATGAAGTTGAACTGTTTATTGTACAATTTTGGAACCAGTGACGGGTTGTGCATTTCACACTCCAGATGGTCCCTCCTCCAGTTCACCCCACAGTAACCAATTTTATGGCTATATAAAGCATCTTATTACAACATTTTAACCCTGTAATGCCAAATGTATCATATTTGATACATAAGGTTTCTGAAATGTTTTGCATCTGACACCTTTTGCATAATTTAATGGTAAAAACTTTGCTCAAAATCCTATTGTACACATTCAGATATATCTGAGACTACACAAAAAATAATCTTGACTTATCGCATAGTAATAAATGATTAATATTAAAAATGTATTTTTGTTTTTTTTAAAACATATTTTGTTAAAAGGCCAAATAAGGAATTCAAACCAAAAAATAATATTTTTCTATTTTCTTTTATTCTTGGATCAGGCTTTAAAGGGTTAATATTGTTTTTGAAAATGGCAACATTTTGCTCACAAAAAATCCTATTTGTACGCAAAATCCAACATCTTTTCTTTCCTCAAGAAGAGATCAGTTACTCTGTCGTACTAATTATTCTTGTGAAGTCCTTTTCTGTCGCCATCAAAGTTCATGCTGAAAGTTGAGCTTGCCCTGGCATTATGTTTAATTTGCTTTAGAGCTGAGAATGTCTACAATGGACACAGAGATTGTCAACCACACACACTAATACAGTGTGCAATGTTCTTCGGCGCCTGTGAGCTACCGCTAATAGTTGGTGGACTGCTAGTAGTGAACAAATCCTTTTCCATCTTGTGACAGGCTCGTCAGCTTCGGAGTTGCCTGAACTTCTCAACAATTTCCAGCTTTTCTTGAAAAGAAAATGGCTTTGAAAATGAATCTGCTCCTTTTTCGGTCGTTGTGGGTTGACAAAACAGCTTTTAAACCAGCATCACTATCTTTTTGCTCTTGCAACTCTGCAGTTGGCTAGCTCTGGCAAGTACGCTCCCTGACTGTCCAATCAAAGGGTGTGAAAAAGTTGACGTTACCGTATGTTTGCTAGAGTGCCTTGGTGTCGCCAACTCAAAATCTAAGTTTTATTGATACATATTTTATGCTACAGAGTCCACAGAAGTTATTGCAATGGCCTCCAGGTAGATTTCTTTCACACTGGCAACAAAATGATAGCTGAAATGTGATTTTACTTATTTTCCTTTCAATATATACTTCTGGAAGAAGTGCAAACAGGGGTAAAAGCTATGAAAGTAAGCAGACAGACCATTTGGAAGGATTTGATATGTATTCATGGAAAAAATAGAAAAATATCAGTTAGTGATTCAAATATTGTTTTAGGCCAACAGAGAAGGCCTGATGGCCCACCACTGGTTGTAGGTCGCTTTGGATAAAACGGTCTGCGAAATGCATAAATGTGACTTACTATGTTCCCTAGAAGCTACATTCACATTGGGATTATATTATTATTTTCAATTAATCAAGCATTGCCACAGATGTAGTTTACTTTGACATGTACCAGAGATTAAAAACATTGTCCAGTATGTAATTTTATTAAGGTAGCATCAAATAGGTTTTTCCATTTGAATCCATCTTTTCTTAAAATAACCTCTAAGCACAAATGCCATGACTGGCTGTTGCTAAACATCTTTGTAGTAATTGTCTTGTGTCTTATGATGAGAAAGTAAAAATGTCAACACTTGCAACCATCAAGCTTGGACTCATACATCTGGATGTGGATTGAACGCATAGAGAAACCTTTTTGTTTTTCACCGTGAGAATTGCAAGCTTTTATCCATGTATCATACTTAAAATATAACAAAGGTTTGTAAGACACAGTAGACAGACAGTAGTGATTGCATTTTTCGTAGCCCAAATAGCTGCAACTGTATTGATTCCATTTGCCTCCGTTAATAAAAGCTTATTGGCTGAGCATTTAGAACATTTACAATAGAGATATGTGTGTTTGCTGGTAAGAATGTGTGATTCATGGTCCTTTCTGCCGATCAGTAGTTTGCTTTCTTTTATTTCCGGTGTTTCCGGTGTTTTCAAAGTTCTATAAACAAAACATTAATTTCCAGAGCAGGATTTTCACATCATGTCTCGTCTCAAACTGTAGGGGTAGGTAGTCCATATTGTTAATTTGTAATTACTGTGGATTTATTGTAGTGGACATACATTTTATCAGGGCGTGTTGGTCACATTTTCCTTTTTTATTTATTTACAGAAGTATGTTTTTTGTGAATAGAAAAGAAAATGTTTGCGATATAGATTAATTTTTAGGAATTAACTATATAGACACTGAACTGTTTATTGTAAATTCTGTACTATAATCTAATTTTCACAATTTCCTGGGGTTTTGTATATAGTGCTACTCAATATTGGACCATAGCTGGCAAATTGATCAGAACAGATTTATGAATTTTCCCACATCCAAATAACAAGAATATATAACATTTACCAATGATTGCTTATCTTTTATAACAGAGGACAACATCTGGATACATTAATTTAAGGCAAAACTGGTATGGCTCAGCCCTTTTTAGATAAAGAAGTTTTTTTTTATTTTAATTGAACCATATTTATTTGGACTAAACTCAGACTAAAAGTTAGTAACCCTAAGTTAAATTAATACAATTCTTTTGGTAAATGAAAGCTATTTATGTATCGTAGTGGTTAGAATGGTTTACGCTAAAATCTGTATTTTTCTATATGTATTATAATCCAATAGAAGTCCATTTATGAATGATTTTGAATAACTTAAAAATAGAAAGTTCAAAATTGCTTTTTACCTTTCATTAACCTAATTCTTAGCTTTAAAAAAAAATGTTTTCACATTCATAATACTTTGACCACCAAACAAAATTGCAGTACTTTCTGTTTATTGTCTATCAGGTTCTGACCATTTTTCTTGATCGTGAAACAATTTATTACAAAATCAGTGAAAGAGACTTTAAAAGAAAACCAGTTGTACTTTTCTTATGCACTCTGCTACACCTTTTTCCAAATAATTATCTTTATGAAAAGGTCATTCTGCTCTCTAAGAATATACTTACTTGGTCTTAAATGCCAACCATGCCTGTCTCCTATGTTTATGAGGTCAGAGTGTAATTATATTATCACATAAGTTTGCAGAATTGATTTTCGTGATATTTGCTCACAATGTACACATATTTTCAGAATTGTGGATTTGTTCCACCAAGTAAGATAAATGATGTATCTATTAGTACAGTTATAGTTTATACTTTGTATCATTGCATGGCAGTAATATTTGGAAAATTTCAAACTGTTCTCTTTAAACTTCATTCTCTACTAAAAGAACGATTCAGCTGCAGCCTGCAGACTCCTTCCCTCTATATCAAATGATTTTTTTTTTTACAGTTATTGCGTTCAATAAGAGCATCAGCACACTTTAATGGAACCCGTTTCTTTTCAGAATAAGTCATAAGAAGAATATTTACCAGGGTATTCAAATTCAAAATGTAAAAACCGAAAAGTAAAGGAACACAATAATCTCAGTTCTATATTTGTTCATGGTACATATGACTTATAAAAAGTAGCACTTCTAACCACAGACAGATTATTCACCATGAGATGTATAATAAAGACAGAGCAGATCCTTGAGATTTATATTTTGCCGTGAAAATACAATATTTTGTGTTGAATGTGTAGTTGGAGAATTGTTGTAATTGAGTACTGTTGCATTGTTTGATCAGCTATTTGCAATTGTTCAGGTACTTATCATTTTTAAATAGCAGGATTTATGCTATACTAACCTAAAAAAATTATTTAACTTGTAAAATGAAAGTACAGCCTACTCCCTTACCCTTTAGCCACAGCCACTCCTTAACATGAAAGGCATTCACTAGATTTTTTCTTAAACATTCACTTACACACTTGAAATTTGCAATAAGATCATTCAGCTTTTTGATGTACTCTAGCTTATTGAACCCTATGTTTGGTCATAATTGTTGTGTTTGTGTCCACATAGACCCCCCCATATTGTATGCATATAGTAAGAAGATATAAAATCAGCATTAAAATAGTTTATTAGGAATTAAGAAACCATTAAGTTTGTTTGAAGATATAAAGCAAGTGAATTTGGGTTAAAAAAATAAGATTTAAGTGTTCCTAGATTTGTTTTGTGACACATTTTCTGCACTGTAACTGAGTCAAAATATGGACCTCCGGTCTGGGGTGAGTCATTGACTGGCATTTAGTCTCTGTGGAGTATTGAACTAAACAGAGCTTGGTCATTGAACCTATGAAATGTACCAGCTATTGCCAACTGTTTCCTTCAGTCTGACTTTTAACCTACAACTACAGTCATTTTGAAGGGTTAAACTTCTGTCTTTTTGGTCCATATAGCAGATAAAATTAGGACATCCTTTTCCATGATAGTTTGGTGTTTAATTTTCTTTCATCAACATGATTAAATCTGCTAAGCACCACTTGCTGAGCATGACTGTTCACGCAGTGAACCATTTCGAGGTTTGCCTGAATTATTGTAAGAATATAAGAATATAATAATTGTAGCAGCACCATTATAAATGGATGCTCACACTTTATATTTCTCAATATATTCTATCTATTCAATAACTTTATTTTACATGTGAAAGGAGAAAAGACTCCTTTCCATCAACTTCCTGAGAAGCAAGCCTTTATTTAAGGTGCATTTTTGCTTTTTTCAAGATATATGGGATTAGTAGGACCTAAAAAGTTTAATAACTAGACGTTGTAATGGTACAGGTAGTGTTTCTTCGTATAGGCTCAATGGGTTTATCTTTGTATTTAAAATGTTTGTTTATATATTTACTTCAATGTTTTTCCAATTTGGTTTTGATGGTCCAAATTACTTATTGACAAAATTTTAATTACAAAATGAGAACATGATTGGTTGAAAATGTATATAACCATTTTTCTTTAGATTTCAAACAGTAGTGTCTGATAGCGTCTATTATGAGGCCAAGAGGTCAAAGTCGAAAGAAAAAGAAAAAAAAAAGTATGGTAAAGAGAGGCAAAAATGCAATGCCCTCACAGGCTATTAGGAGGTTAACTGAAATAATGAGTAATCTATGATCTAGTCAAAAATGTTTGTTTGGACATGACTTTGTTTTCAGACTCTATGTGGTGTCATCATTTCCTGTTTTATTTTCATAAGTAACCCTAATCTCGTTCCTGATCGCCTATTTTGTTCACCTGGGGTTCCCTTTCCCTCATGTGTTAAATAGTCCAAGTTTCCCATTGTGTTTGTGTTTCGTCCCACATCCTACTGAGCAACCAAAGTCATAGCTATTCCTTGCCTTGAACCTCATTATTCCTCGAAAGAGTGATTTTGATTTCGATCCTCTTAGTTTTTGTTCTCAGTGAGTATTATTTTGTTACTTTGTTTATAAGCTTTTGCTATCCTCGTATTTTGAGTGATCAGGATTTGTTACTTTTCTGAACCATCCTTGTTGAGTGATCTTTATTTTGTGCCTTGCTTCCACTCCTTGCGAGTGCGTTTTGAGTTAATAAAACCTTTTTTGTAAACTCGATCTCCGCATCTGGGTCCTGCTTGAGTACCATCCTGTCAAGGTTTCCTTAATTCTGATGTTCTGTTTGACTTGAAAAAGGAGGTCAGTCGTTATGGTCTTTCTGATTCCCAGTTACATGCTTGCTGAATGAACTGCATAGCAATCTGCTGTAATACTTTTGTTTATGGTCTCAGAATTGTCTGTAAATAGCCTATACAGAATAAGCCTGAGAACACTATTTGCTCTTCATCACTGTAGTTCTTTTATTTTAAAGATGAGGTTTGGTTTCCCCTCTGAACATACTTGAATATATCATAACTATTTGGAGTTTACTGTACTATTGCATTTGATTTAACTGTGTATTTTGCTGATGTAGATTTAGCCTATTTACTCCTACTCATATTGTGAGGGTCACAGCTTGTAAAACACAGTGACTTTAGATGCCATATTTGTTTGAATAAAGTATGGCTTACTGCGCTATACTATACCTGTACAAATGCATTGAATTCAGAACAACATCCCTATCAAACCTAGCTTGGTTGTTGGAAGTTTTTATAGCTATGAGAAAGGGTGCCGTTAAGACTTACTTGAAAAAGTATCTGTGAAGTAGCTCTCGTATAGTTCTAAGGAATAATTCTTTTGCAGAAACTTTCAGAAAAGCACCGACTTTTGATACACATGTGCCATGCTTCCCTTAAGACCTACTATCATAAAGCCTTTTTTAAAATGAATTTCCTCATGAACATAGAGGATGAAGCTCTCACAGAACTCCCTTGCGCACCATATTTCCTTTCTTTTATGCCCATGCAGGGTAGTCTTTAGCTGTTCTTTTTGTATTCAGCTGTTGTCTTGGACACTAAAAGTTTATTTTAAACGGTTTTAATTTTCTAATAAATGTGCAGATAATACCTAACAAAAAGGTATGGCTTTATTGATACTACATTTGTAATCACTGCTTTGCAAATTATCCTGTTGTGCCTTGCAATGGCTTTTTTACCATTTTATTTGCTCCATTTAGTATTTTCAGATTCATGAATTTCAAAAAATACTCCACCTTTTAGCTGTTCCACTTGCACCTGGCAGATGGCTTCAATTATTCTCACAATTAGATATGCAACATTGATGGATAATTTATTTTCTAAGTCAAAAAGAAAAACCCTTAGAGCACAGAGAATGCTCTGTTTCCTCAAATTAACATTTTATGGGATACAGAAGACCTCTGAAAACATGCTAAGTGTTTTTATTCTCATGCGCTCAGTGAGAAAAGTATACGAAAATTATCATAGCATTGTTTTTACTCCCAAAAAGTTGTATTTGATTTATAACTCAGAAAAAAAGTTGACTAAACCATATAAAAAGAGAAAAATACAAAATGTAATTGTAAAAAGTATTCATATGCCTCAATTAGCCACTGGAATCCAAGTGAAGGTGATATTTTAAAATGACTATATTTAGCCCTGACTATTTTCTAACCAAATAATAAAATTGGGATCAGAATGTTCTGCCATGGTTAAAATTACTGTGTGTTAGTTGCAATATCTCTTGAGTAGTGGTGCAGAAACAATAACATAGGTGCCTAACTGGAGGAGAAATATAGTGTAAAAATGTTTATAGGGTTCAAACCATTTGTCTTCAAGTAAGTGTTGCTCAGTTCCAAAGTGCAGGAGTATGCAGCTTCAAATGAAAAGTTTAAAGTTTTTACTCTGTCTGTCTTACTCTGGAACTCGCTGTACAGGGTATAAATGCAAAGAACTTTTGCCTGCTATAATTGTTATTTCTCATACTTAGCAGTGTATCTTACTCCATGACTTTTTAAAGAAAAAAATAATTCTTTTCTTGAGGGTCATATGTTTTCCACACATAACTCTTAACCCACTGGTCGAGAACTATAGTTGTGCAAAGATTGATAACACCAGCAATTTAAGAAAACAAGGCCTTAAATAGAAATATTAATAATAAAAGTAGTAAAACAAGGTTTAGAAATATCAACTACTGTACTTCTTATGACAATTACATTGTAGGACACTGACAGTTTTAGCCATTTTTGGGAAGTAAACACCTTGACAAGACTCTCCAACATATTTTCATGTTAACATAAAGAGGCTGACATGCTGTTGGCTGATGCTATTGCTTTGTCTCATGTTCTTTCTTTCCTACACATCAGAAACCAGCTTTCTTCTGGGAAATGCCCAGATCGTGGAATGGCCTGTAGTGTACAGCAATGACGGATTCTGTAAACTGTCTGGCTTCCACAGAGCTGAAGTCATGCAGAAGAGCAGCACATGCAGGTAAAAAGTCCTCAATATTTCTGGTTATCTTTTGTAATGGTTACATTTGAATACACTTTACAACTATTTACTCAATGGAATCATTAAGTGTCTTCAGTAGAAGGAGACTTATGGAAATAAAATTAACCAAGTTCTTATAAAACATCTGTTTATATCTGACCATCCTAATGAGGCCATCAATGTTTAACATTTAAAAGATCTCTATGTAATACTATTTCCAAAATACAAATACAATCATTGTTATTATTAATTATTTTGTAGCAACGTTAATGTATGGTGCTGTGAACATCAGTGAAACTGTCCTGCTCTCAGATAGTGGAGTTCAGAAGTGAGAAGCTCAGCAGAGTTACATGTAAAAAAACAAACATTTTGTGCTGAAAATGCTGAGGGGTCCACATTCAGTGACTGTCTGAAATCAATCCAATCTCGAAATGCCAGGGGACCTTTGACTAGTACAGCTCAAACACGAGCATGCCTCGCTCCCCCTGTCAGTCAAGACGCTTTAAGTTGTGACTCCAATGGATGAATTTTCTCTTCAGGCAGCTCTCAGGTCTGACCCGAGGTGATAGCCTTGGATAGCCTGCGGCCAGAAAAGCTTTCTTGGGCATCTATCTGAACAGGGACAGATTTTTTTTATGTACATCTGTGTTCTGTCAGCTGTTCTAAGATGACAAACGTACATGTGGTGGTAATGGTCTCAGAAATGACACTAAAAGGATAAAAGAATCCACAAAGAGTTCTGAAACAGTAAACAGTAAAGGCCATATATAGGGATTTTATTTTTAAGTGTAAGTGTATAGCATTGGAACAGTTATGGGTAAATTGAAATTACAAAAAAAGGAATACAGAAAGATGTGTGTTCTCTGGCGAAGACAAAATAAACACAAATACTGTAAACTGGCCGTTTTAGGGTTTTATCTGATCAGATGTTTTGCCAATTTTTTATTGCAATTCTCATTAGGCCTCCTTTTGGAGTAGTTCATTCAACATTCAAACATTGAAAACCATTTAAATTAACACCAGTTTCTCAGTAATTGACAATTATTTGGTGCTCAGTCTAATTGATTACATTATTTAATTGAAAATGGTCTTAGTCCAAACAGTATTATAGGCTACACTGTCCATTATTTACTCTCTCACACACAGATTTACACACAATAGATGGAGGTAATGTAGGGTTTAGTAGTGTCTTGCCTAAATATTCTTTGATGTCTGCGGTTCCTACAACAAGTGTTTAGTGTTCTAACATGTGTTCTACTGTTCGTCATTATTTCCTTAAAGCCAGTTTGTACACTTTGTAATGAATTATTCAATTAAAAGCATGTAAAAAAAAACAAAAAATTAAGAACTCTTGCTTTTCAAAAGTTCCCATAGATTCCAATAGCATCTCTTCTACTATTATTTATATTACGATATCTATTACGGGAGATAATTGAAATAAAAAAGGGCAGAGAAGTAGGCTGAAGTCTTTTCTGGAAACAATGTTTATATTATCCTGCCAATGGAAAGGTTAAATGGCTCATGCTTGTGTTTATAGAGGCTTTTCTCACATGGCTCTTTTTTCCCACCTAGTTTTATGTATGGAGAGCTGACAGACAAAAAGAGTATCGACAAAGTCAGACAGACATTTGACAACTATGAGTCCAACTGCTTTGAAATCCTTCTGTACAGAAAGAACAGTGAGTATTCACTTTTATTTATATTATCTTGTGTCTGTGTACTTTGAATTTGCTTTTTGTCTTTAACACTGAAGATTACATATAACTTAACAACTAATTTCTGGATTTATATATATATTTCAATTATATGTAAAGTCAGGAAATGTTATTTGTCTCTTCTAATTTCTTATTAATCTAGTCTTCAATCAAACACAAAATTTCGTCCTGTGGAGGTTACTTCATGCACCAATTGTTTCTTCATTTTGATACACACTTGCACTTATTAGGATTTAAGGATGAAGGTTCTTAAAAGTCACTGTGAACAACCTATATAAGATTTGCAGCTGTCTTGAAGTTTGGGAGTGTGTCCAAAGGCAATGAAAAAAAAAGCTAAAACCAGCTTTTCAGGTTTTTCTGTGCAGAAAGTATAGTCAGTCCCTTCAATTTAATGACCTTAATATTATGACTTCAAAAGCACATAAGGTGAACATGGGTAATTTAAAGATAACATACCTAAGAAACATAATGTAACCATTGATTAACATCAACAACACAGCAGCAGGATGATTTTTTTTTTTGTAAAGAGGATTATTGGGTATACAAGGTAAGAGCACAGTTTGGCTTGGTACCCCTAGAGTTTTGCCTTGTTTCTCTGCTTGAAAAACAGTTTAAAGATGCTACTTATCTTTTGAGACACTATTAGCCATTTTTTCTACAGGGCTTCTGCTGATTGGAGTCTTGTGTTTAAAAAAAATAAAATAAAATTGTGTGTTAGAAAAGTTGCTTATCCATCTCTCAATGAACAAGTCTTGAGCTATTGATCCTCAAACGGTCTGGTTCCTTTTTATGTATTTTATCTGGCTTTGATTAAATTGATCTAGTTTCCAGATCTGATAATGTGTTTTA
The DNA here is from genome assembly GCA_907169785.1 of Menidia menidia. Taxonomy (NCBI): domain Eukaryota; kingdom Metazoa; phylum Chordata; class Actinopteri; order Atheriniformes; family Atherinopsidae; genus Menidia; species Menidia menidia. The sequence continues at coordinate 16,887,038 of CAJRST010002224.1, read as the reverse complement.
TACATAGCACCATTATTTGATGGGAAAGCCTCTGTTTTCTCAGAAGAACAGTTTGACCTGTGACATTTCAACTGAGCTCAAATGCAATGTGCCATCTAACGCTGCCTCAGAGGAAGAAGACAGCTCAAGAAAATGTGACCTTAAACCAAGGATTTAATAGTGTCAAAGCTAATCTTCTTCTTTTTTTTATTTCTAGCATGGACATAGATAAGAACCTGAGACACAGATTTGGCGGTGATATTCCATTGCAGAGTCAGTTTATAGTGCAGTAGGGCAGACTTACTAAATGGACATAATTACAGAGGTTGTGGTTTATCTTTGTGATGTGTCTGTATGATGCAACATATAAGAGAACAGGAGAAACTCCCAAGTTTCTACAAACTACAAGAAATAGATGGTATTATGAACATTTTATACAATAAAATCATTCAAATTTAAGTAATTATTTGACTAAAGAAAATAAATAATTATTATAAATCTAAAAAAAAAAAGTATTTGGTGTAACTCTTCCTCTTAAACTACACTAATGTTTTTAGTTGACACACAGTTGATCAAGTTTGGAAAAAGCAGTGTATCAGTGTACCAGTGCAGAAATATAAATAAAATACAAAAAACAATCAAATAACTATCTGGGAGAAAAGAAATGTTTACAAAAAACAAAGAAATGGATCTGGGGGAGAACATCCATCTATCCATTTTCTGTAGTTCTTTAAGGCTCTTTGGCAATATTTTCAACTCTGATAAAGTAAGTGCTTTTACCTTTCTTAGGCTTCACTTTTTCTGTCTACATAAAAACTCAACTTCATTTCATGAAGTGTGACGGTTAAAGTTTTGAATGGAATATAAATACATTTCTAAAATAGCTGCTAGATCGTCTTTGTGTAATCCTGACATACCACAACATAGTTAACTTTTAAAATAATCTACATTCATTTTCAAACTGAGACTGATAATTCCAACTGACAATAAAAAGCATCCAATTTAGTTAATGTGCTCAAACCCACTGTACTAAAAACATGTTTAATTTGTAGCAGAATGGTTGAACGTGAATGTTCCTGATGCTAATCCCTACTAATTTCTGCTATTTTAATTTATGAATACCCACCAAACCTGAACGTGTCAAATATAGTTAAAATTGACAGTAAGTTTATTGAGAAAGTTAGAAATAAAATACAAAATTAAGACAACTTAATGTTGAAACCATTTCTATCACACCTAAAAGAAGTTTTTCAACAAAAAAAGTTTAAATGCACAGGAAAGATTTTGAAAAAGTGATAATGTTTGTTTTTTATTGCAGGAAGTCCAGTGTGGTTCTACATGCAAGTGGCTCCCATTAGGAACGAGAATGACAAAGTGGTTCTGTTCCTTTGCACTTTTAAGGACATAACACTTTTTAAGCAGCCCATCGAAGATGAATCCACCAAAGGTAAGTGTTTTTTTACAAAGAAGGCACTCTCCCTCAGAAGCCTTTCGGACAAAAGCCAAATGTCTGTTTTTTTTGTGCTGGTGGTTTTGGCTGGACATAAAAGACTGAGAGGATTCTTTGTCAGTCTTTGTCTTTTTTACCACTTCACCTGCGTCTGATATTTTGTGAAATTATTCATTTTCTTTCATCCATTATTCAACTTATTTCTTCATGTAACTTTCATTGTCTAACTTTTCTCAAATCACACCAATTGTTCTCTTAACTTTAGTTGATTATGAATTTGTGGAATGCTCTATGAATGGCAGTATTTGTTGTGTAATTTTGTATAACGCGCTGCTGTTTAGTTTTCCAATATTTTTAGTCTAATTCTCTAAAACTTATTGGTATGTTTTGTTAAAATCATTGCATATCGAATACATAACAGTTCCCATTTGTACTTAATTATAAGTACAGTAAAATGAAGAACATTTAGAAATCTCAGAGAGTAGGGGAAAACAATTAGAGTATGTTATATGTAGAAATGATAAATCCATCCATTGTTGTAAAACAAACAAACACACACACTCACGGCCATTCCGAGGGGCAAATCTTGAGGGCCCAATTAACATAACGTGCATGTTTTTAGATGGTGGGAGGAAGGCAGATTACCCGGAGAGAACCCACGCAGACACAAGGAGAAAATACAGGGTCAAATTGTTCAAATATTTTCAAGTAGAAATGATGTGTGTGTTATCCTGGAGGAGGACATTTATTATCACTCAAATACTTTTAAAGTTACTGTTTTTCTACTTGGTCGTTTGAAGTGTTCCATATAGGATTAGCCTTTTATATTTTTAAGTTTCAAACTAATATTTATGTTGCGTGGAGTATATTCTAATATAATAGCTTGCAAAGCTAAAGTTAACCCGTTTGTTGAACATTGCATTCAACTAGCAGAATATTGATGTACTGTAATTACAGTTTTAATTATGTTGTCATTTTGATGTCTGAATTTGCTCAAAACCTCACAGAACTTCTGGTTGAAACATCAATTGCAACACCGATAAAAATCTAAATATTATAGTGAAAAATTGAGAAAAAAATCAACTTTCTTTAAGTAAGTTTGCGGATACAGGATATTTACCTTGGTGCTGTGGTTAAATTATATTTAAAAAAGTAATGAATAATATGGGGATGAAAAAAATAAGTGTTATACAAATGAAACAAAATAGCAATATGTAAAAAGATTTAAAAGACATTTTGTACTACATTGCAAGCATTTTCCAAACAGAACATTGGGTTGGACCTTGAAAATATTGCTCTACAAGAAAAAACAATGATCCATTTCAACAAACTGCAAGTAAATTGGCTCCTGCTTCTCTGTATGTGTGTTAATCCACATTCCAGTAAAAATGAATACACACACTTTCTTTCAAAGTCATGCTTAAGTCTCTTTTTATCATTCTAATTGTTGGTCCCAGTAGAGATTCACTGGACAGGTTCAGCATATGAGGATAACAACAATGTTATTTGCGATTTTGAGGGTTTAAACTAACATGTTTTAGCATGCATTCCAACATTTGAAGACAAATTGTTTCCGCACAGTATTACAAACAGCATAAGCCTTCTTCTTTTATCACCAAAATAATTGTCTCAATGTTCAATCTATGAAGACTACTTGCCTATTTCTGAATTCTCTTTCTGATCTTTTTATTCCTTCTGACTCATCCTCTTCTATTTGAACAGGAGTATTTTCATTCTCTCTTCTTTTTTGTTTCACTTTTGTTCCCCATTTATTCTCGATTCCTTTGATTCCTTCATATTTAATTTTTCATTTCCATGTTCCCTTCCTTTACTTACTGTTGTCAACAGTCCTTCTCTTTTGATGTTTGAATTAAATTAGATGAACATATTGCCAAATCCCAACAAAAATAGTATATTGAGACCCTTAAAAAATAGAGACAAATTCAACATCGGGGCCATCCTGTTTCCCATTTATATTTATTTCTTTAGTGCTTTCTTCTCCTCCTCTGTCTTTTTCTGTCATACTGAGAAGTCTCAGGACATTTCTGCTTGCTACTCATGTAGTTTTTCTTTTTTTTTTTCCGAAGCCGTGGCTGGATAGAAAAAAAAAAAAGCTAGTAAAATCTTGTTTTTTCTGCCATCCGGGGATCTCTGAAACTGTCGGGTTGCGTTTGAGGAAGCTGTGATGCTGTCTGGCATCGCAAGAGATGTGGGTGGCATTGTGGTCCTCTGCTCCCTGACTGATGCACGGCGTCAGTTTTTTGCCCTGGGTGTCAGTCCAGGCTCACTCGAAAGGGCGTGTTTGCCTTTTGATAAGGGCCGACCAGTCTTATTCTTTCGAATGCACATATAGAATGTAGTACGTAAACACTTACACGTACGTGCGATGATGTGCACGCTCCTCCTTACTTCAGAGATCTGAGAGCTTTTGGGTGATTTGTTTATTTGCTCATTATGTGTACTCAACAAGTATGACTTGAGTTAAACAGACAATTACAGCTTTTGTGGAAATACTACTGTGGCAATGGTACGCTACTACTTTGTGAGTACGCTTTTGATGACACAACACATTTCAGATTAGTTCTATGCATCTCCACCCAGATAGGTTCCTGGTCCCCTGTGGATTTTGGATGAAATTAATTACTTAATAAAAAACATATTCTTACATATGTAAAATCTATATTGGTCCACAGTGCAAAAAGAAACATAGGAGACTGGCTATGACTGTTAAAAAACTATGATCATGATCATTTTCTGAGTAAAAAAAATCCTCAAAGTGCCATAAGATGACTTGAAATTAACTGAAATGAATTGAAATAAATAGAAATGAATTTTATGGGTACATTTGCCTCAGGTTTTTGTTATACAGCCCATGACTGGGGCCTTAGAATTTTTCCAGAATACTCAAGATAGATCATTTACATTCCTATGTTCTGAAGAGTGATATTTACATTCCTATTATGTATTAAGCCCCCAGAAATGATGATGTGATGTGTTAGTTCTGATCACAAGCGTGTAAAAATTTTTGGTTTCTCTTTATTTCATGCAAGCAATGTCTGCCTTGACTTGGCACCAAAGACTGATTTTCTTGCCCTGTCAGGGGAAACTGCCTGGGGAAAATATTAGGTCTCCCCTAGAGAGAGTAACAGTGACAGAGAGAGAGCACACGCAACAGGTTGATATTTACTGGGATCAATTAATAGATTTAAAAAAAAATAAACAGACATCCAGTAAATGTGATGGGAGGAGGATATGATTTGGATAGGATACATGCCCATCACTTGCTGTCACAATTTGAAATCCTTGGATCTTATAAAATGGTACCCTATTCCACATAACTTGGTTAAAATTTGTTTTTAAAATTTGCAGATAACATGGTATATCATGTCATTAACATGGTATATCATTTTTATTGTAAACCTTCTACTAAAAGACATACAGATACAAACACATATACAGAAACATACAAAAAGTATATTGAGGACCAGTTTTCTTTATTTTGATTTAATGTTGTGGGAGTTGTACACAAATTAATTTTACCTCTTCAACATTTTAAATCATGCAATTAGTGTGGGACAGGTCTGAGTCTTGTCTTTTCAAAGTCAGAGCATTACTTTATTTTGGATTAAAAAAACACAATTGTTCTTACTCAAAATGTGTAAACTTTGTACAGCTTTGTACAAATACCAATACTTGTCCTCACACTAGAGTCACATCTATTAGATGTTTCAAAGGTAAGATTTTGTTTAGAGGGGATGGACCATGGAGTTACACCACACACTGTAAAGCAAGTTCAGACATCATTTGACTAATTTCCACTTCAGTCAAAATGTATTTACAGATGAAATATACTAAGGGTTATCGATAAAATCAGATTGATAGGCATTGGTATTCATACAAACAAGTTTTAAGAGCCGAATCATATCTCAGATGTGTACAGAAACAGATTTTTCGTAATGTACTGTGTGTAGACTTCTCCCCAAAATCCACCTGAAACACAGAATAAAGCTGTGGTGCTAATTTTTCAAACTAAACCGTCATGGCAAGCAAAGAATTATTTATTTAATCCGACATTTGCCACCTGAACCACTGGAACAGCTATCTCTATAATGCATTGAACACTGAAAGGGAATATGATTTCACAAACATTCCTTTGCCATATGGAATTACAGGCTTGACACCTCATAAAAGACACAAATTCTGTGTGTTCCTGTATTTCTTAAGCCACGCCCTCATTAGTGCACATGTTCAGTTGTTTTGGTGGGGTGGTGCTGAATATGCTTTTTCTATACTTTTTGTTGAAACATTACCTAAAAAGATCCAATATGCATCCATTCATCTCCTATACCGTTGTCGCAGGGGGTTGGAGCCAATCCCAACAGTATTTATGTTAGAGGCAGAGCACACCCTGGACATGTCACCAGGGGTGACATTTTAATTACAGGAAATTAATAACCACATATACATTATTTCATGGTAGTGATTTAGTCACCAACTCACCTAACATTACTTTTTTTTTTTAATTGTGGACACCCTCAAGTGAACCTACACGTATATATTAAAACCATTCTCTGAGTTTCAAATTTTATTTATAACAACTAAGACAACCATTAATTCTTCTATGTTTATGTATTTAGCAGACACATTTATCCTAAGCAGCCTAAAATTCAGAGACAACATTACATTTAACGTCAAAGCTAACAATAAGCCACATGGAAGGAAATCACTAGAGTGACCGAGTTGTAATATTAACATTTTAGAGAGTATTCAAGTAGACGGGAGCCGTAACCTTAAACGCTTTGTAGACTAACATCTGTCACTTGGAGGCAGTTAATCTGATAGAATTTGAAATAAACGAGTTGGTCAAACGGCACCGTCACCTCACAGCACGAGGGTTCCCGGTTCGAGTCCCCAGGGGGACTGGGACCTTTCTGTGTGGAGTTTGCATGTTGTTCCTCCCTCCGGGTACTCCGGAAATCTTAACTTTCCACTCATTAGTAAATTAGTAGAGCGACTTACTTTCTTTAAGGTGAACGCAATTACATGATTCATGTAATTAGTAATTGTAATGTTTTAGATGAAATCAGGGTTTGGAAATATCCTTCTCTGTTAGAGAGTATGTTGTAGAAATGTACACATTCTTGTGATTGTTTATTTTAGAAATAATGATGGAAACCAGTCTGTATGTTTCAGTTAGAGCAGTGTTTTTCAACCTTTTTTGAGCCAAGGTACATTTTTTCATTGAAAAAATCACGAGGCACACCACCAACCAAAAATGTTAAACAAATCTGTAGCCGCCTATAGTAACACTATAGTTATTCTTATCTTATCTTAAGTGTCTTGAATAGGAATCAAATAAACACAAAAAATTATTTTTATCATATTTTATATTTCTTCTTTCAAATTGCTCCTAACATGTCCAATTCAATAGGCAAAATTAAATACAAAATCTAGTCGTAAGGAATTATTACATGATTACGCCACCAGTCATTAGAACAGCACAGACACTCAAAAATGGCACATTATTTGCAGATAATTAATTCCTTATCAAAACATCTTTTTAAACCAATTAGGTGAAATAGGATGATTTTCTACGGCACACCTGACCATCACTCACAGCACACTAGTGTGCCGAGGCACAGTGGTTGAAAAACACTGAGTTAGAGTTGTATCAAACGTGCTGCATCCAGAGTGTCAGCAACACCACGGTGCAGCGTAGCACAGCTTTTCGGGGTGGCAGAATAGGATGCCGCATTAGCCTGCTGTGCCACAGAGCGGGATGCAAAGGGCGGTATTTGAACCCGTCTGGTGATGAGGCGTGGGAGAGGCTTTTGTGGGGGGGGGGAGAGAGAGATTTGCTGCCGGAGGCGTTGGCAGAGTGTTCTCGTGCCGCACATCGAATCGTAACCCTGGGCTCCATCTCTGGCTGCTCCTACGGCTCAACACGCCACAACACGTCAGCGTCAGACATTCAAGTCTCCTAAAGATGTCCATCTTCAGCTAGAAGAATAACAATGAAATACCAGTAATATATCCTCACACTGAGAGAGTCCATGCTTTATCTAAAATGACCTTTTTCCCTTATTTTAAACCAACCGCTGTCCTTATTCTATTTATTTCAATTTACAATGTGCTGTGTATTGTTGTAACACATCCCTTATCCTATATGTAGGTTCACTGCTCTAGTTTTAGCTTTTTCATCAGACGTTTTTAGTGCATTGGGCAAATGAAAAGAACAACACATCCATCGTTGTCACTGGTTTGCCCAAACTGTGCCTTTTCGGAGATTTTTGAAATACTGAGACTGAAAAGTGTGATGTGTGCCTGATTGGTGATGGCTACTGAGACATAAAGCCTGACATTAAATTAGATTAGTAGTTACTTATCCACTAGAAGTCAATAAGAAAAGAATTGGGACAAAGGACAATATATGGCAATAGCAGAAATATTGTAATTATTTTTATTTTTGTATATTGGAGTTGACATATTTACTTTTTTTGTACGCAGCCTTAAAGGCTTCATAAATTGTTAAAACTATATCAGGAAGACAACTAATTTTTTTATTTTTTTTTATTTTTTATTTATTTATTCATTTCATTCAATACAAAGAAAATTTTTCATTTCATTCAATACAAAGAAAAATTAATTTAAAAAAATGAAATGAAAGGTAGCAGAAAGAAGAAAATAATCTTATAATATCTGCCCCTTTTTCTCAACTATGGATCAAAACAACAACAAAATTAAAATAAAAAAATTAAATTGATTTGTCTTATGTGACAAAAAAAGAAAACAAAGGAAAAACAAGAAACAAGGTCAATCATCAATCTCAACTGAACGATACTATACTCTAACTTTATACTATTTCATACTTCTTCAAAAAAACAATCTTTAACATTCTTTTAAACATGTGTAATGATTTAACATTTTTAACATCGTTTTGTAGGTCGTTCCACAGTTTGACTCCTTGTATCGAAGTACATCGTTCTTTCAAACAAGTTCTGAATTTAGGTTTCTTAAAAATCTGTGTCCCCTTAAGGTTATAACTACTCTCTCTCTTTTCAACATTTTTTTGGATGTTTAGGGGTAATGTTTTTAGGTGTGCCTTATACATAACCAACAAAATATTATAATCAACTAAATCATTAAATTTCAATAACCTCAAATTACAAAATAATGTATTTGTTGGATATTTGCCATGTTTTCGAGCAATAATTCTTATTGCCCTTTTTTGCAAAACAAAAACAGATTTTGTACTAGTATAACATGCCTTTCCCCATACCTCAACACAATAAACCAAGTGTGGAACAATTAGTGCATTATACAACATAAACATGGCATGATCATTCAGAAAATCCCGTACTTTATAAAGCACTGCTATTGATTTAGCTAATTTTGTTCTTAAATAATTCAAATGGGATTTCCATGATAATCTCTCGTCAATTATCACACCCAAAAATTTAACCTCACTAACTCTACAAATCTCTACACCATCAACTTTAAATGGAGTGTTTACAGTTCTTTGTCCCCTTGTAAATAACATATAATTTGTTTTGTCCAAATTTAAAGATAATTTATTAAGTTTGAACCATTTATATATTTGCATAAATTCTATTTTCATTTCTTTTAACATCCCTTTTATATCATTGCCCTGACAAAAAAAAGTGGTATCATCCGCAAATAGAATACATTTGAAAAAACCTGATACATTTACCAAATCATTTACATATAAGATGAACAACTTTGGTCCAAGTACTGAACCCTGTGGAACTCCACATGTAATTTCACAAAATTCGGACCTAGTATCGTGTACTTGTACAAACTGTTTTCTATTCTCCAGGTAGCTCGAAATCCACTGTAATGCCGGCCCTCTAATCCCGTATTTAATAAGTTTTTTGAGTAATATGCTATGGTCAATCGTATCGAATGCTTTCTTTAGATCGACATAAATGCTGGCACTATATTGTTTTTGATCAATAGCATTTGTTATTTGTTCTATCAGTTCCATAAGGGCCATTGATGTCGAATGTTTGGCTCTAAATCCATATTGACTACTACTTAATATATTATTTTTATCTATAAATGCATCTAATCTATTTACAAATAGTTTCTCCAAAATTTTTGAGAACTGTGGTAACAACGATATCGGTCTGTAATTACTAAACATACATTTCTCACCATTTTTGTAAATGGGAATTACCTTTGCTATTTTCATGGCCTCTGGAAATTTTCCTGATGAGAATGACAAATTACAGATATAGGTGAATGGTTTAATTACATAAGAAATAATTTCTTTTACAAAATTCATATCCATATCTACCCAATCCTTTGATTTTTTATTCACCATTTTGTTTACGATACTCAGTATTTCTTTCTCATCCGTTTCTCCAAGAAAGATGCTGTTTGGACAACTCCCAATTTTTTGGGTAACGTCGCTATCATCTTTTGGTATATGAGCAGCAAGTCTTGGACCAACATTTACGTAATAATGATTGAATTCGTTTGCTATTTCATTCCGATCATAAATTTCTGTATTTTCTTTTAAAAAGTGGGTTGCAATACCAGATTTTATTGTATGCTTTGTAGAAACACTATGTATAACTGTCCATATTGCTTTTGTGTCACCATTACTTTTTGTTAGTAGGTCGGTATAATATTCTTTTTTATGTTTTCTTATAATCCATGTCAATTTATTTTTATATTTCTTATATCTATCCTCTGCTTCTTTCGTTTTTAACATCAAAAAGGATGAATACAAATTATTCTTTTTTTTACAAGCATTTCTCAACCCTTTTGTCATCCATGGCTTGTCAACAGCATCTGTCTTAACAAAATTAGTTGTCATACAATGTCTTTTATACAGAACTCCCAAAATATTCATAAACTCATCATATGCTCTGTGTACATCATCCACATATACATTAGTCCAATTTTGTTGACACAAATCATTTTTCAATTTATCCAAATTTCTTTTTGACATATTGAACACTTTTTTCGTTGGCGCAGGTACAGTAATCATTTTCTGGTGATTTTTGTAAATGGCAAAAACTGGTAAATGATCACTTATATCGATTGTGAAGAGTCCACTCAACACCTCTCCGTCCGTAATATTAGTAAAAATATTATCAATTATTGTGGCAGAGTGTGTCGTAATTCTTGTTGGTTTTGATATCAATGGAAAGAAACCCAAACTACACATTGTATCAACAAACATACTATTTAACTCAGTTTGGGTTCCTAAATCTATATTAAAATCTCCACACAGAAATAATGTTTTATTTTTACTCATTTCAATAAGCTCTATTAATTTTTCAGTAAATAATTCTAAGTTAGATCCTGGTGCTCGGTACACACAGGTCACCACTATATTTCTCGATTTCTCGCTTAACACTTCTATAGTAATCATCTCCATTACACCTTCAACAGTTGTTGACATAGTATCCTTTATTTTACACCTTATTTCACAATCAGCAAACAAAGCAACACCTCCACCTCTTTTACTACTTCTATTCACATAATATAATTCATATCCATTTATTTGAAAATTGTTTATATAAAGTGAGTGTACTAATGAGTACAAGGCACTAAGGCCAGAGGAAACTGAACATTGTAACTGGCTGAGGTCTATTATTTTATTTACAGCAGCTGCAACTGGACTCAAATACTGAAGACAATTATTGTGAATATCATTTGGTGAAGAAAAAGATATAAAAAAAACATTAATAACGACAATAGAAATTCTTATGTCTTGAATCAATCAGTTCATTATATTCAAAGTTGTGTTATCTTTAAAAAAAAGTAATTTAGCTGTAAAATTAAGTTTTGCAAGAAGAATAACAATGTAGTTCAAGAATACCATAATAAAAATGCATGTATCATTATGAAAATGGCAAAGCAAAAATATTGTCTTTCTAATTTGAGAAACTGAGCAATAATTATTTTCTTTTTCTTTCCATTTTCTTTTTGTTTTGTATGTGCTTTTTGTTTTCTTTTTTGCATGTTAGCAGACAGTGTTATAGCACATCGTTGTGTATGTAGTAGGTAATGGAAGCTTCTGGAGGAAAGATTTTACTCACATTTTGTGAGTAATTTTGGAAAATAAGTACAAACGTTTTAAATGACATAAAATATAAAATAAACGCTTTGTAAAATTTGAAAGTAGTTTTCAGGAATGAACACCAAGCAGTTGGATTTTAGTGCATACAATAAACTGGGTGTGTTGATGTTCATGCAACACTGCCTCCATTTGAACGTGGGTTGAATGGGAGTGTCAGATCGCTGGGGGCCAGATGGTTGAAAGCTGTTTCAAAGTCCGGTCTTCATACATAATGGCCCCTTCAAAGGGCTGGGTCAATCACATCGTGTGACTACTATATATGGTATCCCTCTTTGGTGTTACTCCATGCCCTTTAAAGCATTTGATTTTATTTTTCGAGTGGTGCCACGCTGCTGGTGGGATAGGCTTATTTTGTTCAAACACAGAAAAAGAATAAAAAAAACTTTTAAAGTATGCATATCGGCAACTAATCTGTCAGCATAATAACCATAAGAACCCCCAAAATAGATTCAGTTGCATTTGATACGACTTTTATGTATGGTGGGTGTTACATTAGAATAATGGCAAAAAAAGGAATCAACAATTAGGGAAAAATGTTCTGTCTGTCCTTTTGTGGCAAGAACAAACAGAAGCTGAGGGAATATTTTTGTCTGTTCGGAATATCCCCTCCGGAGTCATGAGCAAGGGAACTGTATCAACAGTGATGGCTGAAGGCTGACTGGTTTGCTCGTTGTTGTGTGGATGATTTTGAGTTAGCTGACATGCCCTCTTAATCGAGTCACGATTTGCCGGATATTAATCTGGCAGTGACTAATGTCTTGTTTTTTGCAGGGTGGACCAAATTTGCACGTCTCACGCGTGCACTCACCAACAACCGCAACACGTTGCAGCAAATGGCACCCATTGGCAAACATGAAGTCAGTCATAAACAGTCAAGACTAGCCGAGGTGAGCTTGCACACACACACACACACACACGACACACACACACAAACAAGAACCTGTTTGTCTACATTTGTAGTCATTTTTTCATTGGCAAAATGCCTTACCCCTTACATTTATCCTAAGATTTGCAGCTGAGTCTATGACCATCTCAAACCTAACTATATAACTATATATAGTTTGGGTTAGCTTTAGATAAATAGTTAGAATCGGTATTGTGCTGATGTCTAATACCTTTTGATTTTTTGTATTTTTTATTGCTGTTGCCTAATACTAACAATAATTATAAATCACAAATCAACCCTTAAAATTCCCTGTTTTGACAGATGGGACCCACCTTTCGGTCCTTACAACACATGTTAAACTCCTCATTTATAGAGGATTCATCATTTGGGCCTATAAGATTAGCTTGATTTCACAATGAACGATGCAGAAAATGTGTCAAATACGTAACCAGGCCTTTTTCAGGTTGATGTAGTGGACAAATGTGCCTCCAACAACTATAGAGGAAGACAAAAGTGTTAATTTTGAAGTATTTTAAAAGTATTTCTCATTTATAAAATCCAATTTGAATATGTTGCCTTTTTTGTCCTTTTTGTTAATACCAGAATATGAAGAAATTATGCGGTTTTGACTGATAAAGACTTTATAGTGTTCACCTGATAGACTCCATATCTTTGTATCTTTGTGCTACACTTTAATGAGTCTGCTATGGTAACTTTCTAGAATTGTTTTCCTTAAAATAGTCACTGCTATTTTAATCCTGCTATTCTTTTTTACATGGTAAAGTTTAGATATAATCAATATGCATTTTAAAATTCAAATTGTACTAACCCTGTGTTGCTGAATGTATTGGTTTTTGTTGAGTTGGGAGGGCCAAACATGCACACATGCATACATTTATCAGCCAGCATTTCAGCACAGTGCTCTTTGCATCATTTCTGCACAACTACACTCTCGTATGAAACATTAACAGCCACGGTCGAAGCTTTTCTTAATGCTGGACTCAAAACGCTCGCGTAGATGGGCACACGCGCCCTGACAGATGGACGTTGGCATGCATGCGCATCTTCAGTGCCTCGATACCTGCACTCCACCCTTTCGCATATTCACTCGAAAACTTCCCTGTGGCTGTTGAGCTAAACGAGTGGTGCTCTCGCTGCTGCTCATGTTGACTGCGGATGTCATCAATATTTCATGCTGGGTGGTGAAACAAAGGCATAGTAGTGTTGGTAACTGCTGCTGGAATTTGGCGAGTGGTATGGAGATTACTCGCGCATCTGTTTTAATCGTAAAGGTTTTAAGCTTTACCTTTAATCAGAATATGTTTGAACCTCGCCATTAAGTGAAAAGTAGTGTAACCAAGCAGAACTGTTACTTTCCAGTTGGATTAAAAGTAAAATGGGGAATGGAAGAGATAGTGAAGGATGGAAAGACATAAAAATAGAGAGGGGAAGAGAGAAAAAGCAAAAAAAGAAGACAAAATTAAGGTTTGTAAGAGATAGCAATTATGAAGCAAACATATAAGATCGATGTATTTGGGAGAATGCCCCAAAACAGAAAAAATCTGGTGTTACAAACTGAAACGCCATCCCTCCCATTTCGTCAGTGCTGAGTCACAATGTTGCATAATGACCCAAGTGTGCTCATTTGATATTGCAGGTGATCCATCTGCCTCGCAGCCTGAAAGGCACAGCTGGCGTCTTTTGTTGAGGGTGCTGATAACTGTCAGCTGTTTTTTATTTTTTTATTTTTATCACTCCTAACAGTGCGACTGGACAAGTTGGGAACTTCATCTTAATGCAGCAATGATGATGTTAATTAGATATGGTTTAAATGGCAGTTCTGACAGGAAGGATTACACGAGATGCCATTCCATAAGTATAAAGGTTCTTTGCATCTGTAACATCATGCTATATGACATCTTGCTATATGACATCAGACTGCATCAAACACTTTGATTCATCCTGTGACTGACACTACTGAATGTTTTAATCATCAAGACAGCAGGAAATCTTCACAAGGATTATGGACTTACTTTTGGATATATTAACCCTTTAAAGCCTGATCCAAGAACAAAACAAAACAGAAAATGACTTTTTTTGGGTTTGAAGTCTTTATTTGGCCTTTTAACAAAATATGTAAGAAGAATACATTTTTAATAGAGAAATACATTTTTAATATTTATAATTTACTTCTATGCGATAAGTCAAGATTATTTTGTGTAGTCTTCTGCCCCCTATTATCAGGTGTATTTGATTGTGTACAACAGGATTTTGAGCAAAGTTTTTACCATTAAATTATGCAAAAGGTGTCAGACGAAAAACATTTCAGAAACCGTATGTATCAAATATGATACATTTGGCATTACAGGGTTAATTGTAATGCCAGTATCAGGTTATTTAGAATGGATCACAATTGTTAAATAAAAAGAAAATAAATTCTTTGCTTCTTTTAGGCCTGTGGAGTACAATGATAACATAGAAATTCCTCGGATGAGCTTTTTTTCACACTGCCTTGTATACCTTATGCTATCTTACATGCTTGTGTTGGTGTTGTTGTAGGTTGTTTCAGCCACAAAAATGAAAGAGGTCATACAATACAAGTGTTTCATTGGACATTCTGCAGCGACTCTGCTTTTCAACTTTTGCTTGTTATTCACTACCCAAACATCCATTATAGAAAGAACATAAGAACTTCTGACTTTCACAGAGCTGACAGTGTTGTATGCATCACTTGTCACCTTGACAAACCAATCAGGTAGACAGATATGAAATGGCCATGACTTATTCAATCCAATCCAACTTATGTTATATTCTTGCTGATGGACAAATGGACAAACATCACTCCACCTCATTTATAAGTGGACAGGAAAGAGAAATACCTATACACATAACTTCCGTTCTTCTTTCCCGGTGAAAGAATATAAATACAGAATATATACAATTTATGATACATTCTTTAAAGAGGAAAGCACTTGGCAAGTGGAAACCTAATGAAGAAATATCATTGAGTCACACCTTCTTTCTCCTTCCCGCCTCTAGGTTTTGCAGCTCAACTCTGACATCCTCCCGCAGTACAAGCAGGAAGCCCCCAAGACCCCTCCTCACATCATCCTGCATTATTGCACCTTCAAGACCACCTGGGACTGGGTCATCCTCATCCTCACCTTTTATACGGCCATCATGGTTCCCTATAACGTTTCTTTCAAGACCAAGCAGAACAACATTGTTTGGCTGGTGCTGGATAGCGTTGTGGATGTAATTTTCCTGGTGGACATCGTTCTCAACTTCCACACCACCTTCGTGGGTCCCGGTGGAGAGGTGATTTCTGACCCAAAACTAATCCGTATGAACTACCTGAAGACCTGGTTTGTCATAGACCTGCTGTCCTGTCTGCCTTATGACATCATCAATGCCTTTGAGAATGTGGACGAGGTATGGCTTAACTTTTAGATGGCTATTTTATAGAAGCATGGGTCATTGTCTTCACTAAAGTGTATACAGTATATGATGTTCTTAGAGGTAAATGTTACGATTTAATGTTACTTTTCGTCACACAAAGTAGCTCCTTCATATATTTGTCACAGGTTGATGGCTGATATGGTGTGATTTGATTGATTTGATTTGAAAAATAGGTCACCTTTGCGTTCAGAAATAAGCAGATTTTTCCATGAATCTGTCTCTGGACATGCTGCATTGTAGCTCCTGATCCTGTGTTTGATTACTAGTCAATGCTGTTATGTGGAGATCAAGCTTGTTCTTGAGTATTTTTCTCAGCGAATTACCCACAACAGAAAAACGTGGAGTTATATCAACATGGCCTCAAGTCCATTTAAGGTGATTTTCCACTTGATTTCCCATAGAAATGATTAAACTCAGCTTGAGTGGAGGCAGCAATCTATTGAAGTTATAATGAAAAAGAACATGTGATATTTATTACAAATATCCCCACGTGATTATGTTCTTCATTTTTAAACTTTTGATTTTTATTTTGTATTTATTTCCCAAGTGGATGTGCATGTTGCAAGAAACACACTTTTGTGTGTCTACAGGCTTTGTTATGTGTTTGCACTCAGTCATCCGTTGCTCAGTTTGTATAGAAGTGTGTCAACGATATGGGTGTTTGGTCACATGTCCGCTTGAATGCCAGTAATGACAACAACTCCAACATTTAAGCTGCCAGCAACTTAAATTTTACATTTATTATTTTCCATGTAAAAAACAAAACACAAATCCTTCTATATTTTCTTCTTGTTAATATTTTGAACAAAACAAACTACGCAACAAAAGAGAAGCCAACTCTATGTGCGTGGGGTATGGGTTTTGGCATTGAATCACTATTAAAAATTGAGCTATTTTTCATGTTTCAGAATATGTTGCAGACTAAGCAATACAAACATCTTTCCAAAAAATCCTTCAACACAACAGAATACACTCTGTCTCTTATAAGCCCCTTAAATTTACACATAACAGACACCATGGGATGAGTCTTTAAATTTCAGAAAACCGAACTCATCAATTTAACTTCCCAGCAGGTTTTTCTGTTTGCATTTGATTTCCTGTTGTTCTCAATGTGGCTAAATGTTGTGCATCATTCAGTTGGTGTCTGGAGTGTCACTGCGTGTTAGTTCAGGTGCCTCTTTTCCTCCATTGTCTCACTGCCAGTTGTTGAATGACTAGATGACATTCTGCTGGGCAGAGTTTTTTTTTTCAATGGCTTTCCTTTATTTAGTGGTGAAGGAGGCTGAGAGAAAATCAGTAGTGCATACATTTCCAGCCATTAAGCAGTTTGTCCTCTCTACTTTTCTAAATGAACACATTTTGAGTATTAACAGACTTGAAGAATGAATGGGCGCCCACAGAGGATTGTGGGTAGCTAAGGTGCTCTTTGAAAGATGATAGCTTTTAGACTCGGTCTGAATTCTACAGATGGGGCTGGTGGCTATTTTTAGTTGTGTTTTAATGCAGGTTTCAAGATGCTGGAAGACCATGCCAAGTCATGCAAGTGCTGCCACTTCCATGGCTTTTGAATTCTGTAGATGATCAATCATAACTGGATTAAAAGAACCTCCTTTTGTAAAAAAAAAAATCAACAAATACAGCAAATGCCAATATTATGAGTTGATTATTGCATTCATTTGATAGTGTCTTTACAGGGTTGGGATGATATTTTAGTTTATAGTTTCAGAGAAAAAACAACTAATGCTACAGAATCATGCTTTCGGGGTACAGATGGATATCCTAATTAAAGATATTCAATTGAGTAAATGGAAAATGGTTTCTAGTACATTTTTACACTTGTTTCTAACAGTATTCAAGGATAAATAACCAGGCTTTAATTTCAGAGTACTGACATCCATTGTGGAACTACTTTTGCATTACATGCAAAAGCAATGTAGGATTCTCCTTTTCTTGGACTGAAATAAGATTAGACACAAAAACATTTTATTATATGTTGAATTTTAAATTCCTTTAATGTTTTATTTAAAATTTATTTAATTTATTTAAATTTCATTCGGCTGTCATTTGTTCTTGGTCTTTCTGCCTTATGAAGTGTCCTCACCAAATTAAATGTTATTCATTTGGGTTGAAATCAAGGGCTCAACTCGGCAATGGCCATACCTTCAAAACCTTTAACAGTACTGTTTGGGATATTGTATGTCTGTACTCCACCACCTCGCAAATTTCAGCTATCAGAAATAGTTATTTTGTTACTGTAGCCTAAAATAAATTTTGGTACACCTCTAGGTTTATCATTTACCGCAAATTGTGGGTACACTAAAGGATTTTCTTGATGCATATTCCATACTTGAAATCAGTGATGAAGAAACAATGACGACCGGTCCAACTTTTACGTCTGCTAGTATTAGATCGCCTGAGAAGGAGAGGTCTGTACGTTAAAGAGCTGTCATCTAAACTGACTATGATGAGAATGCCCTGAAATTAAAGCTGACAGTCTGCACTTCGTGCCAATTTCTTATTATGTAACTGCAAGCTCCATGTTTCGGCATGCAGGTAAAACAAATGAAAGCAAAATCCAGTCAAACTGTTAATATAAGCACAATATCTGAAACATTTGATGAAAATGGAAAAATACTTTTGTGTACAAAGGAAATCAATAAATGCCAAATTACAAAAAACAAAGCAGAAGTAAATAACTGTTTAATCTTTTGCAGCTGACTTCCAATTATTTGGCCTTAAAATGCACGATGCATGTTGTGACGGTGTTCTATGACTGACCAGATCCTCCAAAACTCAAGGTATTGATACAAAAATAGCTGAACCCCATTGGTTGTTATACTTTAGAATAAATCAATTCTGTACTTTACAATGTAACGCACCTCTTAGCTGTGAAAATCTGAAAAATAAAGAAAACGTTGTGCAAAAACAGCTTTTTCTTGAAAGTGTTAGAACATACCACGTTTCGGTTTCTTACTGATGTCTGAAAAACAGGTAGGCAGAGTACACAGCTCTGCGTTTCACAAGAATAACACCTACACAAAGACACGTACAGGGAACCAGCGGCTAGATTTTCAAGCTATGGCTTTGTAGCTGAGTTTAGTGTGCGCTGCGGTGGGATATGGGATGTGTCCTGTGGGTGTGAAACCACCTGATGTCACAGCAGAGTTCGGCATCCTGTAGGGGGACTCACAACGGGAATCTGCAGTCGCCATAGCTGTTAGAAAAGCTGTAATCTAGCTTGACCTTTTGAGAGTGTTTTGGCCTGCCAAGTTCACTATTCTGAGAGGAGGTGTGCCATGCGTTTGGTGGTTAGCAGGGATAGAGAGAAGTGGATGGGAATAAATAGAAAATTTCTGTTGAATTTGTCAGTGACTGTAAAGGTTGAAGAGATGTAAATGAAAAAATAGACTAATGTATATGGAGTGGAAGATTTTATACATGAGAACAAGAAAATTATTTAAATCTAATCCAGGGAATGCTTAAAATATCATCAGTGATAGAAAAACAGCTGCAAGAACAAGTGCAGTTAAAAGAATCGGACGAAAGATGTAGGAATGTAAGTGTTTTCAGAAGACTTTAAATTTCAGAATTTATTGAATTTGTTTTACAAATAATTGGATTCTAACAGGCTTGTATTGGTTTATATTTCGAAAACCCAAGGGACATGACATTTATTGCGATTTGGTGCTTGAAAATGATATCTTTACAGCAAAAAAAGAAGATAATAAATCACTGGTGTATTTATGCTCCATTGCAAAGCTGACTAATTCAATCTATTTTTTTGTTTAGTGAATTTAATCAATATCAATATATCAATAAGTAACACCATGTAGTGGTTTTTGGTAACTCAAACAGACCTGTTTGGTTATTTTTTAATGGCATGAAATGCATATTTTATATGGATTTTTTACCTATTGATTTCCATTACTTGTTGTTTTTGCTTAAAATCTGCTTTTTTAAAATCGAAACAACTTAAGTAATTGTATTGTAACTCCAGCAGTGGTACATGTGCTCTTTTTCAAAATAGTTTTTGAAGAAATTATTCTGATTGCTGCTTTGTCTTGTGCACACAAATTCGTTTGACGTCGTCCCAAAATAACATTGGCCCTAAACATTTTGAAAGGAAGGCTGTAGTTTATTCTTTACATTACTATTATTCTTAAATGGAGTTGATATCCATCTCAAACAGAGCCTCTAAGAAGGACCTGTGAGTGTTCAAGTAATTATTCATTTTATGCTGCCGAGGCCTATAATCCAGGCCAAATCTGTCTTTCTCTCTGTACGTCTTTCTCACACACTCACTCCCACACACAAAAACATGAGTAGAGGATATACACATAAGAAAAAAACTTGCTGTCACCTGATAATTTTAGCACAATACACAGCAAAAGTCAACAGTAACAACTGACTGCATGGCAAAGATGATAACATTGGAGATAACTTCTAAGGCTTTGTTTACGTATCTCAACAAATAGTAATATGTCTGAACAATTAGTGAGTAGATGTCAAGTATATCAGGATAATTTTGTTTTTAATTTTATGTGATACACTCAAAATGGGGTTGTCTAACAGACATTAGAGTGATGAACAAATCTATATCTATTTGTTATCACTATCCCTATGGTATGAGTACTTGATAGTATTTGACCTACTTTCAAGTTAAGTAACATTGTTAAACAGCCAGGACAGGATGTGCAGCAAACAGCACTAGATGCATGACAAATTATACTGCATACCTCTGTTAATGGAGTAGTAACGATTTGAAATTATCGCAGAAATAACAATATTTGATAACTTTTAACAATACTTAATACTATTTCATACTTAATTACTTTGAGTTGCCTGAGATACCTTCAATACAGCAGAATTACCATATGTCCACTTGCCCAGCTATAAAATAAGAATTGCATGTTAAATTTTTTTACTTCATATGAATGGTCTTAGCATACGATCACTGTCACAACTTCAGGATTTTAAGCTGCCAGAACCACGCTTAGTCATCAGTTCTACATAGACAGTTCCGTTCACCCAGAGTTTAAATTCCTGTTTAGTTTTGATGAAACTAACAAAATAATTAATAATCTGATCTTTTCTGCTGTCATTTGAATATGGTCTCGGTGAGAACTTGCATTTCCTAACGTGACAAGTGAGACTGTCTTCTGTGAAAGGATAGATGAGTATCATGATTCAGTGAAAAGGGAAACGAAAAACAGACTCTACCTGGGGATGTGAAATGAATTTTGAAACATTTTACTAAATGTGTTGATTGTTAATTTGATTTGGCTCGGTTGCTAAAGGCTTCTTTGGTACAGTGCTTGTTCCAATTAAATAAACTGAATTTCTGACAGCAATTAAAACAAAGATGACATTAATCCTTACCATGGATGTTTAAAGCATCAAAGTATTAGCAAATGTGTCATTTTTTGTTTAAATAATGCTTGTACAATTTTTTGAGTTCTGATATTTAAAAAAAATATAATTGATTTATGAATTACCCTACAGGTTTGAAAGTCAAACTAGTGAACATTACATTACATTGCTCTGAAACTGATCAATTTGAGTAAGAACTTTCCCACTGGGCATATCTCTTTTTATTCACCATGTCCCATCTCTGGGCTTTTCAAAAAAAGTAATTATGAGCTGTGATTTTACATAGGTTTTTCCTGTTAACATCTGCTCTTTTCATCCGTGTTAATCCTTCTTGTGGATCCCTAATGTTGAGATATTTAAATGTTAGTTGAGGAGAGGCAGATTTCCAGGAGAAGCCTCTGAAGCTGGTGGTCTGGAGATCTTGGAGGGTTACAGAATTCTGCCTATTATAAATGTGAAGAGAATGGGAAAATTAACCAGGTTTAGGTGACTGTGAAGAATAGATTTCCATTTTTCATTGACAAAAGGCGTTGGACTGGCCTACGTCTTAAATAAAGAGGAAATTTGATTTTGGTAGTGCTACCCAGGCCAGATGTGAAAGCAGAAACAAATGAGTAGCAGATCATCTGCACAACATTTTATTGCATTTTCTTTAAGCAAATATCAAAACTAAATTCTCCTATTTCATGTATTTCTGGTACTGAAAAGATCCTTTCTAGTGTCCAAACAGCATAATCAGATCATATAAAATTGGGTGGATTATCTATGTTAGTACACGATAGGACTCTGGTGCATGTTTACACGAAAAACTTACACTTAAGAGATGCTATGCCTGCAGGAAGTGCATGGAGGCAAATGTACATGATCGAAATGGCACAGGATTGGTAAAAGCACACAAAGATTGGCAAAAAAGGCTCTCAACCCAATCATTATAATGTTGCCTTACAGAGGCAACATTGGGGTTGGAGCCTCGAAAAAATGTCTGAATGTCAATGTTTCATTTTTGGATACTTTTTGAAAATTATTTCACGAGAAAAACAGTGAGAAAAACTTGGATATAGGCTCAAAAGCAAAACAAACGCAATGAAGCTAACTTGCAGTACGATACGTGAAAAAAATGTCGAGAAAAAATAACAGTATGGACATCGAGGTTGAGATGAGAGTGATAAGGTCACAGGAAATTGCAGAAAGCATCGTGTTTTACCAATTAGGCAGTTTTCTGCTTATTTGTGAAACACCACTTGATAATCCTGCTTGTTGTGTCTTGCATGCGTTTAAAAAAAAATGACTTTACCACAAAATAATTAATTATATTTATCTTTAATTACTTCACATTGCTGTTAAAGAAAGTTTTTCCTTCCCTGTGTCGCCTACTGCTTGCTCATGGTGGGAATTGTTGGGTTTCTGTAAATAACTTCAGAGTAGGGTCTGACCAACTCTGTTTGGAAAGCGCTGTGAGACAACTGTTGTGATGTGGCGCTATATAAATCAAATTGAATGAATTGATGTGTCCTTAATGTAAATAGTTTGCTTGAGGTTAGATGGCTATGACCCCTGCTGTTCTGACGGAAGCATCAGAACTGTGTGCACCTCAGGGTCCTGCCTGTTGTTTAAAAGGATAATATTATTCTGAACTTTGATCATTGCTGACTTATTTTAGCGACATTTATAGTGTGGAGCCTACAGTAAAATGTGCGTCTGAGGAAAGCCTAAATTAGAACAATTATTCTATTGTATTTGACATCTCAGCAAATAAGATCCTTTTGGGTTTTTGTGGACATCGTAGGTGGTATGATTGCACTTTTGTTTTAACCAATGGTTAGAAAAGAATAAAATCATTGTGACTTTTTTGGCGAATACATTATTTACAAACAATGTTAGAAAGCTTTTCCTTAATCTCATGGGCACAGAGTTGTACAAAAAAGGTATCATTGTCAACTCAGATTTATATAACAGTTTTCATATATGACTTAAATATGCACCAATATGAGTTGAAACGAGTGGAATACCTGAGATAGGGCCCAGTCATCAGAAAGCTATACGTCCGGCGTGTATAAAAGTTAAAGTTCTGTGGCAACTTGAGTGATATAATTGATTTAAGTAACATCCATTGAGCTGCATTTGGCTCTTTCTTCAGCATGCTTTTCTAAATTAATTTTGACGAGCATCAACACAAAAGCAACCTATGCCAGAAAGAAAATGTTTATATTTGTTTCAGTTTGAAAGCAGAATGTGCTGCTCTCATTAAATAACCTGTCATGTTTACATGACTGAAAAAAGGGAAAAAAGACGAATAATCATTTTAGTTAGACCAAAAGTGGACATTGAATAAACATATTATCGTTAAAGTCTGATAAAAATTGAAATTAAGAAAAACAAAGCTTAAGACAACTTAAGGCCATAGAAAGCATTTCCCAAATTTTTTTATAGTCTATCAAAATCCTGATATCGTCTGGTGATTTTTGTGTGATGATTTATGATTATGAAACTTAGAAGCAGTCAAATAACTGCATGTACTGTTATTCACAATATTTTATGTTTTAAAAGAATTTAATTGCTTTGTGTCTACCTGAACCTACATTTTCCCCTTTCTTTATGCTTTTGAGCAGCAACTGTGTTTGAGGAAGAGATAGTTATTCTTTTTTAAATAATGACAAATATTCATACTAATAACATTATAAACTTACAATATTCAGAGAAGAAAGAGATTTCCTTATGACTAAATGTTAAAATTTGAATGGGACAGAGATGTGTTGTAATTGGTATTTGATACATGAGTTTTTGTTTTTGCTTATCAAACACATGCATTGAATGGGAATAAAGACAATAATGTAATTAACTAAATTTTAAAAGTAGATGAAAAGGTTTGACAATGTCTGACCAGTGTGTCTATACTGAAAGTGGTTGGGTTTCTCATTCTTTATTCAGATGTGCAAAGTAATATTATGGGTTAATATCATCACACCTTGTTGCTGCCTATACATTAACTTTTGCCTTCAAGGTGCATCCACTGTGTACAGTAACATTGCTAAAAGAGAAGTGGAGTTATTCTTTTACTTTATTCCATTCACATTCACTTATGTGAAAACTATTGACCTATTTTTGTCAAAGCTCTGGGCTGTTCTGCTTAGCTTTCCCTATAGCACTATTCCTGTCGTGTTAATAATGTTTAATATCAGTCTTCTTATTACCTGTACTGAGGCGTCGGACATTATTTTATTGTATTAATTACAACAGGCATGGGAGGATAATGACAGCCCTCTAGATTGTAGTTTGGTTAGCTTGCTCTTGGCCTTGCTGCTAGATTTTTATACTCTAAAACAATGTTTTGGACCCACTGTTGTTGTAATATGGTTTATTAATTGGTTCTCCTCGGTTTCATAGCTGAACACAATGTATTTTCAGACATTTCAGAAAAGTTTTTTAATTGCTGTCGCTTGCAGAAGCGATAAAAATATTTACAGAGGTACGCACTGGCTTTTTATTATCTAATTGCATCATTCATTTGTCATCTAACCCTTACAACCAAGTGACATAAGCTCCTAAATTACTGAAAATGTACTGCTCCAAGGAAAATAACTAAACTCTCTGTCCATAATTACTCCAGTAGCTGGTAATTAAGGTAACTCCTTTGACATCAATGCAGGTTGAGGTAATCGTTGCCAAACAGCATTTTTCCTCTCAATGTTGTAGAAACAAAATTTTACCTGTGATAACCAGTTTCTTTCGACTCCTCCTTGGCCTGTCTCTCCTTGTTACTTGTGCTCACTCATAATTTTCCCACAAAACACCTCCCGACATCTCCTCTTTCTTCTATCGCTCAGTTTTCACCTCCTTGTCTGCTTCCTTCACAGGGCATTAGCAGTCTGTTCAGCTCCCTGAAGGTGGTCCGCCTGCTGCGTCTTGGCCGGGTGGCCAGGAAACTGGACCACTATCTGGAATACGGTGCAGCTGTTCTGGTCCTGCTGGTCTGCGTGTTTGGACTGGTGGCCCACTGGCTTGCCTGCATCTGGTATATTTGTTTTTCTCCATTCTTTTTTTAATTGGTTTTCCCAGTCAATGAGGCAAAGCAGCTCATCTCATCCTGGCTAATGTTTTCCAAAGTAGTCATAACTTCTCTACTTTTGACTGTGATATTCCCATTAATCTCAGCGCTATTACAAGCCTTAGGATTTATTTTCTTTAATGACCCAAAATAGTTTCTATTTCTCTTTGCATTTAATTCTTTCCTATTATATTTACTTATTCAAACAATTATTGAATATATACTGTGAATCCATCCTGAGGTTGGAGCCTCTCCCAACTCACAGTGGTGGGGTATATCTGGGACAGGTTGCCAGTCCATCACAGGGTGGATGTATACTGATTTTATACAAATTTGTTACAGGTATAAATGACCAAATACATCTTTTTTTAAATCAAGCACTGTAAGTGAATGCCTTTGAATGTGTAGCATCTTTC